>OX418218.1:71279219-71879219 GCA_948455865.1 Conomelus anceps
CACTCTTTTGAAATAGGCTCTTGAAGAAGCTTGAATAACCGATACCATAATAGTAGTCATAATAGTAGAAAGAGTAAGGTAATATAGAGATAACATTACTAGGGGTTGACTAAAGTCTTATGCCCCACGCAAGGTTTCCTTTCCTCCATCCTTGGAAAAAGAAACGGAAACTTACTGAAAAGATATTAATTCCTCTTTCTGTAGACTGATATAGATAGACATCATAAAGCTCTTTAACTTTAAGATACACCAGCTTGAAAGTTAACTTATTGCTGACCTTAACGATGTTTCCCTATCACTGGAACATTTTTCAAAAGTAAAGAGTACCGCAATGAGTTTGAAAATTCTGAATAATAATGTTATTTCGATCCATTCAATGATAATTAATGTTACAAAAATAGAAATTTGTAGCATGTAACTAATTTTTTCTACTGCCCCACACATTGTCATCAAATTCTGAAAATAAGTTGATAACCCTCCTCTGATGCATTGGAAAATTGTTCCAATCGGTTTCTGGTGTTTATGAATGATACAGAACACCACTATGCATGTAGTTTCCGGTTGTAGATTCGTCTCTTGCATGTGAAGTTTACGCTGGACAATTTTCTTGCGAGGTAATTGTAAATAATTGGTAAGGCTCATCTTATTGATCTCGATAGTGGGTGCGCTAGTTATAATTCTCTGCCTGGAAATAATGTGCCTGTGTTGTTCGTAATTTTGTTGGAACGAATCTCTATGGATTCCGAACTATGATATTAGCAATATCTCGCATGGCATTTACCTCGCTTCAAGCCAAATGGATTATGCAATTCGAGTGTAGTGTATCATAATTATATTTAAAGCCTGAATTCCTTCGAACCGTTTGATTCAGCATACTTTTGATATTTGATATGGTTCAGATTGCATTAGGGAATATTCAAAATAACTACCAACTGCAGCAAATTTAATGCAGTTGCATGAAATTTTACGACCCTTGACTTCACTTCCATCTCTCTTTTTTTAAGAATTCTATCCTTGAAATCTAAGCAAATAGTGCATCTTCTGAGCAACAAACTTTCTCTGTGTCCTCTCTCTTGCTTTAGTTTTTTCAAAGTAATATTTTTTTTGGAAAGTTTGAAGTAACTTGCGACGAGATTAGTGTCATTGTAAATCCGTATAAATTTGACTTTCTCATCGTTATTCCCATAATTAGGAAAGCTCAATGAACAACGAACGACAGCAGCTTATGATATGCAATATGTATATGAAAATTATGAATATACTTCTCGATTTCCCTTCTTTGAAAAAAATCTCGTATGTCATGACAAATAACGTACTAAGTGACGTTAGCGATTTCTTTTGTCACTGAGACAAGGACGATGCTTGGAAATGAATAACTCCAAGCTCTTCTCATCCACTTACAGTCTTAATCTCTCCTATCTTTTTTACGAATTTAGAATCTAAATTATTTGTCAAATATCTGTTTATTGACGCGGTCAATCATGCGATATGAGATATGTCAAATATTTACAATAAATCTTGATGAAATCGTATGATAATAGTACAGGAGACCATCGCCATTGAGTTTAATATTTGTTCATGCACATGCTAAAAACACACTTGGAACATGAAAAGATCTTCATCGAAGCTATTTTGCTTGTACAATGGAACAGTCATACTGGAATAAATTTTAGTCAAGTTTATCTACCACTAACAGCTTGATAGGTTGAGGATATTCTTTCATCTCTTGCAAACAAATTCAATATAGCTTGGTGATTTAAGTACCAGCTTAAATTATGTCTCTTAAATTACGTACATAATTTTAAAGAATAATTTTTACTTATCAAACTGTCCATATACTAATATTATACTGTCATTATATTGACATTAAACTGATATTATACTGTTATTACACTGATATTTTACTGTTATTACAATGATATAACACTGATATAACACTGTTAGCTTAGGGAGGAAAGTAATCCCAACCTACCTCACTATTCGTTTGTGTAGTATGCTCTTTGGACCATGTTGAAGCGTCTGAAGAGTCACCCACAGTCGAAATCGGTTCATTCATATCGGATGCTTCGCAAAGAGTTACCAATACTTCGTGGGCTTGTTATACTCACTAGAATATTGAAAAAGTCACATAAATATAGGTCCAGGAATGCTTTGTTACAGAGTTAAGGGGGGCGGAAGTAAGCAACTAGCCCCATAAATTTACTCATCCAGAAGTTTGTAATGTCTTTTTTCACTACTTGCAATTTGGTCAGGTTCTATGTCAAATGAGCTGAAAATCGAATAGAAGTCAGAAGTTGGAAGTCGGTAACTACAGTAATTTTCGAGACATTCAACATAATATGCAAAAATAGTTCAAAACCATTTACAAGTTTGAAGCGAATTAACTTTATTTCAGATGAAATTTCAGTGGATTTCCTTCTTCCTCTCCTGGTTTAGTGTGATACCCCCCCCCCCCCCCCGGGGGGCTAGATGGTTAAGGCGAGCGAAGCGAGTCTGCCAGCTAGTAATTTATGAATAATATTACAGATTAGAGAATGATGTTGAAGATCCATCTTGTTTCCACTAATATGTATTATAAACTTAAAAAACACTTTTGAATGGAAATTGACTCACGTTATGGCGTGACGGCCGTTTCGCTCTGTTGTCTAGAGCATCATCAGACGACCCACAGTACACAATGTGAACAACAGAGCGAAACGGCCGTAACGCCATAACGTGAGTCAATTTCCATTCAAAAGTGTTTTTTAAGTTTATAATACAGATTAGAGAATATAAATCCCATATTATTTTATAAAGAGAGAAAGAGACATAACCTAAAATTTTGTGAAAAACAGTTTTGGGCAATAGCCTGTTGTATTCACATTGTTTGTTAGTTACATCAATAAATAAATAAATATATAAATAAATAAATACAAGAATAATTTCTACTTCCTATATTTTTATTCCCAAATCTGTGGTATTATTCTCATTATTTTTTTTTTTTAAACTGTGAATTTTCTTTCAAGTACATCTTGTTTTGAGTCTCTCAAGGATTTGCGCTATGACTAAACTGTCAGTCAAAACGTAATTTTTCGGTCCGCACACAACCTTTTAACTGATACGTTTTCACGGTACAGTTAAAACCTAGCATAAGTCCTAGCGTGTAGACCCTGCTTTATATCTCACTATCTTATATTGTCTGTGTTCTCTCATCAATTACTTTTTTTTTCTTTTTTTTTTACTATATACTATAAGTTTTTCAAGGTGAGTCCATAGAATTCTCAGCACAAATTAGAAGCATGTACATTTCAATGTTATTCTATCCTATTGGAGTTCTGTGGGGAAACACATAAAATGTGCACGCAGATTCAATCAGTTGGTGTATGAGTAATCCTTGCCTAAGGAACATTGCCAGTCTTGTCAGGGCACTAATGATGTGTCAGAAAGCAAGTGGCTCAAATCACAAGGTTGTGGAAGGAGTAGTGCTAGTTAATCACCCTTCATGTGACTGTAACAGGGACCAAGTTTGATTGGTAGTTGATGTAGGTCATTGCCTGTGTACTCTGGCTGTACAGACCACTGGCTGGATTTGTCGCAGAGACCGCAGCTTGTGCAAATGAAAGGGGCTTATGCCACAAGGTGGCAGTGACAGTGGTGGCCCATCGAAGTGAGGTTTTGCCAATGTTCCTCTGAAAACCCTTCGATGGCACTGTCGCCCATTAGGCGCATTGTTTGCTCTTGGTTTCGAATCTGATGGTTGTACTCACCTACCTCCATCAAAACATTGTAATTCCATTGACAGAGGTGTCATTCTAATTAAAAGCATTTTGATACCAATGTTGAACACGTTCATAATATTTTGTGTTTCGTGATCGGCCATTGGGATTTATTGTAATGAAATTTATATAATCGTACTCATTGTGAGAGATATATGAGCTTTATTTCCTGTTTCCTGAAAAGCTCAGCTTCTCTGAGAGTAGATCTGATTTTTTCCAAATATAACTGACATCTAAGATTCTAATATTGAGGAATTGAAAATTCAGTAGCATATCAACTATAAATAATGATCACTTAATAGAAAGTTCTCATACACAATTTATAATTTAGTGTTTTTAGAAAATTATCTTTTCAAATTATTGTATAGTGTATGACATTTATTGTATTGTGACGAAGGTAATGCTTCTGACGACCTCAGAAGCGATTACAATAAAAAAATATTCTATTCTATTCTAATTTTTCTAAATATTATTTTCAAATCATCACGAGAAAAATCTGAGTTTTAAATTGAAATGTGTTTCATTAGAATATCTATGAAAAAATAATTAGAAACCCATATTCGTTTGTTCGTATTGATAATAAGAAAGTTTAATTAGTTTCATAATTAATAATGACCCATATTCGTTTGTTGTTCTGATAATAGGGATCTCTTTGATGTGAGTTTCGAGAACGTGAAGCATTAAATTGCAGGATTTTTGTGGTCTATCAAGGTATACATATGAAACTGTAGTAGGGTTGAAGAAATCCTCCTAAAAATAATCCTTGAAGCGCACATCTATAACCTGATGTGATCAATTATTTACAGCAGTCAATTTCTGTGAATTTTGCTGCCAGGGTACGTATTCATATTTCAATTTAACAGAGAAACATTGCTTTCTTATTCAGACATTTGTTTCAGAATTTTTTATTAATATTTTTTCAATCGTTATTCGTATATTCACTGTTGATAATTATTATGGAATGAATGAATAAATCTCCTAGAATTTTGGGATGACTACTACAAAAGCATGTTTCACTCGAAATAGTCAAGTTGGGATGATTTCGAAAAAACGTGCCAAATTAGTGTTCCCTTCGATTAATCAATAAGATTTAGGCATGAACTCAAATATATCATGAGCTTTATAATATATCTATAGTTTCTCGTTATAAAAAATTTAGGGACTCCACAACTTTTCGAATATTTTAATAGCGGCAAACTACAGATCGATGGAGAACAAAGCTAGTCTACTAATGAACGAATATTTGCAGAAAATTCACTGATAAATGCTAGTATCTTCCAAATAGAAACCCAAAATTTGCTATGCAACAAAAACTAATTAGAAATCCCCAAATTTATCAATATTTATGGAATTTTCATTCGTATATTTTTGCTATGTAACTTTTCGTTAGGCAACAGAATTTTTAAATTACAAGCACAAGAGTAGCAATCAAGTCTGTTTGCAAGTCTGTTTGCATTGTTATGCAAGCGGCCCCAGATATGCTTAGATTGAAATGGGGAACAGTGTAATTTTTCTCAAATTGGTGCTCGATCCTGGTGTTTGCATAGTGCATCCAAAACTAGAGGATAATCACTATCGCAAAATCAAACAATTGCCGTGTAATGGCATATTGCAACAGCGTGAGTACCTTCATTCCCCAGCATATGTTTGCTTTTGCGATGTTGACTATCCTTTGATTGTCTCTATTGCGTGCTAGTACTCCATTTTAATGCGCACAAACACTCATGATGGGCTAAATATATTTTTTTTGAAGGATGAAGCCCACATAGGTCTGAGACCTGTGTGTGGGTAATGAGTTGGATGATGGTGATTGATGAGTTGGATATACAGTTTTAGGTGGGTTTCGAACCACCGGGAAGTGATTTTAGAGAACAGATTCTTTTTGCTGGCCAATCAAATCTGTCACCCTTGTGGAGAGGACCCAGGAGAGCGTTGCTTATCTGATCTGATTGAATAGATACCTGCTACGGCTTACGGCAGTCACTTCCTCTACGTGATACGTTCAACTCAATGCAACGATACTTGTTGATTGAATGAGATGAGTGGCTAGCCAAAGAAAAAGTAAGGAAACCGTAAAAAATCAGATGAAGTGAGGAAATGAGGAAAAACGTAGGTGGTTTAAGAGGATTTGGCGACTAGAATTAACAGCAGCAGCGTGGAGCTCAATCATGTACTTCCTCCTATACTCTCTCATTCCGTCTTTCCCTTCGAGGTAGGCAATGACTACTGCACTATTGCACGAGGAAAATGCAGGCTCGTTGGCAGTAGTATCACGTGCTGTGAGGGGCCCATGCCTTTTTGGCCCTGCGGTAGTAATCCGCAACAGCAATAGCCCATAGACCCCTCCCCCCCCCCCCACTACCAGTGTAACCTCAGTGCCATACCATCTGCACCGTTCATTCGCATTCTCTGCTCCACATCCACCTCTGCCATAATTCTTCTAGTTCTGAAATCTCTGATGTTGGTTCTTCTTTATTCCCCATTAACCTTAAACCTACCTAGTTTTTCTCTGTCACCAATGTTTGTTCCGTGAAGTCATGTAGTGATAGTACTTTCTACCTTCTTATTAAAGAGAGAGAGAGAGAGAGAGAGAGAGAGAGAGAGAGAGAGAGAGAGAGAGAGAGAGAGAGAGAGTGAGTGAGTGAGTAAGGAAGATAATATAAGATCTTGCACAAGCAAACGGGTAAGAGTTGAAGCTATCCTAGTTCATTCAACTTTGTTGATTGCAATTGAAAAAGCGTTATTCGCTTATCGCTAAAGAATATAGTATTGTTGACCTTGTAAGATGGAAGACTCACATATATAATTAGATTAGGCATGATTTAAAACACTCCAATCAATAGAGTGGGGTTTAGTACGCATGGTGCCACTCTACATTATTAGAATCTAATAACATATAGAGTAAGATTTGGAATGCATAAACTCAGTATCGCGATCCAATGTTTTTAAAATACGTGTTGAAAAACTAATTAGAGCAATGTTATTGGTTTTGAGCTACTTAAATCTAAGGTTTCAAGCACATTTTTCAATAAAACATATTGCAATTTCCATAGATTTGTATAAATTACGATTTTCACAGATTCGAACTGCATTTGTCAGAGACGTTAAAAAATGGATTGACACAGTTGCTAGGAGTTACATTTATTCTTCCCATTCTTTGTAACTGAAGCTCAATTTGAATAACTTGGTTTTGGATGTATGTTGTTGAGCCAATTATTCTCTTAACCAATTCATACAATTTTAGAGTTCTAGATTTTTTCCACATCCGATAAAACGGGCTCTATGCTTGGCTGCAGAGGTAGAAGGTCCTTTCCTGTCGGGGGCCCACTGCTCCTCGTAGGCCTAGCTTTGGGTAGGGCCTGTGTTCACTTCCGGCAGCGCGTGCCCCAACCAACGCGGTTCCGGTTGACGACGTATTCATTTGCATGGCAGTCGTGGCTTCACCCTACCTCACCCCACCACATCCCGATTCACATGTAATGACTTGTAGACCAACTCCTCCTAGTAACAATAACATGCGACTCAACAAGTATCTCGCACGAGCGAGCGAACGCGGACTTGCTGAAAGAGTGATGCCATGGTGAGCAAATAAGAAGGGAGGATCCACATTTATTCCTACTCTTCCTCATCCATCACCTCCTTCTCCTCTTCTTCTTCAGCTCCTCACCGGTAATGATGAGGAGGTTCCTGTGCTCAACAACCCGGAACTCGCTCCTTCCGTTTTCAGAGCGTGCACCCGCAATCGAACTCTACGAGTCTCCCTCCTCTCCCACCCCTCCTCATCATGACACACTATCTCACTTCTACTTTCTATGTCTCTCTCTTCTTCTCCTAGGTCAGAATTCAAATCTCGGAGCACCGAACAATGGATTGAGGCTGTCACGTGGACTGAAATGCAAATTCGCGGTTTGTAATCCACCCCTGTATCTGCTGCTGACTTCATTGCTCTGATATTCTCAGTCGTTCGTCGGTGTGGAGGGGATCGCTGATAAGTGGAAGAGAAATCTCTCTTCAAAATTCTAGTTGTTTTCATTGAGAAATAGTGTGGGGAATATGGCAGGTAACGCTGGTATTGAATTCTGTGATTAGCAGCTTCAAATTTCAGATTGTTTTCAATGTAGAGATAGCTTGTGAATCATAATCTACTAGATCTGACAACAATTTTTTTCACAGGAATAGAAATGTTGTTCCACCAGAAAATCATCAAATTCCAGATTTTCTTGCTGATCACATGCTTAAAAATAATCCGATCAATCGGATCAATTGATCAAATTGATCAAATCCGATCAATCCGATCAGTCTGTTAATCACAGCATCATTTAACAAATTCACAAATCAACTGCATTCTCAACTGCATTCAGTGGAAACGTCTTGTTCTAAAACCCAAAAACATTTTAATTCAGACTTTCCCTAATTCAATTGCAATCTGTTTCTCATAAATCATCCTTTGGTAAGCCGACTCTGAATGATGATTGTGATCAATTATCAATGACAATAAAATCTTCATCTATATTTTATTAGATCCAGCCGTAGAAAAACTCGCAGGTTTGGTTTCCGGCTTAGTTGAATATTTTTATCTCTACTACCTATCCACACTTTTAAGAATCTAGAACGATGAAGGATGAATGTCATGTAGTATCATTGTTGATGTGGGAAAATGTGAATGTTTTTTAAATTTAAAATGCATTAGTATTTTTTAGTTTCGTGTATGAGCTCACTGATGCTCTCTTTCTTCACACTAGATAGAAATGAATACTATAAGATATCATAATCTTATGAACACTATTCGAATTTAGTTTGGCTACATCACAGTTAGCATCACAAACCAATAAATAATATTTCTCCTGCATTATAAACTCTATCAGGAGATCGGGCGGGCACATTACGATAGAATTTTCTACATCCTCCACTTACACTGTATAAGCTCTTCTCCAGGAAAGAATTCGAATTTCTCTCGATTTTTTTCCTAGGGTGGCGGCAATAATTCAGCCGCTACCAAGCAAAGAGATGAAAAATGTTATGAACACGATAACGTCGCCGTAAGGGCTCTGCCAAAATTCATGGAAGGGTTCAGGCTGTATCGGATAATAGAGCAGCCAAAGTGGATATGCCGCCTCCTCGCTCAGGAATTTCACTCCTCTGCCTGGAAGCAAAGTTATTAAGAAGGGATGGCAACGAATGACGTAACCTACTTGACCCTCCTGGACGATGGACTCCTTTCCAGCGCTGGAGAATATTCTGAAGTGGATGCTGGATCGCAACCTGTAACCAACCCTTTTAACCTTATTCTAAAAGCATGAGGTGCCGAAGCCGTCTAGTGGCCTACCAGTCCCACATTGGAGCCGATTTGAACGAATTATTTATCGTTTATCACGATCTCTTCCTGGAATATAGGTTGATTTTGAGAGTCCGTACCGAAAGTAGGCTCAGCTGAAAATTGTTCCGTAACTCACATGAGGCATTATAGTGTTTTCGCTTTCAGATCTCTACATCAAGAAATCAGCGCCGCAAATCAACGTTTAATACATTTGGCTTCGTACATTCACGATGTAAAAAGAGATGAAGTACATTATATATCCTTTTATTCTCTCTGTAAGATTGGAATTTAAAAATCTTATTTAAATCAATAACAACAGATCTTAATTAAGTTGGAATTATTACTTCATAAAAAAGTTGGAATTAAATGAATGTGTTGTTATAGATGTAATTAAGATTTTTAAATTCCAATGTTACCGAGAGAATAAAAGGATATTTAATGGATTAGGGGTGAAAGCTCAAAAATTATTTTATGAGTTTTTTTGCGAAATATGGCCGTTAATAGTTAAAGTTTTCGGTTTTTGGGGGAAATTGATCACCAGTTATTTTAAACTTTTGATAATATTTTTATAAGTTAGGCACCTTTAGGAACAAAATAATGTATTTTTTATTTCAATGTAACAATTAGTATTTCGGCAAAGATTTTCAAAAATTTATTCAAAAAACGAATTGTTTGATCAAAATGGAAAATATGTTATTTCATTCCCCAAGGTGTCTTCCAGTTATGAAAAAATTATGGAAAGTTCTAAATAACTTGTAGATGACAATATTGCTCTTGACAATATTAACCAAAAACCCTTTACTTTGAAGCTCTATATTCCACAAATAATTGACGAAAATTTTTTTCTCATGATAATAGATAAAATTTCAATATCTTAATAATATCCAATACAAGAGACCTCAAAAAAATATGAGTAAAAACCCCATTATTACAGTAATAATTTGATAAGTTTCAACATCGATCAGGAAGGTTATTATATCCACTTATTTAAAATAGAATTTATCTTTTTAGTGTTTTTAGTTCTATTGTATAGTTGAATCCTATATGAATCAGCTTATAGTTTATTTGTGCATTTCGTATACTAAGTCTGAGAGTCATCGAGAATATTTCCCGACTCATGATGTAAAAAAATATTTATTTTACAATTCCGATTCTCGACTCTCTCCACTCTTAAGATAATCACTTACAAATAACAGTTGGTGAATTTGTGCTTTGACTAATTATTACAAGTCAAGATACGGTCAAGGATCTTATAGTAGCTTCATCAAAAATTGCGCGCTCCAGTTGGCATATGAGCTGAAGGAAAGTGAAGAAAGAGTGAAGAGTACCCAAAGAGCAAGGACAAAAATTACACTTGAATTTGACGAGTGTAGTGAGTGATCGGCGAGCTACTTGCACTCTCGCCGCTCGCAGGCGAGTGGAGCAGCAGAGAAAGCAGAACAAATCAGCAATGAAATCAACTGACCTCACGTACACCCTATTGACGACGCTGATGCCAATGTTCACCTTCTCTCTCCAACTCACTTCACCGCCAATTATATTTATTCTACCTTCTCTTTTTGCTCTTGTTCGCCCCACCGTGAAATAGAGGAAGAAATCGCTCGTTTTGAACTGAACAAACACTGCATTATTGTCGGTCGTGTCTTTTAGTTATTGCGGATTTGATATGCTAGCCGCCATAGCCGTAGCCGCAGCATTTTCCTTTCTACACTTTTTCTATCGCTTCACTTTCTCCGCTGTAAAGACTGATCGGGTACACTTTTTCAAAAATATTCTACTCTTCATTTTCCGCACTATTGTTCTGATATCCCGATAGAGAGACAATGTCAACACGAAATTCCGGCACGTTTTTAAAATACTGCTGTCGATTATCATCGATAAGCAGATTTCCTTCATTATAAACCGCAATATGAATCACTTTCTCGGACCAAAACATAAATTTGATAATGGACATTAGATGTGTAAGGATATTTATTGACCGAACGAAGAGAGGTCTCTCGAGTCGACCTTCTAACTATCTGTCTGGCTGTCTGTCTGTTTGTAATTACAGCTTTACGGCTAAACGCGTGGACCAAATTCTACTAAACTTTACATGAATCTTCCTTTGAGGAATGCTCAGCGATTTATGGGTAAGGATTTTCCAAATTTGCTTGCATTTACAAGATGTTAAGGATGAAAGGAGAGACACTCAGGCCTTCTTCTATGGATATGATTTTCAAAATGAGCTTGTCCAAATGCAATTGTAATCAGATTTCAGGTTGCCATCTTGTCAGGTTGCCCTTGTTCATCTGGTTGAGCCTTCATATGAATTAAGTTATTATTCATTAGAATAAAATATTTGATTGAGATGAAAAAATCATTTCTGATATTTTAACTAAGTATAATAACAAGTGATTATTGAGTAAATAATAAATATACAAATTAAATTCACATTGTTCTATACAGTGGTGGTCCCAGGATTTCATTTCGGGGGGGAGGGGGGTATGATCACCGGGTGGTCTGGGTCCCCCCCCCCCCCGGAAAAAATGTGGAATTTAAAGCCTAAAAACGTATTTTTATACGTATTTGAGCTCTAAAATATGCTCAAGCCAATAGTATTTATGTTTGCTAATAAAATAGTTTTTCATTTAAAGTTTATTGTACCTGGGTGAAATAGGACCCAACCAATGTGTTTTTCCTTTGATTTACTTTAGCTACACAAAGAAAATTGATTAAAAGTCAATGTGATTATTTAATGAGCTAATGAGCATGATGACAAAGTTCAGTTGAATAAACGTATAATGAAATAAATCAAGTGTTCACTGCGAATTTTTTCTTTATTGTTAGGCCCTATTTTTAACATCTAAGTTACGAAGGAATAGCTAAAAAATACTCAGATTGTTACACAACAATGTAATGTACATTTATTAAGTTTACAAGAGAGAATATCACAAATGAAAAATTAAGAATAATAAAAACTATTGTGATTTACTTCAGAAGGAAACGACGTGGCTTCTTTTTACACATTGGTTGGGTGTTTATTCTTCTAGCAATGTAACAATGACACAGATTAAATTTATTTCTCCCAAAAACTATACATACATAATTATGAATAAATTCTTTTTTAGGGGGGATCCATCTTGATATTTCGGGGGGGATATATACCACCCCCCCCCTGGGACCGCCACTGGTTCTATAAATTCTTTCAAGTAGTCTTGTAAAATATGATCTGAATAATCAGCTGAAAATAGAACCACAGCCTTGTTGATGTGATACAGAGTGACTTTTGTGGAAAACAGACTAATAGACTACGAATTGAATCAGGAATTAGGGCTGATGATTGTGTTTAATTTTCCGATGATACTCATCATTGAGCACATGTGCAAGCACCTCTGTGCAAGCACCTCTGTGCAAGCACGCTTATTCTTGGGCGTGGAGTCTACTGTTCACAGAACTACTTGTAAATGAAGTAGTTATGTTATTTCCTCTTTAATCCACTTTTATTATCAACTCAATAAAAGTACTTCCAATGAGTCAATATTAATAAATTGAAAACAAAAATCAGAGCGAATTATTCCACTCTTACCAAGCTTCATTAGAAATAGAGAATTATTTGAGTATGTTTTTAAAATTAGTTCAAGTCAAACACTTGAAGAGTAGAAATTTTCTATTTTCAAGTGTTTTACTTCAAACTAACTTTTAAAGAATCCCCAAGTAGTAAGAATGCTACGATTTTCGCCATGATAAAAACATGTAAATCCGCCTCGACTTTGAAAATTTGGAACAACTCTAAGGTGTTATGGTCCCTGTTATTGCATTTGTTATTAAAATAATACATAGAAAGTATAATAATGCCAATACATTCATGTAGGTGAAAGAAAGAACGATCACATTCCCATTGCCTGTAGATAAATATTATTGGTGCTTCTAGAAGACTGCTTACCAGCTGCTACAAATCCTGCTTGCACAAGCTCTTTTCTGTCTATATCCTGAATACTCTCTTATCTAATCCATATTTCGCGGTGTTCTTACACTGTTCAAGCCTTCCATCTTCCATCTCTTATCCGTGTGGCTTCTCCTTCCTCCTTCTTTTACACCTACTCATTCCCTCCCAGTCGTTCTCACTCATTCGTTCTCACACGCTCTCTCTCTTTCTCTCTCTCGTTCTCATCCTCTCTCACTTCCACTCTCTCTCTCATCACCCTCAACAACCCGTATTCCTTCTTTGTACGCTTATTTATTTGATCAAGACCAGCTGACAAAAGAATTTCCAGCCTTTATCGATGATTTCTCCGAGACCAGTGGCGCGTTAAGCATGCTTCTTGCCTTGCCTGTAATCTCTTCTTTTTCTCCATAATCTTCTCCTTCCTCATTTACCCCGTCTCTTTCTATCTTCCCGGCGTCAACATAATACTTCGGGTGCCCGTGAGTTATACTTGCATATTCGAGAATGTACGTCGCCTGATAAGAGCGCCAGCCCGCTTCTTAGCCATCTACAACAGCTTGTTTCACAATAGGCTCGCTTTTTCGAGCATTCAGCGCCGGGGTGTTCCCAGCAAATTCTGCCATTCTTGCTGCTGCCTTCATGTCAAATTATTACGTTCCATTCTGGTCTACTTATTCCTTAGAACGTGTGCATCTTTGAAATGCAAACATGTTTTCCTTTCAAAGAGTGAGAGTAACCCAAATTCTTCCCATTTTCAGCTGTAATTCAGATCACGATATCAGTAAGTGTTCTTCCCAGTGGATCTTTCCTTAATGTATAATGTTTTTTGAAGAGAGTGTTGTGATTTCTTTAAAAAGAAGTCACTTCATCAAATTATAATAATCTTATTAAAAATAGCAAAATTGAATATGTTCAAGCATATTATTTACTTGTATTATATCAATATATGGCACCTCCTGAAAAACCTACTGGTTTAGGAAGACCTCTGTTGTAATTATACTGTAAATAAATTGATTGATTGTGATCTGTTTGTGTGATTGATGTCAATTTTCGATTGATTTAAAAATACAATGTTTAATGTCTTGCTATTTTACTCAATAAACAAATGTAATCTATGGCAATAGAGAAATAAACATCAAATTCTTTCGATCTGAAATCGTTAATTTATTTAAGATATTCTGAAAATTTTGGACTATTGTAGATTGAATGTTACCTAATTAATGTATATCTACTCCATAGGAATCACATCACAATAGCTTTGAAATGTACAGATTTAGAATTTCAGTCAAGATTCAAGCACACTTCCTTATTTCAGAATAAGCAGGATAAAAGTTTTAAAATCCAACAAACACGCCGTGAAATGTCAAATTAAAGCAATTTTCGAATTTTTGAAGATATTCCAGACAGGATTCAGGAGATAAATAAGAGCTAACAGTATGATTAAGATACCTGAAAGTGCTTTTTTATTCATGCTCCTGCAGATAATAGTTTATAGTTTAGATTGAGTTTTTGATTACTTGAATTTATTATCATTATATTTAGCTATTAACTTGAGCTTTTCAATGAATGAGCCGTCAACAAGGGCAAAGAATTCCTGCAACAATTCTTATGAGTGACACTCGAATGACAAATTCATAGATGAACATGAAAACATGTGATCTACTTGTCCAACGTTCTCATATTAGTCAACATTCGAAGAACACAAAGTTTGACTTGTCAAAAGTGTCGGAAATGATGAAGAATGTTCAGAGCCTAGTATTTCGTGTTCGAGAGCTGTTTGTTTAATATTTTATTTTAGAGTGACATAGAGAAGTATGCAGTACATTATTGGTAGGGGAAGGACTGTGAGAGAGTTGGTGAGAAAGAGGAAGAAGGTTTAATGAGAGTGTGTGTGAGTATGAGAGAGTGAGAGAGTAAGAGAGAGAGAGAGGGAGAAAGATTGAGAAAGGAGCGAGCAGGGGAGAGAGAGAGAGTGACTGAGTGAGATTTATTACAGCTACAAACGAGCGAGACAAACACCTGGCGGCCTCCAATTGAAACAGCGTCGGGTCCAGCTCCAATAAATGGCCGTCATCATCCATTATCAGGCACAAGTCACCAATGTCCCAGGTCCTGGGTTCGATGCTCTCCAGTTTCCAGTCTTCATTATCTATCCACTCAACCCCTACGCTCTGACAGTCACACAGACAATACTACTAACAAAGCCCTCCAAGTGTGATTTCTACAAAGGATAAGATCTCAACTCATGAGAGAAATGACTCTGCTGAAGAAAAGTGTTGTACTAAAACCGCATGTTAAACTTCAGATTAATAGTATCATCGTCTCCTAGCCATTATATTGAGAACAATGGCCGATTTGTGAGAAATAGGTGGGATGTGAAGAAAAATAAGCTTTGTTCTTTAAAATTGTCATCATATAAAGTTCTCTTTACACTTGACCGCAATAATACATGCACATGGAGATCATAACGTAATTGTATGTAGTTGAATACATCATCAAAGCTTAATGTTAACCATAAGTTGAAAGTTGATCAGACTAGTCCATTCTTACCTTCTTTCCAAGAGCATTATTCTTAATGATGTTGTTGTGCGTGAGATTCGGTAACGCCCAGACATTAATATTTCGCGGCTGGTTAAGGCTCTTTTTTGTTGGCTTGTTGAAGAGACATTCGGATACGCCCACTATTTCGCTGAGAAATTTGTCAATGCAATGGTTTATAATAGGGCATCTATTCCTACCATGCGGTTTTAGCATTATGATGATAGGTTTCATGTTCTTTTCACCTTCTTACCTCCGCCTCCATAGTCGCAGTATTGATTCAAACATATCATAATGTCTTAAAGACGTTTTAGAGGCATAATTTGAATAAAAAATTGGATGGTTCTGATCCTGGGTCCAGATGTAGTCTGGGTCTCTATTTCTGAAAGTTAAAAAAAATCAATAGTTATTTTATATGATTTGGTGATATTTAATTCAAACATGAGAAGATTATTCACTATCTTATCTCTTTGTTTCAGGTAACAAACGTGGTTCTGCGACAAAACTTTACATATGAAATGGTTTGATATTCTATTTGCTAGGTATTCAAAATAATAAAAGTATCGATGTCTAGCAACAGCCAGTTTAGTGTAGACGCAATATTATATGGATTTGATGAAGACGGGCAATTAAAATAGGGGAAAACTATAACTTTTTGTTGTCCATCAGAATCTACAAAAGCTCTGTATTTGTTCAAGTTTTAATCATCTTTAATTTCATTTGAATTTGACATTTTTAATAGTTCATGAAATAGCTTTTCCATGGAAAGTTTCGTTCTTGGGAATGTCAATTCATTCAAAATTCTCAAACTTTACAAATAATTTAGTTTGAAAACCACTTAACATGTGTAATGAATTTGTGCTTTGTGAAGTTACATAACATTTCACACTTGAGGTTTCAATCTATATACTGCTGCGGTTACGAAAATGGTGCTCTTATCGAAAATCAACTCAAGACTGTGGATGTGGATAAAGTGGAACAAGCAAAGCTATTCTCATCCTTTATTCTAGGGCGACAAATAAGTCAGGATCTGGATCGGCTTGCAAGGATTTCATGTCCAGCGAAATTGCGGAAAAATTAATCTACCAGAAAAGCTGCTTAAATAAATCGCTAAACTTGCTGCGTCTATAGAAGGGCTTTGTGCTTCTTAGCTTGCCCATATTACTTTTCATCTCAGCTAGAGGCCTTCCTGCTGCTGTTTAAATGAGCAGATTTTGCGAGGAAAATTAATAGACATTTACTGGGCTAACAATACTAATGAAAATAATAATAACGGCTTTCTGCGAAACAATATCAATTGTCCAGACAAAAATCCGTTGCAGAACGGCATGAGATTTCTAGCCAGTTGTTTGAGATGTAATTATGAGAGAATATAATTAGTGAGTAATTAATTATTATCATTGAATATTATATTATGAATATTATTAATAATTCGTTTTATTATATATAATTATTATTATTGAATATTATATTATGAATATTATTAATAATTCGTTATAAGTAAGTATTAGGAGTAATTGTAAGAGAAGTCGTCTGGCCAGTATCGTAATGTCTAGGGGCACTTTAAAAACATTTTATGTATAGAATTTTGTTATTTGGAAGTTTGTCTGTATTCTTATTATTTGAGACGAATGATCATGTTTTTTGAATGGGCTTTACAGTTCACTTCTTCTGTTCAGAGGGATACCTAACAACTTTTGAAATCCAGTTATACAGAGTGTCCCACGAGTAACCCGACAAACTTCTAGGGTGGTTTCCTTTCATCAAAATAATGAAAAACGTTTCTATAAACATATGTCCGGAAATGCTTTGTTAGGGAGTTATGGCTAGTGAAAGATTTCCCCCGATATGGCGTTAAGTTAGGTGCAACGAACCCATAAGACCAATTGGTCTTATGTGTTCGCTGGTTAGGTGTTACATCTATTGGTTTTTATGTAAACTGAACTTGAAAATTGAATAAAACACGTCCCAGACCTCTAGAATCACCCATATTTGAGATATCAGACAAAATATGCAAAATTCGGTCTCGAAAAGCATGCTTCATTTAGATTTGATCCACATTAACTTCGTTAAATGGGTAATAAACACAGAAACTTGTAGTAAATTTAATTCTGAAGAGAATGGTATAAAATAGGTTTATAATAAACAAACAGAAAGTTTAAAAAATTAATTTTTAATTAAATCAACACATACGAAAATAAGACAGCAGCAAAACAAAAATTAAACATAATATTTTCAGATGTTGCGATACTGTACATTTTAATGACTGTAAAGGCATGCGATTTATTCCCAAATACAGTATTCATTCAATCATATAATGACAAAAAATTCACAGTATAAAAAAGTTGTTGGTTGAGAAATAAGATGATAAAAATACAGCGTCAAGTGAAATGCTTTTAGTTTATTGAACATCAAGAATTGGCAGCACTTCTGCAACAATACCTGAATCCAAGTTATTGTACAGCCGTGCAATGATACAGCAGTCGCAATAACTAGTCTGTCAACTGTGATTTGTGCAGTGTATGTGCGGTTTGTATTATTTGTACTTTATTCGTGTCTTTTTTATTGATAAGATGCCATTCACATTTTCAAATCAAGAGTGCTCCGACATTGTTTCCGTCTATGGTTTTGCCAATAGAAATAGTCGGGCAGCTAAACTTGAATATGAAAGACGATTTCCGAATAGAAGAACACCTACTTACGGGAAATTTTTGTATCGGTATTCAATAACTTAAGAACAAATGGATCTTTTTCATTTGTTACTTGTTTGAGTGAACGTCCTGTAATGGCTGTAATAGAGGTACGCGAACAAGATGCGTTCATGGTTTGACATGATACAACGAAGTCCTCAACTTAGTACTCGCCGACTTTCAAATAGATTAAACATATCTCATAGTACAGTCTGGAGAACATGAAAAAAAAACAACTTTTATCCATATCATTTACAAAGAGTTCAAAATCGATGTGTTGATTTAATTAAACATTAATTTTTTCAACTTTGTGTTTGTTTATTATTGGCCTTGTTTATTATTGGCCTATTTAACATCATTCTCTTCAGAATTTAAATCACTACAAGTTTTATTCATAAAGTCTCTGTGTTTATCACCCATTTAACGAAGTTAATGAAGATCAAATCTAAATGAGCATGTTTCTCGAGACCGAATTTTGCATATTTTTCCTGATATCTCAAATATGGGTGATTCTAGAGGTCTGGGACGTGTTTTATTCAATTTTCCAGTTAATTTTACATAATATCCAATCAATGTAACACCTAACTTAACGCCATAAAAAAAATCAGTTTGGCTTTACTTCCATGCTTTCCTAGAAAATCGGGGGAAATCTTTCACTAGCCGTAACTCCGTAACAAAGCATTCCGGACATATGTTTATATAAATTATTATTTTTTCATTATTTTGATGAGAGGAAACCACCCTAGAAGTTTGTCGGGTTACTCGTGGGACACCCTGTATATTGAAAAAGCCTACTAGGTTTAATATTACAGTTGATTATGATTTATACTTCTAATAATGTACATTGAATTTGATCCATCTGGTCAGCGTATGACAATATTATTAGTGAATACTCATTATCATGAGTTTGTAATTTTTGTTTCACAAAACTTTGAAACATTTTTAATTTCACATAATTTATATGATTATCAAGCATTAACTCAAAAATAGTTTCAACTTGTTTTCATAAACTGCGTATTCACAATGCTCATTCAAGATTCCATTCAAATTGAAGCGAACCTATAGATATGGCGTTGAACTATCGTATGTTGTACGTGGCATCGTAACAAGACAATGGAAACATTTCATGACAATAAATTAGGTGTGTTTTGGTGCGTTCCTTAAAAAAATATGATCCAATCGAACTCAGATTAACCCTGATTGTGCCTACCGGCTTATGACTATCGATAGTTTTTCCTTAGTTTTGTAAGATGTAGACTAGTGTAAATTTGCTTGATGAATGGCCTTGGCCGTAACAAGACTCTTGGCTGAGGCAACCGCGGCGGTTCCAGTTGAAGAGGTCGGGAAACAGACGAAAGAAAACAGAGTAGAGAAAGAAGAAGAAGCAAACGATGGAAGGGTGTTGGTAGAGGAATGACGGGGCACGAGCCAACCGTGGCATCGTAACAGGACGGAAACATTTCAGACAATAATAATTTAGGTGTGTTTTGGTGCGTTCTTCTTCAGAAACAAAGAACACTGATTGATACGCCATACTGTAAGGTGGTTCATCCACTGTGCTGCCGCGTTCAAAATAGTACCCTGCAAAGTTCTGCTAATCAGATATTGGATATTCATAAGTTATAATGATTGTTGCCCCTGAACACGAACATCGTTAACGGCTGGCAACTGGCTTCCGTTTCGAATTGGACAGCTAGTATTCCTTGAGATAAAGTAGCTTCAAAATTCCCTGTTCCCACGTTGTTTCCTTTGGTAAAATTGGCAACATTTCTATCGCTTGTTTCCATCTGTGTATCGTCTTTACATACGTTATTTTCATGGTTTCATGTATTTTCGTCCATGAACCTGTTCTCTCCTGGAATAGGTCTATTCCAATTATTCATTCATCTCAATCAGTAGCAAAGTAGTGCTGTATGGAAAGTAGTGCTGTTCGTAGAGTAGTCCTCATGGTTATTGTTCATTGTGTTTTGTTAATGTCAAGATTGTCAACTATACAGTTCTTCTCTTCTCCGTTGTTAAGTAAGTATTTATTGATTCATTAGTTCTCTATCAAAACCAAATTAACCAAATTTGTAGCCAATACCATAGCTGAGCTTTGTTATTGATGGAATTGTTGGAATTTATTCTAAAGAATTCGTCTTAATCTACAATAAAAAACAGTTGCATAAATGGCATAGAAAAGCGTACTCAAATTTGAAACTGAATAGTCGGAAACGTAATTATTATTTCACTGACTCTAAAAACATTCGTGACTATCGAATAGATTCTATTATAAATACTGCAATCATTTATTCTATTATAAATGCTGCAATCATTTATTAGTCCGTTACGATCAGTAGATTTTATACCAAATCAAAAGTTCTCCATTATCATTGTGTTTCAACTTGAAAGTACGTTATTCCAAGTGAAAGCTTCGATCTATACCTTTCCAATTTTCACGTAATTATCTCAATTCACTTTTCGTTTTGTTTCCATTGATGATTTTTCCACCACATTCCTTTTTATTTCATTTTATTTAAATAGTGCAACTTATGGTGCCTCAGCACGATTTTTCAATGATTTGTTGTATTATTGTATTTTGGAAACTGTGCAAATAAATGGAATGAAGAAAATATTTTGATAGGTTTCCTTTTCTGATCTTTTCATTATCCCCTTTTGTCAGTTTTTACCAATTTTCTTTCTAATTTTTTTCAAATTCAAATAATTTTTATTTTGACCAAAATACATTAACAATTTAGTCAAAAGAAATCATAGAGTGATGAAATCACATAGAGAAATCACTCTTAACTTAACAAAAATATAATCAAATTAAGTAAAATTCATCAAATTCAATAAGATAGATGTACCGATACATCCTTCGCCTACTGAAAAACAAAACTCACAAAATACTTGGGGGAAAAATACTGCTTACTGAATTGGAATATAATTCGTTTGCAAGCAGGAACACAGTTGAAAAATAAAGTTTTTTAATGCTACATTCACTCACACACTCACACATCTTTCACACTATTGCAATTCTATGTAGGATACACATATCATGTGACAAAAATACTATAAATTTCTTTCATTTTCTTTCAGTAGCTTATCCTTGCTCTTTAGAATTTTCATCAGTCAATAACTCATTTGGCAATACTTTCATGAACCGTCTTTCTCACCCCTCATTGTTCTTTATCATTTTGCCTTTACAAATCGTTTGTAAAAAAGCAAGGCATTATGAAAAATTATCTAGAAAATTCGATTAAACAGTACAATTTGAATAGTACAATATTCCGATGATAAAAAAAACAACTCTTTTTCAGCCTTCCATATCAATTTCTTTGGAGTTATGAGAAAACTAATAACGACCAGAGCTGAGAACCGACAGAAATGGAAAAATTGTGCGGCAGGCGGATGGATGACAATGGAAAGCCGAGGAAGGGCTTTCCATCACTAGTTGCTTAACAATGCCTGATTCCAAGACGAGAGAATAAATAATTCCATCGTGATTATAATATCGATAGAAGGAAAAGTATGCAGAGTATTTGCTTGTTGAGTTTAGCGCAAGCGACAGAGAATATCGGAAAAATTTCGAATTCTTTCAAGACTTCCCAATACTGTCATGACTAACACGAGAGTTAAAGAGATAGAGGAGCTGAGCTTAACAAAAACAAGAATGAGAAGTGTGAGACAAAAAAGCGATGGATTAAAAGCTTAAACAGAAAATAATAATGAATTTTAGAAATTTATTTCATTTGAATCCCTATTCAAATCATAATAAAGGTCGAAAACGTTTTGTACTTTCTTGACCGATCTTGACGATAGTGCCACTCCTACGAGTTTCCATGCATCCTTGACAACTTCTAGCCCTTGGATTAAAAATGAAAAAGTAGACAATTTTTCTAGGTCAGTCAATATTGAATAAAACAGATTTACAGTCATACCGTAATTCTATCAACATCAATATTATCTTGGAACCGACTCTTCTCACCCAAATTTTTTTTCACTGTACATGGGAAAGCATGATTGGATAGGTTTTCTTCTCCTCATCATCATTTAGTAATCCTAATTGGTTAAGTGTTCCAAGAATGTACGAGGAAAGATCCTTATTCCAAAACACGACTTTTCTTGTAAAATCATCACTAAGAATCTCATATTCTCAAACCTACTGATAAGATATTTATTCATATTTCCAACACTGTGTTAATAGTGTCGTCTAGGACTACAATCTTTGTGATGTTGATAATATTGTTTTGAAGTTTACAAAATTTGTAAATCTAAATGGATGAAGTAATCTAATCTCGTTTGCAAATTTTTAAATTCTTGTGAATTAAATAATTTAATATAATTTACACCTCCTCCTCCACGCAAATTTATTTACAATTTGTTTTTCGCATATTTTCATATTTTGTTTGAAATTTTAAGCACGATATATAATTATTATGAGAATAAATTAAAATTTCAATATGAATCTAATTCATCTGACTAATACTGATTGAATTAGGTTTCGACGTTGAAATTTTGTTGACGGTGTGAATATTGAGTTGGCATTTGCAGAGCAGTGAAAAGGCAACGTGACTTGAATCGGTGCAGCAGCAGGCGCTCCTTCTTTCAAGGAAACGCGGTGCATAGCAGTCAGGTAGGTGGTTGGAAGACGGTGTCGCGTATGCACGCGTTTGCCGAGTCTTTTGTTTGTCGCGCCGTTTTGTCCAGATCAGGTGATTTGCATGCCGCGCGCCTGCTGCTTACACATGTACAGTACTGTATCCAATATAGAAACACATTCAGTTTTCTGGCTTTGATGATCGGGCGTCGTCATCGTCGTCTCCGTCGCGTCAGTGTATGCGTCACAGAAATGCCGTTACATGCGATCCAATTCTGCTGCCAAACGATAACGCACGATGTTCTACACGTGAGTCACACGCACGACACCAACGCAACGTTTCTGAAGGACTCTGTCTCATGCGGCTATCGCTCTCAAACTCACCTGCTTCATTCTGTCTTCTTCTACTTCTCTATAATTCCTTTATCAACCACTCAGGATTTCACTGAATTCATTGAACCCCTTTCGTCAATTATTGCAAATTTATACGGACAAATACATTATGCAATCTCATTTACTACATCTTTACTACCTCACTATCTTTCACTTGCTCTCTACACTCTCCATTCTCCTCTGAGTGTAACAAGAGGCTCAATCGCTGCAACTTTGTACTTTTGTGTGAATAGGTTACATTTACTTCACCTTTACATTTCCCTCTACTTCACGCCAACAAATTAGGCAGCTCTGGAAATTGCGTTGTTGCCAGATATGGGACCATGCCAGCAGCTCATATATAATCATCAACCTCAATGAACGAATTGACAACACTACTCGTACCGTGCTGCCTAGTCTACAAGTCTTGCACTTCCTTGTGCTGCCTAGTTTACAAGTCTTGCTCTACCTTGTGCTGCCTAGTTTACAAGTCTTACGCATGCAGTCATATGACTTGTCACCACAGTCAGTTGTATTTATTTCTACAACAAAATTTTAGTGCCGCCTAATTTCGTGGCGTGAATTATAGATAAAATTATAATAAATTATCATATAATTGCTCTATATCACTTAATATACAATCATCACTCATTTAATGATGTATGGAATCGAACATCATACAAATTGCATTATATTTGCTGTAGGTGATTATTCAAGATGATGTATAGTGTTGTATAGTGTATCAATTTTAGAAATTAATTTCTACGAATCTATGTGATGCTATTTTGTTATTCATTGTTGAGTTATGAATCAGTGACGACATGTGCACTTTTTACACAAATAAAGAAAATCTGGTACTCTCACTCTTTCTAACGCTCTGAGAACTACACCTGAAAGTGAAAGTGATATCCAATTTATTGAAATAATCAGCAGATATTAGAATTGGATCACACCCTTGTATCTGCAGTGATATTTGTTGCTGTTGTTCAAAAAAAGCAACACAGTGAATGCGCAGCGCAGGATGTGTTCTATTTGCGCTAGGCGCAATACACTCATACATACTCTGTTCTAAAATCCTCTTTTCTTCATCTCTTGCCACTCCTTCCATTTTACCTATTCAACCTCTCCTACTCGCTCACAATAAGCTCTCTCTCTTTGCCCCCCTTTTCTTCCTTTCCACCGACTTCTTTCTCCTTTCATCCCTCTCACTCATGAACTCTGATCTTCTATCTCTCAGTCTTCAACTCTCTCCCTTTCACCAAGCCAGCTCAAAGGGGCAATACTCTCTCACTCCCTCATCATCCTTTTCATGAAGGGTCGTCTCCTTATTACACATCCATCTTGACAAATCGTCTCTGTTGGAAACTGAATATTACCGTCGCATTTCTATGCACGTGCAATCGTATCGTTGTGATATCTCGTGCCACAGGGAAATAGCAATGAACAACAATGCTACTGCCATTTCATGATGCAGATCGTCGAATATCAATTTCAAATAAACTAGCTATTTGCAATTTATAACCTTAGCGTATTCCATCAAGTAGGCTTATTTATGTACTGATTGAATCGAAGTAGACCACACCCTGAAATCAGTTTCTGGATAGAATATAAAATATGTAAGATGCTCTCCGGTAATACAGTAATACGTGTTTGTTGTGGAGGAACATTAAAAAACCTTGAGTTTTCTGTATTAATAACTTTTATTGGATAATTTTTAATAATTCTTTCTACAGGTTACATCTAAAGTAAGTTATCATATTCAAATTCAAATAGCGAACACGTTTCAAAATTTTTCAGTTCAAGACACTACGAAAGTTAGCCCACCAAGCACACTTTCCTGTTTGTGAAATGTTTGTCAATTATTCTCTTCAGTTTCTTCCTGTTTTTTTCCGTCAAACGACGCGGAATGATGAGGAAAGTGGCCGATGATTGAGACTAGACTGACAATGGAATGGATGGATGATGACCTGAACGCAAGAAAGACTCTTTCGGCTTTGATAGGACCCGACACAAGACAGTCTATGATGACACTTGATCGACTCGGCATGCTTTCACCTGTCATTTAGTGGCGCGTTCACGGCGAGTGGATTAGTGGGTCAGTCAGGCTGGTACGGTCCGGTGCACAGGTAACCGCTACCAGCTACCAGTTATCAGCTACGAGCTCTGTAGTGATTAGATCAGATTTCAGTCAGGCGTCGAACAGATAATGTGATGTGTTGTCACCCAATCAACTTGTTCTTTATCTTTCGCAACTCTCACACATTGTCTCCCATTTCCCCCTCTCTCTCACACACTCACTCTTCTCACTTTCTCTCTCACACTATCTTTCTCTCTATTTTTCTTATTGGGTTAATAATACCTCCAAGGAAAAAGACTAACCACGAGATACCTAACAACAGAGAGTAGGCTTCAAGTGAGAGTTACCTACCGTCTTTGATAGTGAGTTGCTTAGATTGTGAAAGAAAGTTGGCAAGTGTGCCCCAGCGGTTTTGAACCGCAAAAAGTAAATTGAACCGCAGTACAGGTTTTGAACCTCGATTATTGAAAATGAATGTATTAGGTGAGAATCTTATCAAAATATGTTATAACAATCTGGTTTTGTTCCATCAATACAAAGCATACAAGTTTCCATTCATCGATACAAAACGTATAGGACACTATTTAAAATTTATTTATTTCAAAATTCACAACATTTCTTATATAATGATTCGTGTATTAACTTTACTGCTCAGCTCACCTCTGCAACTCTGAAATAGTTATCAGAATTATACAGATTCATATAAAATTTCATACCAATATTTTATTACCCTGAATTCACTACATTTCAACATAATTTTTCAATCATATTACCTCTACAGCTCTAATAAACTACCCGTTTTTAGAATTACACCGATAATAATTTTTAAAACTCAATTATCAACAATGCCCCTGTCTCTGGATTTGTTACCAAAGTTGAATCGATTTAAGACAAGAAAATTGAGATTGTTCCCAATGAAGGGTTGGTTTCTGGTGACTGCAAATGAATGTGCGACCAGTCACTTTGTCTTGTGGCTTTGCAGAGTGAAGGAGCCATTGGTCTGTTCGGCATTGGCGTCGGCATCACCACAAATAGTACAGTACAAGTACAGGCTACAAATCGATGGACGCCGGTCGCTGACGAATTGCCCAACTGCATGCGACTGCACATAAATTATTGCCTTTGCCTACCGAACAGATAGCAAGCGCCACCCTAGGTAGGAGGGTTACAAGGGGCGAGGGTTGGCTGCTGCATTCAGGCGAAAAAGAAACGAGGAAACGGAAGGAATTAACAGCAATCGAAGATTAATCGATTGTTCCTAGAAGTGATCGCTGAAGACGAATAGCATTGATCAATTTAAAGTGCCAGTTGTCCAAGCAAACATTTTTTGTAAGTGATCAAGGTTGGTGATTTGTCAATTCCACGTATTTTTTTGTTCTTCACCCAGATGATGCCCCCATGTGTCTGAAACTTGTGCATAAGTTGATTGTTGATTGATTACGCAAAATAAGCAAGGCTGAACAAGATTCGAACTTGTGACCGCAGGAATAACAGTCAGCTAGAGTCTTATCAGTGACAAGCGCTGTAACCGATTGAGCTACCTCGGTGCTAATTTTTTGAATACTGGACTGGTTTCTTGGCTTTTTTGTCAAATTCTTTGTTATTTGGGTGAAATATGGAAATTCAAGAATACAATCAAAAGTTTTAGAAAAGAAAGAGAAGGTGAAGGTTTTTGAGATGAAAAACGTCTATCAATTCACATAGAGAAAGTCTAGCTTCCATATTAACTAAAGTAAACAGAAATCTGGTGTTTTTTTCATGGAAATGTCGTTCACAGAAGTTAGAGAATGAATAAAAAAGAAAAACATCTCTTTTTAGAGTGGGGAAATGGATGCAAAGTACCTAAAATTTAAATTATTCTGACTGTACACTGAGATGGTTGATGCATAAAATATAGATACAATTCGAGACTCAATTTCGAAAGTAAATACAAAGTAGATGGGCTTCATTTAGATGGGGCCAAACTGAGTGAATAACAAATCTGCAGAAGACAAAGTCCTGAGCAGAATAAGCTAGGTTCGTCCTCTTTCCATCATGTACTCGTATACAGTATGGCATTTTCTTCTCAATTGATCAAGCCCATTCACTTTAACGAAGGCTGTCCTTTTAAAGCTAAGGTCCTTCCGTTCCAAGTAGAATTCTCTCGAGCCATCAAGAACCTTTTGCTTTGCGACAAAAAGACAGGGATTAAGACTTCGTAACAAAGCTCTCGAAAGAAAAACTGCTTGTTCACTTTGCATGAGATCGCTAATTAACTCGGCGCCATTCGCCATATTGTCCAACCAACTGATTCCTCGGCCATAAAAACGTGCTCCACTCCTTCCCAGATCTGTTTCTTTATTTCATCCAATTCAATTTGTTGCGAGAGATTTGTCCGAGAATTCTTCTTGCTTCCACTACACTATTACTTTTCTTTATTGACTTTCTAGAAACTATTTAAAATATAAATGAAGTGCAGCACTGATGCTTGTGGTTCCTGAATACACAAAAACTATCTATTGGTAACTATCCTTATTGAGATGATGAGGCAGCATCGCCTCAGACATGAATGAAACCGGAGAATTAAAAAGATTGGAATTGGCTTGAAATGAATTAGTATTAATCTTTTTGAGAAAGAACTGCGTTTTAAACATTATAAACTTACTGAAGCATGTAGCGATTCATGAGACTCACAAACAAAATCACCATAAAACTGATAAAACCAGCATTAGGCGGAGGAGATGTTTAAAAATGTTTTTGAATTACTGGTGCAAAGTAAGAATACTGTAATATATTATTTTGATCTCATTGGAGGGTGAAGTTTGGAAGGTGAATTACTGTGGCGTAATTGAGATTCTGCAGTGCGTTGGGGCCTGTGGGCTACGGGGCTCACATGATAAAGGAAACAATGACAGGAGGGGGGGGGGGACGTAAAAAGATTTTGTAGGGGAAAATGAGACACACTACTGTTAAATTTGTTATAAGTGTTTTAATGACAATGTAATGTGATGTAAGGCTAACAATGCTGAGTGACAGTCAAATCAGTTGGAAATTTGAACTAGGAAATCACGAGTTTCTTGAATTGATTGATTTTCCTTTCCATAGCCAGGAAAATTCATTTCAATGCAACCTGTACCTACTGCGGTCATTGTTTATCAGTTGATGTAAAAAAAAAATGTTCGATTTTCAGCCATGCAGAAAGCATTGAGTCTCCAGCTGATGGAAACCTAGAAATTGGAAAAATTTGAATCTGAAATCATAAAAGTTTTAGTTTGAAAAATGTATACTGCAATAAAGTAAAAATCAGTTTTATTTGGTAACCTGCCACATTAACAAAACTTTCTTCCTGGAAACGATTCAGAGTTGAGCAAGTTGGATCGTTAAAGAGTTTCGACGATTCTTCAATTTTATTGCTTCTACGCCAGTGGTAACCGCAATTTCGTTGTCGAACGAATTCGATAATTTGCTCGAGTCTGTTGCTTGAATTAACATTTAGCCGCTTCGTACGGATTTCACTTAGTTTGTGACAAGAGGGGTAGAAGTGAATCTCCACCTTTAGCAGTTACACGACTGATTATGCAAGCTAGACAACAAATTACTCTGCGGTTGTCATTTGGTTGGACAGCAACATAAAAGCAAAGGAAGATAGTTTCGTCTTTTTTCTGTCCGCATTTACCGCCATTCAGTGTTGCTCGTTTTTTTTTTCACTGACGAAAGAGATGTCACCATTAGTGACAGCCACAGCGTTGATTATCAAATTAACCTTTCCACAGACGATTAGCTAAGCGCTAGCGTAAAAACCCCAGTCAAGAATAAAAGTGCATTGGATTAAAAGCTCATTGCTGTCACAAAATGGATGTAAATACTAAATAAACATGGTTCGCTTTATTTCTATAAAAAAACAGCACGTTATAGCTGTTAACAAACTAACCACATACGTTTTTGTGGTTTACTCTGAATGTGAAGTTGTCGTCAAGGCAATAATATTTTATATATAGGATAATTTTATTTGCACATGGAATATCTATTTTGTATTACATTTATTTGAATCACCAGAAGCAAAGAGGAACTCACACAGTTCATAAATTATAACCAACCTCGAAAAATGATTTAAGATGTTAAAATGCTAGATCTTCGTAAGATAACTGACCGAACATAGTTAGGTCTCAGTTTTTACTTGGCAGTTCGGTACTTTTTCTGTCCGTCAGTCTGTCATTACCGTTTTTGTCATGCAATAATTTTTAATGAATGCTTCTTATTTCTAGACCGAGCGAAGTATGTATAAGGATTTTTAAAAAATGCCCCCATTATTTTCAGGGGGCACAATTTACCCGCTAACTTTGGAGTGTCTGATATGATTGTGGTTGGTTTTCAGTTTACATTAATTTGACTTGATATGGGGTTTATTCATTGATAAAAATTCGATAGACTTAACGGGAGCGTTAGAGTGAGGACTCAAAATCTTAAAATTCTTGAATTTTAAGATTTTTGTTTTTTGTTTTGGTAGGGCGTTTTAAGCTTAGCGAAATTATATATAATAAGTTATTGATGAATTAAACATTTGGTGATGGTTAGGGGGGAAGGAAATAGACAATTAAAAAAAAAACACACTTTTTGTGGATTACATCTGTTTTTACATTTTGGAAGTGAAAAGTAACTTCACAAGAAAAAGTTTGACACTGAACTACTCTAAATATTGATTGAAAGGTTGTCCGATTGGAAGGGGGAAGGGGGGTGAAATTTGTTATAAACTTATATTGATTGAGAAATGTTTCTTCTCATCAGGAAAGGCATAAAATCTCTGAAGACAAAAAGCATTAGAAAAAATAAAATTGCCTTCGAAGCTATAGGATGAAATAGTATATTTCGCACCTAGGGTCGAAAATGTGTGTTTGCCGGCTCGAGATCGCGTTTGAGAGTTTGAGCGTTTGAGAGCCGGAAAAACATTTTTGCCCGCGTTGCGAACGCTATTTTTCGCCACACCACAAAAAAACAAACAAAACAACAATGTTAAGTTGGCAATTTTCAAAGCGAAATTTTAAGGCTATGGTACTAGCAAGTATACAATGTTGTTGAGGTTATGAAAATATCATTGTATTCTATTGTTTGATATCAAAATTACGAAATAAAGAGGATAATACATATCAAGTTATGAAACATTAATTTATAAAATATAAATACAATACTACGATATATATAGCTTATTACCATCATATTATGTGATCATCTCTCTATGATTTGTTTGATTGGACACGATCAGCTGTCATTCAAGGTCATTTTCTTTTCCGCCCTAGGGCGGTTAACGTTTACAGACCTCGCCGGAAACCGAACACTTTCGGCTTCCATATGACGCACGAAAAACAGCTCATTACGTCCTAGTGCGGCGAAAACTAAATTCCACTAGAAAATGGTAAGGAAGTAAAATAATTTTGAACTTTTTTGTTAATGGATAGTTTTAACTTTTTATAATGAATGTAGGTCAATAATGAGACCTGCAGAAAATGTATAATAACCCTGTTGAACAAAGTGATATTGGCCCTTCCCGTTAATTAGATCGAGGCTGCTACTGAAATGTATTGGAATAGGACAAATCCATTCAATATCAGTCTATTATTGTTCCACACATTTACTGTTCCTTAATGAATTGGAACTGTTGGAATATGTTCTAGCGAACTTATTTGAAAAGAACATTCCGACATGCCATCATTACGGAGTAACAAAGTGATCACTCCAATGAAGTACGCAATGAAGTACAAGGAGTGAACAGGCAGTGAGTGACCCAAGGCAGAATTATTAAGCGGAACGTATGAATGTCAAAGGTAGAACTGGAGCAGCGGTATCTGAATTCTATTGGATGAAAGGCAGGAGTTAAAAATTCATACATACGTGTCAATACGCTGAAAGTAATGACTTTGAAAGCTGAGCAAATTATATTTATTTAGTTTTGAACATTCGACGAATAGAATGACAGACGTTGAATGGAGCGAATCATAGACACACAAAGTACTACTGACGATTGGAAGCCCAGTTGTCGATAAATTGATATTCATATTCAATTGGAAAATTTTGCAATCAAATTGCTTTGGATGTGCCATTCCACCTCTTTTATGGCCGATGCCGATAAATCCATTCACTGCTGCAATTTTAGTCTCGCTGAAATTGAGAAATAATTATCTCCTCAATAAAAAAAACATCCGTTGTTCTGTACATTTTTCAATTTATGGAAATCAAATTATCATAGCAGCTTCGTCGATGGCTCAATAACGTTTAGATTATAATGAAGTACTCGTTATTTCATTGCACCATTGTAGGGTGGTTTCATTTTTGTCCTATTGAGTATACAACCCATTTGACTATGAGTTTAGAGAGTGACATAATAGGAAATAGCTCTTCGCAGAGTTTTATTCATTTTAAGGAGGGTATTATTGCTCCATATCTTCCACAACCAAGAAATGTATCTCAGATTAAAAAAACATCATGGATGAAAAGATATAATCGAATAGAAAGCCATGCTATAAAAAATGTTTTTCTTCCATTATCCTTGAGATCTGTTAATTGATAATAATCACGTGGTACTCATTACTGTGTGGTGCTAATGTGCTTGATGACGATGATGTTCCAGGGATTTTTCAGCTTTTAGCTTTCCATTTAGTCTATTCAGGTTAATAGACCAAACCTTTTTTTAATGAATTGCTATGCAATACCAGTGTATGCATACCATTATATAAACTCTTCTCCATCAAGAATTACTTACATAAAAAATCTTAGGCTAATATAAAAGCAATAATACTATCCATAGTACAGTATATACAATTGATGGAATTGAATAAATAAAAACACTGTGAATGCTAACTATAATTTTTTGTCTCTTAAATAAATTATTGTATTATTAATATTCAACGATTGAATTGAATTTTTTAAAGCCTGTCTTGAATTCACGTTCATTGTTGGTATGTGTCTGTATGTGTTGCAATGGCGCACCTGCCCTGAGAACACGTTGGATAACAAAAATTGATAATGTAGTCCAATTAAAAATGTATCTCAAATTTTGAATATTAAATTACAACAATATTTAAAATTAAAATCTTCTCAACTTGACTCTCTGAATCTTTTCAACTTCTAAGATCTCTTATATAATGAAATAAACAAAAAAGAACTGCTTAAGGACATTTTGATGAGGAATATGACTAATGCCAATATTACAAATAAAGAAATGTATGTTCAAGTAATGAGTTCATTATTAGAATCGGAAATTCATTGCACACATTATTACTCAAGTTTGAGCCTCTCACGGATCACAGATTCATGTCAGGGCCGCACCAATTCCAACAAAATCATGATAATCATTCTTTCATAATTGGTAAGAGGATGTTATATGAGTAGAATAGGCCCGACCAAGCCGAGGGCAGTTTGATTTAGTTTTGTAGCGAGCAGATTGATGCACGTTTAATTACAGTAATTTAGACCGCAAATGGGTGTCTGTCGAAGGTAGCAGGTGCGCGCAATGGCTGAGTGGCTGGACATTACCAAGCCGAGTGACCAGAGGTTCAGCGCCAATGATGAGCGAGTTTTAATGACGTCAGTGAATGATTGGAGGGATCGAACTGGACGGTTCTAATCATTGAATCACCGAGAAGGTCTACTACAGCTCAGGATTCTGAACTCCTCATCGAATAATTGCCGACGATAAATTGTAATCAGTAAGCATTTGCAAAGCATACAACTCAGAATAAACGATTTATAAGACCACATTAACAATTATGCTTCTCAGTAGAATGATGTATATTACTGCTTTTTTAAAGTCCAGAAAGGATTACTTGGATCTTAGATGATTATTTTAGAATTTAACAAATGATCTGGTGGGCATGGTTTTTTAAATTAAAGAATACAATATTTACAGCCCAATCAATTAATTATCTATCAGCATTTATTTGGTTAGTTCCTGAACCGGTTTAGTGTACCGTAATGTAGAATAGTGTTGAAGTAAAATGATCCTTATCGGTGAAGCTGAAAAAGGTTTGTTTGGAGGTTTTAATTCTCCTCCTAGTAGCAACTATACTCAACAATTTGAAAATATCTATAAAGAATTTGATGGTTAGCAATGAAAAATTTACAGTAGTTGATGTCAAGGGTTTTAGAGCCTTACTCTAGACTCCCTGGCTGAATAAATTTGCTAGTCAATAGATCTAGCATCTAGTAAGATATTACTTCCCAAAGAAGTATAGTAGGACGAATTCCACCTCACATTCAATGAAGAACAATTATTTGCCCACAAATTTATTTGCTCACACAGAATTTGTTTTACAGAGTAGGCCTACGGGCTAGTATAGAAGCGGGTCAATAATACGTTCTTCGATTGTGCTTATTACAGCATATTTATGTATTTCTAGCGTCAGAGTTCGACGAGCATATGCTTAAACTATAAGTATGTAAGTACTATATATATTATATATTTCGGTCTTGATGCTAGAAACTCTATTACGACAAGGTTTGGGTTTTTTTTGTTAGATTAGATACCATCGATATCGGTACTCTAATACTGTAATATTAAAATTGTACTAGAAAAAGCCAGGCTTCGCTCTAAAAGTGATTGAGTAAGTAATGGATGCTAATAATAATCTTTCTTTTGATTTGAAATCTTGAATATTTCCAACGTTTATGGCCGCGTGCTTAATTCATTTTAAGTTTGGATTAGATGGTTCTTTGCATGTTATCATTGTACTGCGGGTACATTGTACTTATTTCAGCAAGTGTGAAACATAAAACTATTCGGTCTAAATTATAAGAGATTCTTGGGGGGAGGATATGATTATGATTTTCATTGTTGTGTGCTGAACACATCAATTTCATTTCTCCTCAATACTATACCATATATAATATACCTTTCTCTCCAGTGAGATTCATTGTTTAGCATGTCGTAACTGATGAAGTATCAACTTCGCTCGTGCTATTTAAATAAAATAAGACTTAAGGGAATGTAAGGACTTGGACAATCAAGTGAGCATTAATGAAACGTGAAGCCTGCTATTAGGAGGCCGCGGCTAAGAGTTTGAATTTAATTCGGCCATTATTCTTAAATCGAAGAACAATGGATAATGGCGACTAGTTGCTCTAAATTCGGCCCTGGGGCACCCTATATTTACAAACAAAGTTCGAGGGCCGTGCGTCTCGGATCGCCGGCGTGCTTCCTATGCTAATTCTATTTACCGACGGATACAGCCTATTAAGCCTAGAAGCAGCCGTGCATTACTAATCCCGGCTTCGATAATCACTCTCATTTGATTTTTATGCAATTACTGAGGACTCAGGATACAACGACTATAAAGGTCGTGAGAACTTTATAGAGGTAGTAAAAGATAACTTGCAGATTTGGGTTTCTGAAAGGAGCAACAAAGTGATGGTCGTATATTGTACTTGTATCAATGCTTTTCATGCTTAGATAATAAATTCATCATTGAAATGTTAATAGCTCAGCTGAGTTAAAATATATTTCCATCGTCCTTGAAAGCTCGCATGATATTTGTCTACTTCTTTAACTATTGAGATTTTCGAGATAAAATACTTGACACTATTTTCCTTCGACATTTCTTGTCAAGTGATTCTGCTTTGCGAGAAGTATGTCGTTCAACTGAAAAATAACTCACAAACAATAAATCAATACAACGTAGTATCCAAGGACCCGTCGAGTTTACATAAAATAATAACTATTATCGATATGTGCCATTTAACTGCATTGATTTCTATTAACATCATACGCTTTCCAGTTCACAAAAAATTCACATCGGCAGTTCTTGAAAAAGAGTTTTGTTTTTTCTTCTTGTTTAACACAACTCATAATATTATCATGCCTCAATATATTCTCTTTGTTTTTACTCAATTCTATGTTTTACATCGTAATTATTTTTTCCTGTAGTTATCTAACAAAGCGGCTAATTGAGCACTCATTATAGTACGCAAAAAAGCTAATACTCTTTTAATATGCCGCACACCAGCTGAATTTGCCGCACTCATTTTACTTTGCCTACTCCAGGTGTGCCAATTCAATTCATTTACATCAAGTATAAACCACATTATACATACATTGCTTGGTGGTATTTGACAACTGTTTAATTTGAATATAATAAAATTTAGTTAGTCTTTAAAACACATACAACACCACTTTCAGGAAAAGACTGAATGCACTTTTCCATGCTGTAGGAGGCAGCACTTTTCTAAGTTTGTTTCAATGTACACTTAACCGTTCAATATCAGATTTATATTCCTTATTTCGGATGGGAGCACGTTATATACATTCAGATCGCTGTAGAGTGGTCCCCTCTCCAACGTAGTTGCTCTGTGCTGGTGGTACTGAAGTTGCGCTGTTCGTCTTGTACCGCATTGATGACGCACTTGTCTGTGGTCCTCAATAATCCCTGCACTCTTCCTCATGAATATGGACAGTTCCAGAAAATACAGAGCAGGCTGCGAGGGTAATCTGTATTTCCTGAATGCACTCCTACAAGATACCTACGGCCTGAGGTTGTCAATAATACGAAGTGCGTTCTTTTGTTTTTTCAATACAGAGTTCAAATGAGTCTTACCACTGCTCCAAAACATGGCAGACACTCAGCAAAGTGTGTGATCCCACTACACCCCTCAGTATTTTCAATGGAAAAAAATGCTGGAAAGCTTATTGAGAATGTGGTACACTTGATTTGCCCATCTGAGGCTGTTCATCATCCGGACTCCCAAAAAACAGGCTTCTTCAAACGCTTGGCTGAGGATGCTGTGGAAATTATGATTTTCCCGCATCTGTATTTTACAAGTTTTGTTTTTTCAACATTCAGATTGAGGTCATTTGCTTCAAACCAGACGTTCATATCATTTATTGTTTCTATGAATTTTTCAGCAACACTTTCCTGACTACCAGTCAAACGCTAGTAGTATCATCGGCAAAAAGGTTCAAAGGCAAATCTTTTATTTTTAGATAATGAATAACAAAGGGCTCAAAATTGATCCTTGTGAAACACCGGATGTTATAGTTTTCCATTCAAAAATAGTATTTACCATTTCTATCAGCAAGTTTTATTTTCTGTTTCCGCTTCAACAAATAGCTATTGAAAAATTCCAGAGATCGTTCATCATTTGCCAACTGTTGGAGAAATTTAAAGTGCAACTCTTGCTGGAAGTACCTTTGTTGCACGAGAGAAGCTACAACGCATTCGCCTTCAGTTCGTGCGTAATTCATCATTTTTCTCATGCAGCAATGAGCTAATTTGCGCACTAGCTACACAAATAACTATTATATTCGAACCCCAAACTCCAAAATCAATAGCGATCTCACATGGCTTATGAGGCTCCTTTCAAACTCTAGAGCACAGATGGACGGACGGATGGACGGACAGACGGACAAAGGCGAGATTCCAATAAGGTCATTGATAATAATATTGAGAGAAAAATTTGAGATTTTTGATCCAGAATGTCCAGCTGGTGTCTGATACTGTACTTCAAAATACACATTTCAATCTTATCTTTGAGCTGAACATTGCATTCGAAAATAAACCGATAAGCTACACCAATCATTTAATTTATTGATGTTTGCTGTCAACAATTATTTCAATAAAAAGTATTCTTATCAAATGATGAACAAATAATAAACGTATGATTCACAATAAATTATATGTCGTAATAATAATTGTCACTTGATTTAAAGCTAGTGAACCTGTAATGGACTTGGTGATCCGATTTATTCAGATAAATCCAAAAAAACAACGCTGGATTAAGTTTTTACTCTTTTAGAATCAGTATTATAGTTCTATTTCTCTGAAAAAAAAAATTTAATGTAAATTCCAATAGTGGATGCGAAAATTTAATAGAGAAATGTTAAAACATCCATGAGCATAGCATTGTAAAACATCAATAAAAAGTGATGAATGAGTAGCGAGATGCATATTTCACTCTTCAGATGGAAAGAGCTCCTTCCATTGTTTGTTCTATTTCCCATCATCGTTTGTTTGATTTTCATTCAATTATCGTTCATCCATCGCCTTTTGCACCGCCAAAGCAAAGCAAAGCCAATGTCACAGCCACTTGAATCATGAAAACTCATTACACCAGCATGATCATTATTTATCGTTCAATTGTTCCTTCTCAAGTTTAATGGTTGACACAGCTGGGAACAGTAATTGATTATGCGTCATGGAAGACGAAAACATAATGAATGATTTCGTTAGCTAGTCCTGCTGATTGAAAAGTTTTGAAGGATTCGATCGGGATATTTATAAATTTGAAGTACCGTATCCCACGTCTTGCAGTGATCGATTTTAACGAGTTTGATTCAAAGTTCCAACAGGTTTTCCTATTTTAGAAGACTTTGGGTACTCTAGGTTCAATGAATTTTGCAGAACTTCAACTTCGTAAAGCCTCCAGAAACATTGGTCTTCCTGCTCCAAACCTAAACAGTTACAAAATTATCTGGGGAAATCCAAGACAGCTAGATTTACTATGAGCTAGCTTTCTAGTATGCTGCTATATCCGATGTCAATCTAGTATTTGTACTGAATACAAAAAAAATCGAAGTTTGAGGATGTTTTTCAATAGAGCTCATTTTACATTCCAAATAGGAATAGTTTTATCCAAGTAGGCTACTGTAATATTTAGTGAATCAACTTCTAATATTGATAATTGCTGATATTCATTTCTAGATTATTACAACTGGAAAAATATTTATGTGAGTTATTGTATGATTTCTATTCTTGATGGAAACGTTTTTTTGCACGTTTACTTCTGAGGGGTGAAGGACGTAAGGTGTGAGAAACATCGCTAAGCTATCGCCGAGTTCCATTTTTTTCGATTTATTTCAAGTTTGAGGGGTGGTGCTGGTTTTTGTTCCTTGTACCCCTCATCTAAAATAGGCCACCCTTTATTCTCTCAAATTAGACCTATTTCTCGAAGAAGTGCTACTAAGACGGTAGTACGGAAGCTCTACGCTCCCGAATATATTCATTTGGTTTGTAATTTCTCATATAGTTTAGTTTCAAATTTGTAAAAAAATCTAGTATTCTTGGTCTTTTTGGGATACATCTTGATATATAACATGCGGTAATCTCAATTATCGCCAATTATTGTTCGCGCTTCAGTTGCTAAGAACATAGCTATTCAATTTTCCGGCCCATTGTTTTTATATTACGGTTGATACACACTGCACCAGTATATAGGCATAAATGCCTCAAAGGGATGGCTGCGCGCATGCAGATTATTGGGCGTGTGAGAGTGGCTCTGTGGGGCGCCCGATGTTTCCCTAGCGTGTGCGTGCATGGGAGATGAAAATCCCTTTTCCTCCTTCAAAACTGTTCTTTTTTCCGTTTTTGAAAGTGGATTTGTGGGACAGGAGAGGTTTTCAGAAGCTGTGAGAGTTGGGGGTTTTAAGACAGTAATAGCGCACAAATATAGAGCAGGGCCTGGCCAATGGTGGTTGTGTTGTAGGAGTGTCGCAGCTACAAATACAGTCAGACAAATACAGCGTTTCGCAAAGACTGGATACGGATCTTGTGCCAAACGTTCCTTTATTACGGACAGGGGATCGTACTACCCCTGTACATTATCCCCTTACAACCTTCCTCCCCTGAACTCTTCTGGATGTCCCTGCTGTACTGGCAGAGACGGAGACACTGTAATAACCGATAGATACTGGCTTGTAGCTCCACTGGCAACGCGTTTAACGCATCCTTGCACTTGAATGAAGCGAATCGCGCGGTAATTAAAAGCCAAAACCAGCAGCCACCTCTCCCACTGCCTTCTCTTCTCTTCTCTGCAGACTACAATAAAAATAACAACTTTTGGCTTCGCTTTGCTTTTCTACCTCACCCTTCATTCACTACTAGTCTTCTATTATTGTTTTCCCTCTTTATTTTCGTCTAGCCTTTTATTACTACGTCACTTCTGTCATTTCTCAATCGAATCTGTCTGGTACAATAAGAGAGCATTACTTGGCTAGTTGCCAATTATTCACAACTGGTTCATCCCTGTTGATGGGATTGAATGATGTGATGAAGGGATTGGTATTGTCAGCAGGAGTTGTTCTACTGGTTCTTCAAGATTCACATTTTGAAAAAGAAGGCTCTAACTATCATTATCTATTCATAGAGAGTTGAATAGAGAACTAGGTCTATGGTTTCTATGAGCTGAGTTTCAACAAAATAAGTTTTAGGCAGTTTTAAGTAAAACAGTAAAAATGTTGTTTTCAAATATTCATACCTTCTCATACATACTTTCTAAACTCATGAACTCAGAAAGTAAAGATTTATTTGAGAAAATATATTTAACTTCTCATACAACAGAACTCGTCCCACCACACAAGAACAAGTCCCACCATTAACTACACTATATCGATGATTCGTCCAACACATTATCGGAACTTATGACTTCAAAATACATAAATAACATTTTTATTCTTCTACGAAACTTAATTTCAATTACCTGATGGTTAAGCTTTAGCCTGGCAATAGAACAAATAATTTTTTGATTTGTTATGTTGAAAGATGTGCCAGTCTACCATTGGATATTGTGATTATGCCTTTCAATGACACTAAAAATGGTGTATAAGATGAGATTCAGTCAATAAAATATCAAACACTATTTGTCACAAAAAATTGGCTGCAATTATTGTATAATATTCACTATTACTATTATTGTGGTCTATTTATTTGTTACAGTGTTTTATATTTTATTAACTTAATCTCATCTTATACACCATGTTTGGATTCTTCAAAAAGTACGTTTCCGCATAAAAATATATTTGTAGAGAATAGTGTAGTAAAATATAAGAAACTCGTAATACAACTACATTGTCCTCAAACATGAAAAACATGATCGTATAATATTCAAATTGCAAGCACCGTAAATTATAATCGGATCAGCTACAGAAACATAGTCGCCTTCTCCGTCATCTTAGATCATCACAGAGTGTCTCATTGAATAGTTGGATTTACGGCGAAATCTTGCTTTAATAGGCTTTTGTCGTGAAGACAATTGAAGCCTGCAATCAGATGCAGTTGAATTGTGTGCGATCCGCCTTCCTGCCAGTAGACTACTATGCGTAGAGCTCGAGTACAGGGAGTTTGAGTTCGCCGAGTCCAAGTTGAGCCGAGAGTTCTAGCTGGTTCACTACATTATGCAGATGGTCGCCTGTAACAAGGCCTCACTATATACTGTAATGTAGTGAGGCCTTGTCTGTAACCGCACAAGCCAGTTGGGGAGGAAGGAACCCATCCTGAGATAGCACACAGCACACAGGCTCTGAATTGAGCGACTCTGTCGTGCAGTACACGGCGCCGGAAATCCATTCAAAAGCTACATGGTCGCAGGTAAACTTGAGCGCTCGGCAAACTACCCTAATGTACTCCGGATTAGACCGTGATCAAAATGTGCTGAGGATTTACTGAGCATCGAAGACGAACAGTACATTGCAATGGCGGTAGCACTTGATGGGTTGTGGTGGGGGGGGGGGAAGGGTGTTAGAGGTGACGAGATTAATTCTGTCCCAATGCATAGCTAAGAGAAGAAAGTAAAATGTTTCGGATTCAACATTCAACACGATTTAAAATTTTCTACTTCTCGTCTCAACCTTTTTGCACCAAATAGACAGAGAAATAAAATAACGCATGGAGGCTATAGCATGTGTTCATTGCTGATATCTCCTACATGGTTCTGACAATAAAGTGTGTCGCTATGAGGTGAATGATGATAATGAAGTTATGTATAATGTATAATGGATCTCCATTTTACCATCACTACCAGGTAATCTAGAGCTTAACCATTATTTGTAATCCAATTTTCTATTTTTGAGAAATCAGCTTCGGTTCTTCAACTAACTCTCCAAGTCAATTTCTCGGTTTGTGCTTTGTCATTCTCCGATTTCAATGTTATCAATTATAATGATTGGTGTAATGTTTCATCTACATGGAAGAAAGATCATACAACTGTAGATACATCTCTTAGAATTATTGATTACATCATGCATCACTTCTGTGGCGGATCATCTGCTACTGCTGGTTGCCACACATGTGATTAACAACTGTACTTTGTTTATAGTTATTACCAATATATTCATTCAGTTTGTGTAATCAATTCAGTAAAGTCATATTGTTTACCAATCTTATTTTCAGTGTTTATTATTGTTTTGTTGTTTTGAAGAGAGCAGCTCGAAGGGCAAACGAAGAGTCTCCCCATAGACTAACTCGGATGTAGTAGCCTTGATATCTTCCTTGAAAACAGATCGCTTTACTCGATGGCCGGAAGTTTACCCACTATCTGACATAACTGCAGAGACAGTTTGTCATGCTCTTTTGGATTGCTGGATATCTCGTTTTGGTTTCCCAGAAACTGTGACTACAGATCGTGGGACACAGTTCACTTCCCACCTCTTCAGCACATTTGCCAAGCTGTTTGGGATTCAACTCAGAAGTACAACAAGTTGGCATCCTGCATCAAACGGCATGATTGAGCGATTCCATCGGCACCTAAAGGCCGCAATTATGGCTCACGCTAAGGTTGATTGGGTTGAAGCCTTGCCTCTAGTACTTGTTGGTATTCGATCTGTTTTCAAGGAAGATATCAAGGCTACTACATCCGAGTTAGTCTATGGGGAGACTCTTCGTTTGCCCTTCGAGCAGCTCTCTTCAAAACAACAAAACAATAATCTCGACATTTCCGACAGCTTTATTTCAAGCTTAAGAGAATTCATGTCGCAATTACGCCCAATTCCAGCAACAAGACATGGTCAACCAGGGGTGTTTGTGTTCAAAGAACTGTCCACATGCAGCCATGTTTTTTTGAGAGCAGGGCCAATCTTAAGGGCGCTTCAGTCACCTTACACTGGCCCCCATGAGGTTGTGCAAAGAGAAGATAAAACTGTCACATTGAGGATTAATGGTAAACTCAACAAGGTTTCCATTGACCGGGTGAAGCCGGCATATATTCTTCAAGACGACCCACCTCAGGCTTCCCAACCCGTTCCAGGTCCAGATGGTGTGACGAAAAAGTGTGCTTCGAGATTTTGGATGGCCACATCGTCTGCCCAGGGGGGTGATGTGGCGGATCATCTGCTACTGCTGATTGCCACACATGTGATTAACAACTGTACTTTGTTTATAGTTATTACCAATATATTCATTCAGTTTGTGTAATCAATTCAGTAAAGTCATATTGTTTACCAATCTTATTTTCAGTGTTTTCTATCATTGGAAATATTAGTATCATAGGAAATATTAAATTTCCTATACTTCCATTCTGAAATTGATGAGGAATTTCGGGTCAGGAAAATGTGATGAGATGAAATTGTGCCTGGAATAGGGTATAAAAAATCAGGGCAATACATACCATGTTGTAAAAAATCTCAGTCCAACTTTGTCGGTAATGAAATTTCACCCGTACGTACGAGCTCTCTAAATTTTATTTAATAAGCGCCGAGTAATTAGAATGTCCAAAACGACAATTCTCAGAAACAAACCGACGTTTTTGCTTGTCATGTACATTTGAGATTTCTTTTGTTTTATGATTCCATTTTTGGCCGTTTGTAACCTTGTATTATAATTTCGAAATTTTTCCGACTTCAAAACTGGCTCTAATTTGAGTGAATGCAGCTATATAACTGGAAACCAGCTGACTTTATTGCGCGATATTTTTTGCATTTTGCTATTCACTGTATGTTGTATGTTATTATGCTATTCAAACTAGTATGCTGTACATAACATACACAGCATAATAGTAAGCTATAATATGCCAAAATTTTGTTTCGAAAGTTTTTGTGCGATATATTCTGTCCTGCCATGTAGCGGTTGAAAGCAACCACTACAATTTTACTAACGCTATCATTAAAAATATAGCTACCCAATATTAATAATGAAAAAACATAGAGTTTGAGAGCACGTTTGTGGTAGTACATCAAAATAAAATAATAATACGAGTATTATGAATGATGACAAATCATAGGCAAATGTATGATTTTTTATCTATTTCTCTCAATTATCAACTTATATATACATTATAATCATTTATACTTTTGAAATTCAATGTAGAACGATATAATTTACCAATTATAAGTTATTAATTTTATAATAATTATACGGTCTTGCAGGCACGCATTATTCAATAGAAAAGTTTTGAAAAGTTCTTTTTTTCTCAAATGAAGTGTTTTAGGGATCTTTTAAATACCAAGCCCTCCCTTCGAAAAGGGTTATCTCTATACTCTATAGACATTCCACTGATCTTCCTCTCTCTAAATGTTCAGACTTTCTTGAAAGAGAAATTTTTACATTCCCTCTAAACTAGATAAAAAAGTATTTTTATAGACTACTAGCGGTTCACCCGTGCGTTGCAACGGTATTTTAGTTATAATAGTGCTACCTGGCGAATTCCCAAGAGCCTAGCACAAACCGCACCTTCCTAAAATGTTAATTTTTGTTTGGATAAATTGAAATAATTTTTTTTTTCACCAAAGAAATAATGGATGAAACATAAGCTGAGCTTTGATGTTTCCTACATGACTGCAATGCTCCGACTACACAAGTCTGAGACAGCGTAAATAACGCCGCTAAGGGCCCATCATATGATTAAAAACAGTTGATTTCTATCAGCTGTTCCTTTAAGGATAGATTTCTCCTTTTTGTGTCTGTTAGCGAGGACTTTAGAAATTCCAACCTTCACAGGAACCATCTCGGGACTATTCTACATTATGCCTGAAAATTTTATAAAAATCGGTTTAGCAGTTTTGGAATTTACTGGGAACATACATACATACATACATACATGCATTCTTATGTGGTAATAAAACTTAGAAGAAATGTATCCAAAATCGCACAATACTTGGTTTTTAAACGTTTATTATTCTGTTAAAACAAGTTAATTTAGTTTTTTATAGCTAAAGACATTGTTAATAAAGTTTTCAATACTGCTAAATTACTTAAATCCCGATCGATTCTCTCGTTTTTCAGGAGAAGGCCGCGTAAAATGCCTTCGAGGCCGTGACAGACAGACAGACAGACAGTCAGAAATTGAGATGACTTGTTTCGGCTTCTTTAATGTATAAAACGTAAAAATAACCAAAAAATATATAATTCTGATAAATGTACAGAAAAAACTCTAATTTTATTAATATAGATAATCGAAATTTTAATAAAAAATTTAACTTTGTTAGTTATTTATCAATCTCTAATATTTTTTGACTTGTGGGTCTTCTAGATTTGTTTGAATCTAGGACTCACATCCACTGGCACTAGGTAGCTAGTGTAACGATTCTATAAGGAGTACAAACAGAGGCTTATTTTATAATCCTCCTAGTCAAAAAGCAGAATAGAGAAGTCAATCAATTAAGAACGTTAGTGCTCATGAAGTAAAATGATACGTGCAACACCTGTAAATGTTCAATGCGCCAGTACAAAGGCAGTACTGTTAGTCAAAGTTTTTCCATTCAGGACGATAATGTTAATCTGCTGATAATGTAGGATCATTTTCTAAAGCCGGCCAACCGCTGCTAGAGCTGCATCTATGGCTTTTCAGCCGTTGGCTCTCCACTTCTAAAGCAGCAGCTATAGAAAGGTGAGTCTTTCTTTTTCTTGTTCTCCTCCTTTGATAGCTCCTTAGAAAGAAGCTCGAGCGACCTCTTGCTCGACTCGCCATTCACCGGGTAAGATGTATAACGATCGAAGAAGGCCTTTCAATGAATTGACCTTTCGACGTATCCTTTGAAAAAAACGCTGTTAAGCCGAGTAGTGTTCCGGTGCCTCTTTTATACGAATTTGATAGATGGAAAAATGACACGTCTCCGAACCCCGGTCCCCGTTATACTCTGCGAGAGGAGCTGCAGTAGAAAGCAACTCTGTATCACTCTGCCTCATCGGACTCCTCATGATAAATAGGTTAATTGGATGTGGTGGTCTGTTACTGCGATATCTTCATAATGAGTGCTGGTATGGTGTTTGTGTCGAATCGACATCCAAATCGATGTTCACTATAATTGCACAGCCTTAATAAATGGCTGACCTGTCCTTTCTAAACGTAGCAGGATGGTCTTAATATCATTAGTTTCATATACCACAAGAAATACGATAATGCTCATTATCTTCTAATAGCTTGGCGTATCTCAATAATTTCTAACGGTGAATTAAATTCGTTTAAGATAATAGCATTATTGTATAATTAAATTTGGATATTCTTCCTTCCTGAATGAAAGTTCCAATGTATGAGATGACCATTGCAAATTGCATCACTCTGGTTCTTTCTAAAAACATCTTTTTTCAGTATAGAAACTTTTAGGAAGTATAACTTCAATAATTTCATTATTGGTTTGATGTCTTTCAAGTTCATTATTGTTTAAATTATCGAAAACATAATTGAAAACTTGTAATGGAGGGATCATGTGCATTGATTGGATTATATGGTACAGGCCTACTGTGATATTATAAACAGTGATGGAAAACGAGTGGAACCAATGGTTGGATACACATATACGAGCAACTAGAAAGAGAGAACAATCTAGGTAGACATTTGAAATGTACTTATAGTCAAGACAGATTCAGATTTGAAACAAGAGAATATATTATATTCATGATACTGTTGAAGTTGAGTGTAAAATGACCAAGACTACTCTGACGCTTACAGTCACTTTGCTCCAAATCAGCTTTGACTCTTGAAGGCATCACTTCTGGGTTGAGATACAGAAAAAAAAACATTTTACTGGTTTCTGCTCGACACCACCAGTAGATCCCAGTTTGTTAAACTCCTGGTGATGTTCAACAGTTGTTATTATTATTAACTTTTCATGTGAAATTTAACGACTTGCAGTCAAATGTTATTTGACTGCAAGTCGTTAAATTTCACATGAAAAGTTAATATTAACAACGCAGTTCGTCATGGAACAAGAAATCCAGGAATTTGGTATTATTATTGAATTATTAGTAACAGAGGTAAAGACTAAAATTTCGACTTACTCGTCCACTTCTAGAACTTTCAATGTTCAAATTGATGCTCACTTTCGGAGGATGTTATGAAACTGGTTTATACTCTACAAATGCATGCTCTTATTTTGAAACAATCAGTCATTTCAGGATTTTCACTCCAGAGATTCCATTGAAAATTCGAAAGTTATTTTTCAAGTCAATGCACACATCTTGAAACTTTAAGAGTGGCAACAACTATGAATGTAACAATAGATAGAATATAGAGAGAAGAACAATCGAAAATGATGTGTCACTTTGTAGTCGGTCACTCGTAGGAGAATAGGCATCCATTGTGAGTATTATTATCATTTAAAGTATTCTTCATTCTATAATAATAAAATCAAAAAGCTACATCAATTGTGTTGCTTTCCAAACGTCTGTTGAATGATGGTTTGGACGCCGAAAATAGGTCAGAGGTGTGCTAGATAGTATGCAAAACAATTACGGAAATTAAATTCATATATTTAATTTTTTATATCTAATAATTTATATTTAATCTGTGCAGCCAGACCCTGAGTAGAGGTGACAGTTAAACATAGAATTTCAGAGTTTCTTTCGGTGGGATTAACATGCATACAACTCTGTTAAAGCAGTAAGGAAAATAATCGCAGCCTGCCTCACTCCTTGTTTGCTTAATACGATCTTTGGACCAAAACGTGATGTTAAGGACTGAAGAGTCACCTACAGTTGAAATCGGCTATGATATTATACATATATGCATACAAAATATTCTCATTATTATATTCACGTTTGTCATTGACAAAACAGCTCCACGAGTATCTTGGTCTGTGCCCACATGCGACCAAGTTGATACTGTCTTGCCTATAACGTTTTATATTTCAATTAAATTTTCTCAGTTCATCTTAATCCATCTAATTTATACTTACTTGGATTATCAATGTTCATTTTTTCGTACTGACAACAACTCTTTCTAGATACAGTTTTTATTATAAGCGTGTGAAGACGTCTTTTTCTTTTCATATTGCCTACATTTTTCAACCCCCTTGTCGATATTTATTTAATCTCATTTTATTTTCGTGTCATATTCAACAACAAAATAACTCTAGACTAAAAAATTTCACTCCTTTCTATATTCTCAACTTCCCTCATCATTGTAATCAACCGTAAACTAGATGATTATGATAGTTGCCCGGACAAGAATCAATGTTACACAAAATATTTCGGAGCACTTGTGATGAACTGAACTGAACCTATCGCACTAAATTCCTAATTACCGTATCAGTGTCCCTGTTGCATGTCAGTGTTGCAATGCAGCCTATGTAGAACAATGTTGTGATGCAGTAGCAGTATAGAGTAACTGTTGTTTGGATTGGAAACTTGTTTCTGTCACTGTCGCCGTTCCTTTGGGAGTAGCTGGATTTAATGGTTTGAAGGTTGGAGGGTGGTGTGGGGGTCAAAGTCCTCAGGGGTATATTGTAGGTATGGTGCAGGGTGAGGGGGGTTACAGGACAGGGTCATGGCTGAGTCCGTCACGCTTCAACAAAGTCTTCAAACCCCGGCGACTTCCAGGCCGGCCGTCACTCTCTGCTGCCGCCGTCGCTTAATTACCCGTGATCTTAATTACTAACCGGTAGAGGTACGTCAAGTTCAGGCTGTACGCTGTAGCGAGTGAAAGAGAGCAGCCTTGCTAGGATATGACAGGAAAGAGGAAGTATGAAAGCTAGAAGAATCGGAAGTGAATGATAATAACTCAATTTGTTTCTAGCTATTACTAATGAAACAGGAAAATAATTAATTTTTTAAAATAAGTGGGCGTATGTTTTTTCAACCTTTCTCAAATTTTTACTTCTCCCAGTAAAATCAAAAAATTCTTCGTGAAGATAGTACAGTTATTTTTTACATTAATTTTATGCTAAGTTTACTAAAATGCTAATCTTACCTAATCTGATAGGTAGGAGTTGACTGTGATTGCTTTCTAGCTCATAATGTTTTGGTTATATAGAGGTAGTATTATTAGGCACATTAACTACTATAATACACCAATGCTGAGCTGCATGGCACTCATGGCTTACATCCCACCTTACATCTCCAAGTGTAAGAGTTAGTTCAGCCTGAGAGTTGGTCATATTTTTTGTTAGTTGCAATTGGTTTTATTTATTTATTTATTGTGACAAATTTACAACGAATGTGAAGGTGTAACAGACTTAAGTCCAAAACTGCTCCCTTCACAAATTTTGAATATTTTACATTGGAATAGATTTTAGATTGGAATAGATAGGAATCATATCAAGTTGATAGTTGCACTTTGAAAAAAAGCTGCTGTGAAAAAAGATGCATTCAGAATCGCAAGGTGCCTCTAAAATATACCAAAAATGACAAAAATGCGTGTAAGCCTATTGATATAAATATTGATTTAGATTTCTTCACTAAACTAAATTAATAAGGAATGTTATCGAGCCAAAACTGGAGTCACCTTGATAGATTTTTCAACAAATCTGGCCGGTTTGACCGTTTGCCCTCTATGAGGTTTGCCTGAAATGACGCTCCTGGTTGCATTTTCCATGAGTTTTTCATGATATTTTGAGCTGCTTCACTGTGTAGTTGAGCTGCTTTATTATACTTTATTGTACCGTCCATGACTATACTCTGTAAGTGTTTATGAGAGGAAGTATTCCGAAAGTTTAAATTTCAAATCCACTGTTTTTTTTAGCATTAATTAAACATTAATTTATATCTCATATGCATTTTAAAATTAGTTTTCTATTTGTAATTTTGGTCAAAAAATCTGCGTCAAAATATCAACTTTACTATGGAAATCTTTATATACGTAATACCACTGATCTACATTATTAAATGTCTAGACCTTATAGAGCTATATGATTTCTTTGAAATAAGAACTAAATAATATGACTACAGTAGCCTGCTGATAGCCATCTTCATCATAATGTTTTTGAATTTTAAAGTGGGAGAGGCAAGTTCACAATAGGGACTAAAGACCCTATCAATTGATCACCGTACGAAGCATCTTGAAGAACGTTAAATCTTGATCTTTTGAATAGATTAATGCTTCAATGATTTATTCTTCAACTATTAGTTCTTCTAGGTTTTCTATATCCTTCAAGACGAAGATAAACCAAAAATGATAGTAAGCTTTAAATTTTTTTAATCTTTCGCATTTGATACGACGGTTTCCCATAGAGCTCAAATATTATTTATGCTCACCGTGTTTATCCACGCATCCCTGCCGATACGCTACATTGAGCATAGAATGCACAGATGATATTCAGGTAATAAACTTACACAACTCAGTGATGATATTTGCGGATCAGTCAAATAATAATAATCTCTAATTGCTGTTTGGAATGGGGAATTGGGAGCCTGATTGCATCAAGCTGCTAGGACGGTGCAACAGCACAAATATGATAATATTCGAAGTATTGCTGTGAATCCTAATTAGATTGTAGTAAGGCTCACAACAGCTTTGTAATGATCAATCATATCATTGTTTAACTAATCCACATGTGGAGTAATGAGGAAATTTGTTCTCAACATTGCACCATACAAATATTGTGTTTAATACCTATCGTTCATTTTCAATATGCAGAAACCTATTAGGCAGTTGCTATATTATGATTATAGCTTTCTGAATGACCTTTTGTCACTAGGAAATCACTAAAGTATTTTTTTGCTAGCTTGCATCATTTAACTCAAAAACTGGATAAAAATTTGTTTATTTTGATTTTAGTTTTGAAATCACTGATCATAAAACTGAGTAGAATTCCCACGCTTGATTCATTTTTGAATTCCTATTGTAATATGGTTAGTTGGTGTAGTAAAGGTATAGTAAATGATAATGATTAATTTTTACTAATGGGGTAACGCTTGGCATATGAGAGGTGTTTCGGGTACTACTCTAATCTCATGAGAAAAAGGTGCTACTATTAAAATAACTTCAGATTGAGTTCAGAAAAAGAATCTAAATGTTTATTTTAATGTTATAATAGAAAAAAAAATTCTAATGAGCTTATCAAGAATTAACAGAATTATTTATTTACTCACAAACGGTCACTCGCTCAGCAGGGAAGAGTGGGGCGGGTCATCTGCCGTAGATGTAGCCAGCTTGACACCGACTGCCCCGAGCCACTCGTTTTTTCAGCACAATTTTACTTGTCATGAATTTTCACTGACCTCATCATTTTTCTTTTAATAGTTAACAATGGCTCTCTCCTCTTTTCGTGAAAATTCATGGCAAATAAATTAATTATGCTGTTACATTACACTATATTTTCCCGAACATGTCTTTTGAAATGAGTAATCTATAAACACCACTGAGAATACACTTAGCATGACTATCCAAACCTTTCAAACACTACATTCTCTACGAAAAAAGTTGAACATAATAAATGTAGCATGTATGAATTGCTCAGAAATTAGTCCATTATTTTGATTTACTCCACAATATAACAATAATTCAATTATTAATAGGTAAATTATTACCGCGAAGGTATTGGTTTCATCCGCCGAATTTCTACCTTAGGAACAGAGGACAAAACTCTGGAAGCTACTGAGACTGCAATGAGTAGAATAGGAGGTTACTGTGAAGTGGCAGACAGTGAAAGAAGAGAGTTTTCCTTCTCCAATCACAGTGAACCTTTATAAATCAGCTAGAGCTCTCTCTGTTTATGGCTGCGTACCACTACCAGGTAATCAACGTTGAAAACCTTTCCTCATCGTGCTACTTGAATCTTAATCAGGCCAAATTCTCCCTGGAGTCCTGATCTCTACTTTTAGAGTCAGAACTATTTCGACATTGTTCAAACAATGCACAAATCATTTCATCTTGTTCTTTCTATATTACGATCTGTTCATGTGGATTCTGATTCGTCCATTTTTCGATTCCCAGAGCGGAAACTTTGATCTCCTAGTAGGGATACTTTTCATATTATGATATCGCGCTCATACATTGCATAATACATATAAATGTAGGAAATGCTTGATACATATGATTTGTTTTGTATACTAATGCCGCATTTAAATAAAAGTAGTTTGAACATTCTGCATCCAAGTTTGTCAAGTAGTTATCATCAAATTAAAATTCATATCCTTGGAAAACCGAGGAGAATTTTCTGTACTCTTTCCACAGTCAGTGTCTAGTGAGGAGTGAAGTATTAACATATATGACTTCAATAGGCTATTTTTATAGTAAAGGACTATTTTTTGAACTAGTTTATTAAAATAAATATAATTACTGAATAGTCATATGACTTAAGTTTCAAAGACAACTCGTACAAATAGCCATTAAACCATTCAGTGAAGAACTTATTTTTTAAACAGAATTTCAATCAAATTCCAAAACGCAGAATCTTACTGAATCAATTAGTTGAACCTGGAACTCAACAATGCTGTCTCAATACTCAATAATACTGCTCAATAATTAATTACTTTCTTCACGCCAAGCGTAAGCTCTGACATACTGAAATTGCATATTTTTCAATATCCACTTTACGACTGCTTTTTTACTCTTGAATATTACTCTTTTATTAAGAATTATGGGGCGCCTATGAGATTTAAATAAGGTGAATACCTGAAAGATGTAAAAAAGGTAGGATAGTTGAAGAAATTCCACTATTTGTCATTTTGGTTTTTTCGTAATTAGCTCATGTAGCATGATTTTGGAATGAAATGAATTTATTCGATGATGAATTAAGTGTATGAGACTATTAGTATACTGTGCTATACTATACTATAAACGGCTGCATATAAAACTAGACTTCTCTGATCTAGTTCAAAACTGAACTAGAATCAAGAATCATGCATGTAGAATCAAGTTCATGCAACATCTTTAGTGTTGCAGTGCAACTAGATCAGTGCTACAACTATATTATCACTGTCAACTATACATGGGAATGGATGCATTCTCTCCAATAATTCTTAACCAACTTAAGAAGGCCTCACGGTTGAATGGATGGATAAAATGGTAAAGAAAACTAGATGCTAATGTTACATCAAGAATCATTTACTGTGTCGTTTTTTTAAGCAATTCTTACATACTTGAAAAAGGGAACGTATTCTTGAGGCTTAGTTGAGTCAATGAAATTGAGTTTTGGTTGAAGGTTACTTTTTTCGCGATCAAAGATAAAAATACTTGGCTGCTTTTCGACGGTGTCGATTCGATTGCTTATTGAAAGTGAAAGGTGGCATTAGCATTAGTCATCATCATCATCATCATCATCGTCGTCGTCGTCAGGTTGTTGCACCGTGAGTCGTGTCGTGACCGAGTTGAAGCAAAAAGACATCGAGAGGGGACATAATTCATTAGGAAATATTTTTATTGACGTCGGAGATCAATGTTTTGCTTTGCGATTTGCATGTTGCCAGCTCGGGACACGAACGATATGCTCTCCTTTCATTGTTCGACGGTTTTATACTTGGGGCCAAATTACGAAACGAAATTTGTGGAGCAAAACATCGCTGAAGTCGCGCCATCAACGCCAGACATCATTCTCACTCTCTCTTGTACAGTCTTTCCCTCTCCCTCCCTCTCAGTCATTCTCACTCTCTCTCATCATTCCTATCTCCCTCTTCTTAAAAACTGTGTCGACCGAACCTTCCCCGGGGGCGCGGCACGTTTCTTCACCTGCCCGATAAGAACAAACTCTGAAAAACGGATTCCGTGTCCTTTCAATCCAGATAGCTGCAGTTTTCTGTCTTCTAATGCCATCAGCGTCTGACTCACTAGTAACTAGGGATTATTTATTCTTGTGATCGTCGTCGAAGCTATACAATAGTATGGAACAAACTTGCCTGAAAATCGCAAGGCCAATTTAGATAAGTTAAATATCATCCATTTAGTGAAGTAGCGTCTGCTCGTGAATAGAAAGAAATAACTCTTATCATATCAACAGATGCATCATGCATCTAAATGTAATCACTTCCCGGTAGTTTGGAAACCACCTAAAACTGTAGGTTCAACTCATCAATCACTATCATCCAATTCATTACCCATGCACAGGTCTCAAACCTATGTGGGCTTCATCATCCGAAAAAAGTTGAAATTTTATTGTTACTCAATAAACTTTACTGCCAGGTAATATTGAAAGTTTAAAATTTTTTTGGAAGAGAAACTAGTAGTAGGGAGAAATTCAAATAAAACTAGGAAAATTAGATTCAAATTATTCAATAATACAAATAAATTAAAAATTTCATAGAGATTTAAGTTTAATGGACAGTCTAATTTCAAGAAGAAAGGAAAGGTACCACTTTTTATCGTTGGATATTTTCAATTATTACAAACCTTGCGTTAAAGAATCAGAAGATGTTGGAAGAGATACAGTAAATGAATAGAGTGATTTTGAAAATGAATTAACATTGATCAGCCGATCACATCTATAATAATGGAGTCTTTACTCATTCCTGATTCAATCAAGAACTCATTTAGAAACTCCTCTGTGACTTGATGGTTCAAACTGGTCACATCTCCTCTACCTTAACTCCTCTTTTTTCACTGCTTGCTCTAATACATTGGTAACAAAAGTTGAATAAGTTTTCTCCCTCTCCCTTTCATCAAAATGGAGCAACCCTCACTATAGAGTCACTTATTTATAATTTTTTTAAACATTTTCATACGTTTGAATTTTTCGTCTTTTTATCGTGTTTTCTGTATGTTGGATAAATTTGGGTTTGAAATAGTTATTCAAGGATTAGGAGCGTAAAGAGTGACTTAATCACTCGAGCTAAACACCACGTATCGGAGTACGGTATTTTTGCAAGAGTGATAAGGACACTCGAAATACATACATTATTTCTCCTACAATTGCAATTTTTGATTCCTATCCAACAATTGTATGGAATTATTTCTGTACAATGCGTCATAATTGAGGGTATAAAAAACTTACCTGGCAGTAATCAGCTGGCAATCTTCAGAGTTGCCACCCTTATGATAATTATTATAGATGTGTACGATAATTATTTGGTGTCTTGTAGATAGATAGATGTAGATATAGATATAATCGTGCTTAATTCAATAATCGTTATTACATGGACAACAAACAAAAGAAATGAAAACACACACTACTACGGCTTGGTCCTAGACCGTCAGCCAGAAATTCCGAACAAAAAATAACTTAATACTTAATCAACTAAATATTTTTCTATGCTAGATCTGAAAGTAAACAAAGATCACAACCATGGGAAAACCAACATTAATAATGTAGTTGGTGTCTTTTATGATGTAGGATCTGGTATAAATGCTTTCGTAGAATAATTTAAAAGAAATCTTATTCAGGAAAATTATTTTCAAAATAATTTAAGGATAGTTATTTTTATTAAAATAATTAATTGTGAAATATTTGATAGATACCATAATTTTGGACATCAGGTACGAAAATCGTAGAGTGCAAGTTGGCAACATGGAAGTAAGAAAGTAAGCTATGACGTCAGCAAGCGGTAAAGTAGATTACTTTAGTAGATTGCTCGCTTCTTAGTAAGCAGCTGTTTGACGATTAGTTTTCAGCATGTGAAGTAATTCTTCACGAGCGGTTGAAGGAAAAAGTGTTTTCAAAGAATTGTGGGAAAGTTTTTAGCATAGATTTCAGTTCAAGTAAGATATTTCGGCGCGATGACATCACATCATAAAAATGTAGTGAAGCTTTATTGTTTCGGCGGCACCACGCTGTTGAATGGTGAGGGATGTTGAGGGATGAGCAGGGCTTAAAGGATAAGGGAATCAACCCTGGAGTAGGGATGAGTAGGGAACGGTCGACCTGGTTGCTGATATCTGGTTGAAGCGCAATATCCTCTCCCATCACAAGTGAAATTTATGGCTTCGCACCTAGCCTCCACAGTTCACAGCCTCCACTGCACTGCACAGCACAGTTGTTGCTGATTCGGCCCGATGTCTAATCGACGTCCTATAGGCTATTTCCGCAACGCTCCTCCTGTCAGCGCACTTCCGAATTCAAATCTAGATTAAAGCTTCGGGAACTTCATTCTCAAAACTCTACTAAAATCACCTGTTTCTGGTCACGGTTGACTACAAGCGGTTCGCTACCAGATTTCAATGTGTAAATCTCCAAGAAATCATATTGAGGTCATAATGATTTGAAGAACGAAAAATAGAAGTTTAAATCATGTGGGCTCGAGTATAAATTATGTATTGTCTAGAGGACGTCATTATAAAATGAAGAATAGAAACTGAGTAGTCCAATTTATGTTGACTACTCACTCATTGCTATAATAATAGAACTAGAAATTCTAGAAAAATTAACAAAACCACTCATGAATTTTTTTATTTAAGTTATAGCAACTCATTTCAAAATAGTAGTCGATCTGATCTGATAATTCATATCAAGTATCTCAATAACCTTTATTTTTATTTTAAATCTATAAATGCAATTATTATGGGTGTGCTTATCATTATTACCGTTGAACATTATTCCGTTTTTTAATCATGTTCAAATTTTCTTAAGTGTTAATTCTTTTTATATCTTCAACCATAAAAGTCTTGATTTAGTACAAACAGAAAATTCCAAAACAATTTTAATCAAGTTTTTTAATATACCGTAGGCTACTTTTAGCACCTCTTACTTGAAAGGGGATAATTTATTCGAAATTTTATATGTTAATGATAAATTTCAGTTCAATTTTCATTTTATTATAAATTTAAAACAAAAATTAGTAAGAATAATCTTAAAAAAATTTGAAACATCATAGAAACTACCTCTTATATTTGATAGAAAATTACTTTGCATTTTCAACATCAGCCTGCTTTCAATAATAATTATTATTGAAAATTCGTTTGTTAAAAAACTTTGATATCTCAGACCATTCCTCTACTTGAGTCAAAGATTTCTTTTCAAAGGTTGTATTTAAAGAGTTTACCAAACGTCACTGAACTTAAAATAAGGATGTCACGAGAAGCAATCAATATAAAAAATAACTTCATAGGATCGCCGTAACTGTCGCTGTCTAGTTTTACAACCATTGCAAAACTAATATACATATTTCATTATATTACCTAACCCCTTATCGTAATTTTAATCATCAACATTACCAAAGACAACATAACTTTATAGCTATTATTAAATTTTTATTACTGATTCACAAAGATTCTCACAATCAATAATCATAATTTAAATTATTTTGAATTTGCCGGGTAATGTATTATTTAATTTAAATTTTTATTACTGATTCACAAAGATTCTCAAAATCAATAATCATAATTTAAATTATTTTGAATTTGCCGGGCAATGTATATAGCCGTGCGCAGCGCCTTCTGACAAGAACTTCATGCAAAGTCACAGAAAAATTATCAAACAAATATGAAGTCGTGATTATTATGCAAATGAATGAAAATAGTATCAATCGACCAAATATACAGTGAATTAAATTGCAAAGGTAGAAAGTAATGTAACGGAATGTTGTTATTAGATTTTAATGAACCGATGCTGACGCATTATAGTAAAACATAACATCAAGAATGGCTACTGAAGGTAGTAAAGCTTCTGTACTCTGTTAAAAAACGTACTCTGTCGCAGTTTTATGCGACATAAAACCAATTGGCAAATATATAAGAGACGAACACCATCGTGGATTATACTATGCTTTTTGATACTTTAGGAAGTTCAAATGAAGCTACTTTTTTTAAATTAAAGGAAATTGATGACAGCAGAAATGATTCTCAGAGCAGTGGTAGAGTAGCATAATAATATTATTTTCTTCGGAGAATTATCCGTTTTACAATGAAATTTCTGGCTCTTGAATCGTCCAAAACATGCTTCTTCAGTGTATCATCTTTAGAAGATCTAATTTCTCACAGAAAAAGTTTTGCATAACTGATAGTCATATTACACTTCCATCTGTTTTGAATCGATGAGTTTAAATTCGAGTTGAACAGATAGATATATTTTTATCTATTCTTTAAGATGAGGCCCACTTCATCATTCAGGAGCACACATCTTCATAAATTTCTTCAATGTTTTCTCTTGTCCTACACTTGAAACTACTATTTCAATATATTTTTTCCATGAAAATAATTAAATATGGGATAAATACTCATTTTTTATTCCATCAAACTCTGTTCAAATTATCGGCATCTAACGATCCAGCCATTCCATGCTAAAATTTCAGCTATTATCCAGTTTGGTTGGAGTTTGGGAAAAACTACTTGTCCTATCCATCACGTTTATATGTTATGAGTCTCAATTCTTAAAACCATCACTTCGCATTTGGGTTTCAACTACTATTTCTTACAAACATGTTCAAATTAGATGCGAGGTAATATTATTTCGTTCACACCCTCTGCTACTCCCACCTACCCTCACTTTCACTTATCTCTCCCACTAACCCTCTTTCATGTTATCACACTCTCTCTAGAGCTCACCCTCTGACACACTCTCTCACTCTCTCTCGATCACACCTTCTCACGAACTCCCTCTATATATCACCCTCAGATGCACTCTCTCTTACATACACTCCCAACCTCAAACACTCTCCTGCTAGTCAGTCAGGTCATGGATCTCGTTCAACGAAAAACAATATTGTCAATAAGGCGCGGCAGACTGTGACGTAACAAGGTCATCGTCTAGCTATCAAATAAATCATTTGTGTCCCATTTTTTCAACTACTCCTATCAATGGCCATTAAGGAGAAACAAAAGTTTCATACAAGATTAATTATGCTGTATACAACCTAATTAACATGGTTGACTTAACAACTGCATCAGTGAAGCATGCGTGATGCCACCAAAGGAATTCTTCGCTATTCATTGTGTGGCTCTAATAGGTGAAATCATTTGGATTTATGTATGGGTTCAAGAAAAATTTTCATTATTATTGGCTAATTGTACTAAAAATTTCACCATCTGTGGTTTAATAGTATTATTTTGCACGTTTTTAGCGATTGAGTTCAAGCATCCAGTCCTTATTTATGAATTGGTTATCAAAAATATTATTCGATACTCTACACTCGGGGATTAATTACTATCCTAATCAGTAGTCATGGATAAAATAAATACGTAGTTTTGAAAAATATGCTCTGCAACAGTATCCAAGCAATGTGACAACTAGAAAATATCTTGACAATAGATCATTAAATGTCGTTAAAAAATTTATTTTGATAATATCCAAGGTTCCATTCTTAGGACTTCATAGGATGCTCATTACTGGAGATGATTCAATGAGCAATGTAGCCTAGGTATTGTTTAAATCTAGGGTTCTAGAAGAATAAAAGAAAACATTTTGTTTGAAATTATGACGAGATAAAAAGATTCTGCAACAGTTTCAGGATTTATTCCAGAGAATATTATGTTTTTGGTGATCAACTTGTTTGTAGATGAATGAACATCAAATAAATATATCATCACCAAATTTCATTCTTTGAAATGAAAGCCTCTTGGAGTACTGAGTCGTTAATAATAAGGGAAAACACAATAGAACCAAATGAATTTTGATTTTGTGTGCTACTATTAATCCTCATAAAGCTTGTACAACAATGGAGGACTATAAGGCCTCATTATCCACTTTCCTGTTTCAACATTGTTAATGAAAGATTATGTGGTTTATCTTACATACAAATGGAGGATAAATTCACACAGCTTTGTTTGCTGGTAAATAATATGTACATAGATTTAGTGTTTGCGAGCTGCACTGTAATGAAAGTCGCTCTCATATATCTAGCACGCCATGCTAGGAGGGAGGCTATTTGTAGAGGGTGTGAGGCGAATTTTGACGCGATAAGTTTAGAAGTTTTGGGTGGGGGCAAACCATGCAGATTCGACACTGTCTGACTCGTAAACAAGGTTGAAACATGCGAATAAAGGAGTGTTATCTTCAGTGCGCCGAGTAATTTTCATGAAGTGAGGAATAAATTCATGCTGACAGTTGCGACGCGACTCTCAAAGCTCGTAGAGAAAAATTAAACTTCCATTTCATTTGACTTTAGCTAATTAATATACAGAGCTGCACCATGTGATTAAAATCAGAACAAGATCATGGAAAAAACACCGACTTTATAAATTTACTCTGGCATTGCAACATGTTATGCACTGAAATACACTACGTGTCGTATCACATCATTCTCAGATAGAATGAAAAGGACTTATTGGATAAGTTCGATCCATGCGTATTAACCTTCTATCCCAGTATTTTTTCAATCCGGACAATATAATTCTATTAGACTTGGGATAATAACATTTTCGAGTTTTCTTACAATGTAAACAAAGTACCTTGAGTGATTATTTAGACCGGCCTCACGAGGTAACACACAATGAGTTAAAAAAGGAACTAGACTGATTATGATTTTGACCAAACTCTGATCACGAGCACGACCAGTAAGAATTTTTTCAGAAGTTCAGTTCCAAGATGAATAATGTCGAAGAAAGTCCTCATGTATTTGGTTTCACTTATCAAAACTTTCAGTTTTAAATATTTCGATTTATTTACCAGTATCTTCAGTAATCAAATTTTCTTGTTTTTATATAATATATACAAGCTTTTGCTCTGAGCCCAACTTTTTAACTTTTGAGGGGAAAATCTCTCAACTAGAGCGTTTGAAGTTAGTGTTGGAGAAGTATTAATGAGGTTTTTTGAAAACAAGAAACATTTGAAGAAAAGTTGAAAGAGAATTCTATAAAAACGTATTTATTAACGCCTGAAAATTTAAAACTATTTTTTATTTGAATTTATTGACGGAGTTTTTGGAATTCCTTATTTATTCTATATTTATGGAGGAGGAGGAAATCAAGTTGAAGCTGGATGATATTGAGGTGGTATGAAGTTAAAATATCTATGGTAGAGTGGGGAAAGCTGCGACGTTGAAAAATTCCTGGATCCTTCAGTGACAGTGACCTTCAATTTTAAAGCACTTCACTTGATCGTTCACAGCTTGTAGTAAGATTGAGATTTGACACTTTGAGTAATGTAAAATAGGATAGGAGGGTATTGAAAAGTGCTAGCTAGCAAGTTTGACAGGCTCTTTCCTGCTTCTCGACAGGCAGAAAATCTGCCCACTTTCAATCGTCATCGATCGCATCTCTCCGATATTGTCGTCCACGAAGAGAGTGATAGAGAGAGAATGATATAGAGGAGTAGAAGAGAGATAAAGAAATTGAAATTGAACTATACAGATGTCGTGACAGCATCTTTTCACCTACTTGGTGATGTTCTATGCATCTTCCTCACTTTGAAATTAACTGTCAAGGTTTGCTACTTCCAGAATATAACAGGCAGACACCGCAGAGAAAATGTCATTGGTTTATGCTCATAGAAACCTTGCTTCATAAAAAGCTGCATTGATTATTGCAATCAGTTTAATTTTTGGTCATTATGTGAATGAGGAATGGGTTTTTTCCATGCGATAAACAACAATTACAGTACAAGAAATACTGATTTTCTCTAAAACTGTAGAAAGAAGTACTTAGAGGTGTAGAAGAACATACTTATTATTTTATTTCGTTACTGTGATGCTTGCTTATCACATTCTTATCACACTATGTTTAACGTATCAGACAATAATTAATACAAAAATAAAGAATTATTTTTAAAAAGTACTCTTAGACAATATGCTCTACACATAATTTTCACACTTTGAAAGACCTCTTTCAACAATAATATTCCTCTGAAAAAGTATCGATGATATATTATATCCTAAGCGGTAATGGTTAAATTTTTAACAAATTTCGATTGCTTTTTGGAATACAATGATACAATTATCTGTTAAATCTAATCACGAACTTATCAATACAGTAGCGCAGCATGCTCACTGTGGAATTTTATCATCAAGGTACTCCAAATTCAAATAACAATAAAATAATGTTGTATCTCACACAGGTACTCAGAACAATGGTTCATTCTCATGCAAAATTAAAGTTCAACCGTCAGAATTTAGGGAAATTATGGTGTTTGCCTTTTTTGAGCGTTTATTAAGCCATGCATGGATGCTGTTGCACCATAGAGTATTATTCCATTTTATTCATACATTGAACGTGTTACTCTCACAATCTGTTCTAATGAATATTCCCATCACAGCACACAGCCGATTGCAAATAAAGTGCTTCCTGGAAATTCCGAATAAAATGAGAAGAGAATTATAATCGAGGACGTTTCGGATGTCCTAGAAAGTATTACAATGCATTTTGGAACTCTGCTTTTTTAAGCTGAATTTTTCAAACAGTTTTATTGCACTTGTGTTTTAAAAAAATATTCGTGAAAGCAAAATCTTAACTTCAAATTAATGCGATAGTTGAGAAAAATGAATTTACTTCAAAAGCTGACCTGGGGCCTATTGCATGAGCAAATACAAGCTTGTAATACCAGTAATCAGCTGGAAATTTATGAAATTCATGAACACACCATTCAGTAAACTAGTATTACTAGTGGCTTTTACCAAACACTATTGCATTTTTAGATGAATTAATTGCAGAGAAATAAATAATGCTCCTGGACCTATGTAATGTGACATTTTTCCTTAATTTCAATAAGAGGAATGAGTTCTTTAAGTTTTGGAGATTTCTCGTAAAACACGTATTTGTAACGTGGGAGCCATCACTTGAAGAATATGAACTAATTTTTAATTTTAGAAAATTAATTAGATAAGCTGCGTTCTCATAGGTCCTGTTTGTAACGGTGACCGATTAGATTGGCCAGCAAAAAAGACACTGTTCTCTGCTGTAAAATCACTTCCCGGTGGTTCGGAACCCCCCTAAGACTGTAGGTCCAACTCATCAATCACCATCATCCAACTCATTACCCACGCACAAGTCTCAGACCTATGTGGGCTTCACCCTCAGAGAAAAAAAATCAATTTTTTTGAATTAAATAATAGTTTTATTTAAATGTTTCGTTTAATTTCATAGTTTGATTTAAATAATAGTTTAATTTCATAGTTCGATTGTGGTCTAAATATGTTGAAAAATCATTTATTTATCCATATTTACCTTCATTGGAAGTATTGAAACGTATTGTAAAGATATAAATTTAAAGTAATAAAGTAAGTGAGTATTAAAAGGAATCATTGTACTGAACTAAACTGAACACTAAAGTGGATGAAAAAGTAGACGTGACCAAGCTAAACACTTCCGATTATTGCTAAAATGCAATTTACTACCGAAGATTCACCTGTAAAAATAATACTAGCCTAGACCAATATGTTGCAGTAACTAATATCATCACATTGATTGGTACAGTGCTGTCAAGTTGCTAAGTAGCCAAGCAAGCCCAGTCAAGCTGTTACATTCTCATACAACATAAAAAAATGGCAACAGCGCGCTCATATTCCCCTATGAATTAGCATTCCCATAAGACTCTGTACTGCAAGGTTTGCATAGACTATAGATAGTTTTTCTAGGTTGGATTACATTTGGGCTGCACACAATTCTCTCAAAATGGCCTCTGTAATCTAAAGGTTGAACAGCTGACTGGTTGAAAATTCTACTGCTATAAAACTACTGTAAAAAAATAATAACATGGGCTACAGCTGTTTCTTGATGCAACAGAAAATGCTAGACTGCTAAGTTGAAAAATTCTCATCTGTAAAATAGACTAGTTTTACTAGCCCATTCATGCAACAGGCCCCAGGTGTCATAAGGTGACAAAAGCTGACCAGTTCATGTAAAAGTAAATTCGTATGGCTTTTCGTGGTGGGGAGACCCTTACGGGTAGTATAATAAGCGTGTGGCTTTTAATGGTGGGGAGACCCTTACGGGTAGTTCCACCTCGCCGTTTGTGCCATGTTACGGGGAACATGGTGGACCTACTATTTTTAGGTGGGTTCCGAACCACCGGGTAAGTGATATTGGGTGCTTACATTATTCATAATATGTTGAATATGTGGCCGCTCCACAGCTCAAAACAATATTGGTATAGGCATTCAACGATAAAAATCCCAATGAAAATTAACACACTTTTCTAATAGTGATTATTATTATTATTTTTTTAAATTTTCATTGTTATTTTCACACTAGCTGAGAACTAGAATTATTTATTGATATAACTTTTCACAACGAGGCTACCTATAAAGTGATTAATTATAGTTAGATTTCTAACATGAAGTACTGCACTCTATAACTTGTGTTTTTATGAAATGAACCTTTGTTACAGGGCTTGTTATTCCGCCAAAAATAGGGTGTTCATGCTAGCGGAAATTGAAAAAGGAAGTAGACAGTAGCTTCCGTTTTCCAGGATATCAAATGGCCGAATATTTCTCATGATCCCATTAGCCTCTCACTTCTATGTTTGGCCTTGTTCCTGGATACGATGAACCTTCAGCTTCCGTCTGTTGTTATCAACTCGTGATAATAATAATTGTTGTCCCAATGATTTCAATTCACGTGATTGATTATAATGTTAATTGTTTCTTCATAATTTTCATTATTGAATAGGCCGTAATCCTTCCACTTTCCAATTAAAATACACTCTCACAATCAAAAGCCTCAATTTCAATCAATCATCGAATTTGAATAAGCTACACCACGCAATCTTCAAGCCTTCATTACAGCTTGTTTGTCAATGGAAGACCCCACACCATCAATACGTATTCTGGAAGGCTGGATCCAAAATTCATTTTTGGATCACAAAATCCATATTTCTAGAGTAAACTCGAGTTTTTTGAAACTCATGGCTGGTGGTGTTTGAAACCACAATTATTATCAAGAACACATCAGTGGGTGTAACACTCGTGATACCAGTTTGATAATACCAGCTTTAACATTATTTCTATTCTCAGATGATTCCAGTGCAACCTTCAAGAATCTACTTGTTGCACAGCTTTCATGATAATCGTCAGTAGTCAGTAATTTTCCGCAGTCATGGCTCATCATCTACTGCAGGTCGTAAGGTTGAAGGGTGATCAACTATAGAGAAAAACGCCTGGCAATTGCCAAAACGGCATATTGACTCGGGTTTGCTCCGATCGAAGAAAAGTTGCAGGAACAAAACGAAGAAGAAACCTTTCCGATGAAATTGATCAGACTTTCAAATCAGCGAAGGGCTTCTTTTGCCGCGCGCAGCTCCAAGCTCTGCCGTTTGTTCGCTTTTTCAGTCTACACATCGAATCTTTTCCTACCGGTTTTTCTTTTGTCGGTGATCTTCCTCCTCTCCTCTCCTTCTTTTCCCTTATCACAACGTATTTTTCTTCTCGGCTCGGATATTTTATTCATGTTTTCAAAGAGAATTATGGCAGACCATTAATGAAGAGAGGTGTATAAATCCACCCCGCCGATGACGGTGACAAACATCTTTCTCTCTCAAACACTCCCTCTCTCTCACTCCCTCACTCTCTTTCACACTCCCTCTCGCTTTATTCTATCTCTCTCCTATTTCGCCTCCAAGGCGTGTGACTGACTAAAGCCAGCCTTCGATCAGTGTCTTTGAAGAAGCAGGCGTTGCTATTCTCATTCTTCAGACGGATAAAAAGTCTCAGATGGCCTAATAGATTCTTCGTTTCTTTGTCAAATAGAGGTAGCTTTCCTCTTTTTAGCATGCGGCGACAAATGATGGCCGTCTATTGCTATGGCAGTCATTTCCGTTTTTCTTCTTGCATCGCTGTCAGATTTATTAATTTCGCACTATCAATGTCGTTCTTGGAGTACACCAACAACGTACACTTTATTAAAATACAGTAACTGTTACCATGTTAACTATTTCATTTTAATATTAAATGTATATTTAAAATTTGTGTGAAAAATTGTTTGTGAAATGCTTTCCATAATGCTATCAAACCTTCCAACCGAGAAATTCAATAATGGAGATAATAATATCACCCTTACGTAAAACAATTCGGTATTATCAATTTATTATTATTTATCAATAAATTAATTAATTATAATAATTTAGAGATACTAAACATACACTCTCGGTTCTTGCATGATTATTTGTAAAACAAATAACATAAGACACTTTATTAGAGGAATGGATAACTCTATTCTATTCTACATATATTCAATATATCATCAAAATAATTATTGGCTTTTGTAGCTTATTCTTCTATAAACCGTGAAGGACCATTAAGGCAATAACCAGTTGAAATATCTCACCATATTCCTACAAATACATTTTTAAATTTTAATTTCGTATGTATATTTTGAACATAAGCATGTAAAACTAACACTTATCCTTTTTCCCTTTTTAGGTATGTCAAAGTCTCCTCCGTTCAAGTCTCCTGTCTTCGATACGTAAATGACACAGAAGGTATTCCTTACACGATTTGATTACTTCAAATAACATTACTTCAAGGTATATCATCTTGTAAGCGAAGACTTATTGTCGTCTGTTCAAATTGTTAGAGCAACACACCAGCTCACAAAGTATAGTCATAGAATAGGGATAAATCAATACTTCATGGTTGGTTTGTGGTACAGTGCATATGGTTGGTTTATGGTTTATGTGGTTACAGTTTAATGGTATAAAACTGAAAAATGATGGACTTTCTATTTTGTGTCGATCGAAGTTCATACTGATTGACAATTACAAGAAACAACAATGCTTAACAAACTTATTTTAAAAAATATCATTCACTTCATCATTTCTATGGAGTTTTAAAACTTTTAGCTCTTATTTATGATGATGCTCGCATCTTTCTATGAGGGTAGGTCATCCCAGTTTCTTATTTTTTGTAGAAATCAGAAACGAATCATAGCCGTAGACGGAATAGAATATTTATAGAAAAAATAACGATATTTTTTAAATTGCTGTAGCAGCGGATGCAATAAAACTAGAGGGCTATAAGTGGTATCATTTTGCAGCATTTTTTGATATTTATAGTGTTACTCGATATATGTGCTGTAAAAATTCTAAACTAACCCCCAAAACATATTTATTTTTTGATTTTCTCAAACAGTCCGTTTTTTCACAAATTTTCAAAAGTTTCCATATATACTTTTAGTTTTGTTAAATATATGAAAATGGGATGAGAATGGGTTCATAGTTGATCGAATAAAATAAATATCATATTTTTGGTGTTTGCTTGAAGTTCCTACAGCACATATCGAGTTACACATCACTATAAAGATCAAGAAAATTGCTGTAAATTGATACCACTTATACTTAGCCTTCTAGCTTGATTGCACCAGTTGCTATAGCAATTTAAAAAAGTCAAACTTCTAATTTTTGGGGATTTTTTGAATTTTGAATGACTGTAGCTAGTAGATTGAAACAAAAACCCTAATATTACGTATTTTGGTTAGTCTCTTCACTCAGAATGAGTTCACAAAATTTATCAAAATCTGAGATGGTGACAAAAAAGTGTTTTGATTTGACGTGGAATGACTCAATAGCCGAATCCTTGAAAAAATGGACAATAATATTTTTTGAGGTTATTAAATTTTTCCAATTAGAACACATATCTTAATATACATATCAGTATGAAGTGCAAGAAAAATGCTGCAAAATAAGAGAACTTACAGCCCTCTAGCTTGATTGTATCAGCAGCTAGAGCAAATTAAAAATGTCGGATTTCCAATTTTGGGGACTTTTGAAGTTTTGAATAGCTGTAAATTGTAAACCGATTGGAATAAAAAATCAATACTACGTATATTATTTAGTCTCATCACTCAGTATGAGTTCGCCAAATTTCATCAAAATTTTAGATGGTGAACGAAAAAAATGTGTTGATTTCAAGTGGAATGATCCAACTTACAAATTACAGTTTACTTATTATTTTTTTTTTTTTTAGTGGAATACTTATAATAATCACGAATCCACCCGAGTGCAACACACGGAACAAATATTACTACTCAGATAAGTTCAAACTTGCAGATCAGCTATCAATTTAACACACGATAGAATACCATCTATGATACAATATTTGAAATTGAAGCTGCAGGTGATATGTTACATATAATCGAAAATCAAACGTAGGAGTAGAATAGAGCGCCTGTTGCAGTGCGAATGCAAGTGTGACGCTAGGCGTGAGTGGCGATGAAATTGACTGTAACAAGGAATCAGTGGTGGGAGGAAGATGAGGAGGCGGAGGAGAAGGAGTCGGAAGATTCCTGGAGTCTGAATTTGGAGCGGCAACTTAATTGCGCGACCGAGCAGACGGAGCAACTCCGACTCCGCTACGGTGGAATATTATTAATTGAATAATCTTATCTCGCTAATTGGACGTATAATACGCTCGCGGAGAAGCGAGCAGCACTCGCTTTTTCCAACAAGCGCAAATAATAGCACTCGATGCCTGCACTGTGAATACACTACGAGTAGAACAACAATAAGCTAACAACGTCATAGTTTAAGTTAATTAAAACGACGGGTTTGACTGCACGATAAATAAATAAGAGGATGGTGCCATGCCTGAACAAGTACTGTACAAGTAGATTATGGTGCCGTGCGATAATTTTAATTATAGGTATTATAATTATTATTCGGTGATGTGTACGTTGCCTGGATAACATCGGTGTTTTTTAAACAGAGATAGAATGAAAAGGAGTGGCTAGTGCAAACTGTGAATCGATTATCAGGTGACTATTGGGGTGAGAAAGAGCGAGAGAGAATTATAGGGAAAGAGATCTGTGTGAGAGAGTTAGAGTGCGTGAGAGTGATTTAGAGAAATATAGAGGAAAAGTGTGAGAGAGAGGCAGCGATAGAGTGAGATAGACTGGGTGTGTGAGGGCGTGGGAGGGAGCGTGTTTCAGTAGGGGAGCCTTGAAGGGGTCGTGCGAGGTTTGCCTCATTATACTAGCGATTTATAACTAGTTGCCTATAAGGGGGCGAACCGGGCATAAATTCTTATTAGCTGGGATCTGCGCGTTCTACGTTATTAATTGCGTCTACCGTTTTGGAGGATGGCGCCCTACCACCTCTCTCCCTTCCTCTTTATTTCTCTTCTTTTCACTAGTTTTACACACTCCGACCTTCATCCAAACGACGAGAAAAACAGGCTGTAACGTCTTCCTGTACGCCACTCTATATTTTTCTTGACGCTCAATTGATATTTATTAATTTCCATAGCCGTCACGTACCTGAGTAGAGAAATGTTCTAGGCGAAGAATTCATTCACCCTGGGTGCCCATCAATATTAGTGATGGGTATGGGAGTACCTAAGGTATTTTGTAACATTTAATTTTGTGTGCTTAAAAATAAAAATTGTATCTTTTCAAGCAATTTTTCCACAAACTGTCCTCGTTTTGTTTTTTGCAGTCTGTCCAGGAGTTGGCTAGAGATGGTGTACATTTTAACTTTCAAGTTCGCAAATTCTTTTGTTCAAGAAAAGTGAAAAAATGTAGATCGTTATTAATATTTTAGAATATTTTTGTGACACAACAACTCAAGTCAATCCGTTTGATTGGCATTAATGATTCATACAAATTATCTTGTACTCATATTTTTCTTGAAATATCCAAGAGAAGTATGATTGTAAATCAAACGGTTTAGTCTATTTACTTTGATACACTTTCACTTGTGAATAATGATTCTGAAGATACAGGCGATCGTTAGAGAAAATATTCATTTCAATTTGAGAATAAATCAAGTCTATTCTTGTTACTTGGCAAACAAGGTGATAACTGTAACTGAGATCTCGGCCAAAATTTTCAACTTGTGATTTCAAATTGCAGATACTCCTCTCCTTTGAAAGGTCTGGTTCAAAATCTTGCCCTCCAATTACTCTTCCCTTCTGATTAAATTACTGCGACCAGGAAAAGGGCAGTAGGGGCTCTCACTTGTCATACTCGTAGCCCTGCCCTGTACAAAGATGATCGCCGACCCAGTGAACAGTTGTAATTGGCCCTGATACTGCTTCCCTAATTAAGTGTGTGCATGTACTTCGACTGCTAAAATGCTCACTGTGTTTCAGTGAGTATTCGCACGCGAAACTGAGCACCCGTGCTCTGACATGATCGTACGTTAGCGTTCGGGTTCATTAGTGAAGCTTCACAACAGAAAAGAACGCACACAATTTTCCGGCCCATACAGAAAAGATAACCGCTGAAAACAGAGGACACAATGAACCAATCGAGATCGCTTCAGAATACCAAAGTATGGTTAACTGCTGCAAACCACATAATTGAGCCAGAGCACTGGAGGATCACATGACTTCTAAACTACGTTATTCAATTGATTAACCCTTTTGAAGTCGAACCCTTTAGTGCAATTCCAATTGCAGGTACTGACGAGAACCGATACGAGTGAGTCATCAAGTCAAATCATGCCCTTCTAGCGAACGGTGAGGTCAAGAGTAGATCCAATTTCCATAACAACAGTGGTCGGTCGATTCAAGTGCTTTTGTATTTTAGGAAATACTGTTGTAAATTACAATAACTGACAGCCTTATATAATATAGTATGTTGCTGGATGTGGTGTCTTTTGGAAAAATTTAAACAAAGACATCAGCTAGCTTCATGAGCTACGTTTTAGCTTGTGTATATTTTTCAATGATTGTACCTTTAAAATTGTACTGTTCACGTTTACAATAATTGTATTGATGACAACCGAATGACTTCATTAGTGGGCACACCCTTAAGGGTAGTTCCACCTCAAAGTTTTGCCATGTTATGGGAACACAAAGAATCTAATATTACTGGTGGATTCCGAACCACCAGTAAGTGATGTGTATTACATGGGTGGTACATCTGAAGCGAAAATCTTTTGCCTAGTTGGTATGCCTCATTCCTAATGAGCCAATTGTAAATCTATTTTCAAATCACTAAATGCGTTATAATTTGAAACCGAATACCGCTTCTAGCATTGTGCAAAAGCTAGTTCTAATATCATTAAATTTCACATAGAATACTAGAGAATAACTTATAATAATGTTCATTAAACATAATTATTACAGTCAATAAACATGACTTATCACGATAACTTTGTATTCAAGTTTAAGCAATCCAGTTTTTCCGTATAATACATTCTAATCTATTGTATTAGACAATCCAGTTTTTCCGTATAATACACTCTAATCTATTGCATTAGATTAGAACCTTGATTCAAATTAAGCGAATTCGGTGAATCTTGGAAAAGCAATAATTGCAAGCAGAAAACTCCTCCTCGGAGATACCGGAAAATAATAAAAACCTTTTAAAGCGTCTATCGTGTCTCCTAACCTTTTCTCTTGATTCCATTTGCATGAAATAAAGTTAATTAAATCGAGGGGTGGAAACGGTGCCAGGCAGTGATGGTGGGGAAATCGGGGTTTTGGGAGGGGGAGCGGAAGGATGCCTGGAAAATCGCTTCCATATCGAGTGAATTAATGTGATTAAAGTTCATTAAACGTCATTGTTCGAGAAGTTTGTCTTTTGTTCGTTCGCTATCCTTGAGACTTGATCAGGGGAACCGTGGGGGGCAAGGGATCGGGGGGATGAATTTCCCAAACACTGAACGGCTTGACTTTGGTGTTGATAGCCTGGCAAACTATGCTTTCATTTTCATTACTCTTTTGTCTTTGTTTGGATCTTCCCAACTTCGTTCTAAGCTTCAGTCGTTTTTCCAAGATTATTTCTATTTTCATTATCAGTTGGGCCTACTTTTTTTCATTTAATTTTCTTCATTTCATTTGTTGATTGATTTCATATGGGACTGAAATGTCATATTTCATCTAATAATATTTAGAGGCTTGAGATTTGTCTGATACTTATTGTCTGTATATTATACCATACCCTATCCATATCTTATTTTCTGTTATTTTGTCCTAATTGAAATTCTATATTTGACCTGTTTTTTTTTTTTAATGTTTGTACATCAATTATTATTCGAACACTATTGAACCGATTTCGATGAATTTTTTTTTCAAATGAAAGAGCATCGCTCAGCGGTGATCCCATCCAAGCTTCGCAAGGGTCGGTCCAATACTTACCCCAATATTAAACAAAAAGGAGCATTCTTCGATGTCTTCATTTCAATCTTGTTTGAATAGGATAGTTCCACACATAACCGCCAGTCGGGTAACCAGTGTCGTTTACCAGGCTGATCATTGTATCATAAGGAGCGCTTTACATCTAGACGATCTTCGAAATCATATGATGCAATGAAATTATGCCAGGTAAACGACATCGGTTATCCAAAGCTGGTTCAGTGTGAAACAAGCCTGTAATGTCCCGTTTTGACCACTCACGTGAACTTAATTTTAATTGAGAATAAGAAGAACATTCTCCCCCTGAATGCATGGCTTCATAGACCAAGAGGGAAAAGGAGCGTAGGAAGACCAATGAAAAGGTGGACGCCGGAACAGGCTTAGCTTACTTAGCTAAATTAGCCTAATTCATGAAGACGACGACGACAACGACGAAGAACATAATAATTCTATTCATATGAAAATTGTAAATAATTTAGCTGATGTTATGGAGTCGTAGGAATAAGGTTATCTAGTTTCAATCATGAGTTGCAGTGAAAAATGTTTTTGAAATCGTTAATTTCAAAAAAATAATTGAACAATATTCTTCAAAGTTATTAATTTTTCGTCAAACTCGCCAATTTACTGAGAATTTGGAAAAACAGCTGATCTCAGGTGTATTTTTAGTTTCACCGCCGTGATTGATTTTTAGGTTATGTTTGATGATGCTTGTTGTACTAGCTCAAAGTTTATGTTTTTTTATATTTTAGACTAGTATCACGAAAAATATCGTACGTAACTCGTCCGGAAAGATGTTTACCGTACTCGTATGATAATAGCACACTCAACTTCGTCTCGTGCGTTAACTTATCATACAGTAAACACAATTTTCCGCACTTGTAACGTAATATATGCCTACTATTTCAGTGTAAGTATATTCTGAAAGGGACCACATCAAAATGAATCAAAAGCCATTTCACTTTAAGAAGCCTTTCGCTTTTATAATTTTCCTAAATACAATATTCAACATTAAATAAAGCGTTGTAGAAGTTTCCTTAGTTTATCATTTCTTATAGGCTAGGTGGATTTTCAGTTACTTAAGTTTGGATGTTATATTGGCTTGCTAATCTGATAAATATTTCATAATGTAGGCTCAAAGTTTGAAAATTCGACTGAAAAGCTTAAAATAAAACAAATTTTAAAACAAAAAAACCTGCTTCAATAAAATGATACTCAGACATACTCACGTACTAAAAAGTTTAACATAAAGTATTTACTTTAAACTGAGAAAATTTTAAATTTCATACAAGTAATCTTTTGAAGTCGGCGCCAAATTTTCCATAAACTTCTAAAATATAACAGAATTACTCTGTGATGTTTTCCATGACGAAATACTTGAACAATCTAATATCAAAACTGACACTGTATTTCAGTAAAAGTGAGTGTAAATCACATATTTAATTGAAATACAGTGTTAGTTTTGATATTAGATAGAATTTCTTATCAATTTCATAAAATATTTGGCGCCGTCTTCAAAAGATTACTTGTATGGAATTTAAAATTTTCTCTGTTTAAAGTAAATACTTCATTTTAAACTTTTTAGTACGTGAGTATGTTTGAGTATCATTTCATTGAAGTTGGCTTCTTTTTTGTTTTAAAAGTTGTTTTATTGTGATTATATATTTTATCGTAAACTTATTTGAAATTATATTACTTTTATGATGTTATGCTACTTTCAAGTCATATTGTAAACTTATTTGTAACTTATCTTATAAAATAAATGTCATTCTTCAATGTCACTAACAGAAATGATAAATTAATTGAATTATATAGAAGCTTTATAGTTGCAATTGAATCACAAAAATAAAAAAAAAGGAAAAAGATTAAAAGAAGAAGATGATGATGAAGATGAAGGAGAAAACGAAAATGATGATGATGATGATTATGATGATGAAGATGAAGTTGAAAATAAAAATGAAGGTGATTGTAATGAAGAATAAGAAACAATAAGAAGTAAATGCTGACGAAAAATGTCACATTCAATGCAAAACATGATAAATTAATACCATCACTCTTTTCAGAGAAAGACATTGATGTGTTGGTATCATTTCAATAATGATTGAATATGCTTATGTCTATTTATGGAGTTTCCTCCATCTCAACTTATTTGATGAAATAACTTTGGCAAATATTATTTAATATGTCCAGAGGTTACATAATACGAGTGGCAGAGGCGGCAGCGGTTTGTTTCAAAGTTTGCCGTTGGTTTGGTTTGGTTTGGCGTGGGTTGCATGGAGTGGAGTGGCATCTTGGCATCTTGGAGCACAGGGGCCCTTGACAGGACTCTGACACACAGCTCGGCTTCTTCCAATTCCATTCCTTCTTTCATTCATGCAGAACAGATCGATTCGAATACATAAATTATTAAAGAGGAGACGGTAACAGTTTTTCCACAAGTTTTCCAGGATATGCATGAAAAACTTTCGGGGTTCCGGCGTCGTTCCGGGCAACGAGAAAGAAAAGTTTCTTCAGAACGCACTTTTCATCTAGAGTTGTTGAGGAGTAGTGAGAGGGTTGACGTAGCTTACAGGGATTACAAAAACCTTGTTTAAAGGAAGTCATTGATGAGGTCACAATTTGAACTTCAAACTGTAAATCATTAAAACAGCGTAGTAGGAGCTGATGAATATCATGAAAAGAAATAATTTAATTAAATAATTTACTGACTTGTCTTGAATAAAATTGTCTTATAAAAATTACAACTATACACAAAAATTCATTTTGATGCGATTTTCGTGTAGCCTATTGTGATTCATAATAATCTACTCAGTAACTAAACTCTATGATCCAATTGGAGGAATATAATCGTTCGCATTATATAAAATTTAGAAAAAATTCATTTGTCAATCAAAATGTCAATTTCATATAGTTAGACTATCTTGTACAGTTTAAACTAACATCACTACACTTGTAAATATTACAATCCACGAATACGTTACATGTGTTTGAAATACCGTAGAAAGATAGCTGCAACCGACAGAACTCAGAAAGGTGAACGTGTTTATAATTCAGAGTACTCAGTGTAATGCAATCGATTAGAAATGCACGGCTTAGAAAGAGTCATCCGGAAATACAAAAAGAAGAAAACAAAGAGGAAAAAACTGCGGGAGAAGGAGGATTGAGGGAAAAGAAGGAAGGGGAGAAGAATAAGAAGAAGAAGTAGAAAAAGAGAAGAAAATTGATAAGGTGCGGTATGAAATTCCGGAGAACACAGCATTAAAGTTCTGTAAGGAATTCTAATTTAAGGATGATTTTGTATTCAGGTCAGTTGGTTGGTATGGTTGGTGCCAGGAGCCAGTAGCGGCTAATGCTTGCTTGTTCATATTATTTCTGTTTCGCCAAAATCTCCTCCCTACTTTCTGATGTTATAACGGGTTATGTCGCGAACACAAGTCACCATACGTGACAAGAATAATAAATAATATAATATTTCAAGACGATTGTCCTCTTGCGCGAACTATTTGTCCAGTTGTTGCTGATAGTCTGCAGATAAGTGGTTGAGTTCAACTGACCTCACAGTTGTTGTAGTCTAGGTTATTGTAACAATGGTAGTAGGTTAGCCTATTTGTAAGATTTGTTTGAATTGTTAAGGCATCAAAAACTGTGGGTATTCGGAAAAAATTTCTGAAATTGTTGAATAACTTTAAGGGGTATTCAAGGATGTGCTTCATGTATAAAATTTCTTAAATAAGGAATTATTTTTTGATAAAAATAAGGAATATGGAAGTGGCACTATCGTAGCAAAAACAGGTATAAGCCGTTTTTGTTTTTGATGAATGACAAGATAGGCTGAATTGAATATTATAAAATATGAATATATTCTGTTGCAAAATATGAGCTCATATTATAATAAATACAAGAATAATGACACTATTTGTCACATAATATTGAGTTTGTTAATCACCATAGCATCAAGATAATATTTTTTGGCTCAAAGTTTTTATAAAAATGTAATATTATAAACTATTTTTAATAGATTTTAGTGTTTCGATTGAAGTGCACTTTTGAATTAATAGTGGCTAAGTGCGAAGAATCATTTATTTTTTGAGTGAAGGTTTTTAGGTTCAATTTTTTGGACAATTTAACATATTCAAAATTTCTGAAGGGAGCAGTTTTGGACTTGAGTCTGTTGCGCCTTCAAATTCGTTGTAAATTTATCACAATAAATAAATAAATAAATAAATAAATAAATAAATAAATAAATAAATAAATAAATAAATAAATAAATAAATAAATAAATAAATAAATAAATAAATAAATAAATAAATAAATAAATAAATAAATAAATAAATAAATAAATAAATAAATAAATAAATAAATAAATAAATAAATAAATAAATAAATAAATAAATAAATAAATAAATAAATAAATACATGAATAAATGAATAAATAAATAATATACACCCTAGGAAGAGAAATATTACGGAACAAATTTTCACGGTGGATGTTTATAATTTCATTATAAACATCGTAAATTTATTGTAAGCGTTAAATTATAAGCGTTAATTGTTAAATTCTAAGCGTAAATTTAATAAGCGTTTCTCCGTATTCTTGTCCCAAAACAGAATTTCGCATTTAGGCTTTTAGATGTTCAAATAGAGAGAGATGTTCAAACAGTTTTGTATTTCATGGGATCAATTATAATAATAGGAAATTAGTTCGCTGTCACAAAACTAAACAATAATTGATTTTCTGAATTTTCTCAATAAGATTAATGTTTCTCGTGGTATTGTACGAAGTATCCAGTGCACGTAATAGTTAGCAATGGATACAATTCTGTAATAGATTTTCGAGTAGTGGACAGTATGTTGAAAAAAGTCCCCCCTGAACTGTTGTATTCATTTCGAATAGAGAGAAACAGAATGCACGAAAAAGTAACAAAGGACAGGTTTATTCCGCGCCAATAGTCACTTTGATATATTTATCGACGTTTTAAATTCAAGCCTACTGTTTTTGCCGTTTAAATCACAATCTCGCATTGAAACTACAATCGTGCTCGAGCAGAGGCCACTTCAATTTTGTTTTAACTGCTGGCTATTCGTTTTACAAATTCCCTTCAATCTGAATGAGCTACTATTTTTCAGTCGTTCTTTCCACCTGAAACATACAGATGACAATAATGGAATTGAAAACTTTTTCAAACTTCAAGTGTCTTATTATTCTGACGTCAACCATTTAATTACATAGAGTGGTTACTTAGCTTGATTAGAAAGTTATAGCTGCAATTATAATTGTTTATATTTTTGTATAGAAACCGAAAATTGTTGGTATTGTTGATCGTAGAAATGTAGTGCACTTAATATGGGTATATATAATCAAAGGCAATGTAAATTACATTACCAATACAATTGGTGCATACCAAGACAATGTTGGTTTTACATTATAATTATTGTCTTTGATATAGCTTAAATGTTCATTAAAAATTTCTCATCTGTTGAAATGAACAAAATTCGAATCTCTATTTGCCGCAAATTACCTGTTATGCTTATAGTTTTAATTAATTATGTGGATCTCCATTCTTGAATTTTTGCATGGTGATAGCCTTGTTTGGATAGCCCTCCACCTCACCATTTCAAATATGTTATGAAAATCATTATGAAACTACATTTATTATTCTGGGTAAGCTCCCAAAAAACGATAACGTCAAGTTATATCTTCCAATCTGAAAAAATAATTTTTTCTCTAAAAATGCATTGACGAGAATGTTTTTCTCTGTTAATGAAAAATAGAGTTTTCAACAACCAACAACATAAATTCTTTATGAAAAGACTGTTCTGGAAGTAATGCCTTTCATTCCATTGAGGAACCTGTAGGTAATTTTTCATTTCAGATGCTTTTCAGTCGTAATCACATAAGCGTTGCCTGAAACGTTGGTTTGGCTCAAACATCTTTGTAACTTCTCACTGCTCTATAATCTGAGCTTGAATCTTGAAACAACTGTTCCGTATGACAAGATTTGTGGGGAAAGCCTGGAAAACAGTTCTTATCCTGCTGAAATCTGTCTTTTCCACGTTGTGAGGCCCCCATTGTGTTACGACGACGTATTACGCTTGACATAATAAGTGCTGTCAATTTGCGCTGACAACAATCTTCAGTTTTCGAGCGACACAATTTCGTATTCCATATATGACCTCAACGGAGAAAAAAAGAGAGAGTGAGTGTGCATGTGTGTGTGAGAGAGAGAGAGTGAGAGTGATAATGATTAGGAATGAGACATGAAGGGAGAAAGAGTACGAGAAACATTGGTGTATCGAGGCTAGTGCTCCATTATAGTACCATAAAAATAATTGGTGTCAGTTTATAGATTCGAGTTCTTTAGTATTCATTTAGAAGTTCTGTGTATAACTTGTCAACTTATTCTTGGCAGTTATATTAATTCGCTTCGCGCATGTTGGCTCTCTACAACTACTACTTCTCTACGCAATGAGATACTCTCACATTTTTCGTTTTAAGGAGAATGAATACTTCCCATAATGTAGCGGTTTGGAACTCTGTGTTCGTAAGGAAACAAATTTTGTGTTTTTGCGCACTGCCAAGAATGTTTTGACAGACTTTAATATATTAAACTGGATAAACTTAGTGTTCCAGGTTGTGATGTCGATCGTGTTTTAGAATAGTCCTTCTTACAAGTTTACTCAGTTGTGATCACTTGTAATGCAGTGCGGTAATTGAATTTTAATTCAATTTCAAAATTAATCAAGTTAAAAATATATTTTAACTAGAAATTGGAATTGTGTCAGTAATAAACTTGCTGTATCAAGGCAAAACCAACAATGATTTTGATGCTATCAATCATTATGAATATCTCTCAAGTTTGAATTGTAATATAGCATCATAGTAAACTTATTCATGCTCTTTTAGGAATGAATTAAAGAATATTCATTACTTTCATCATTATTTGCACCTGCTTGGTTTCTTTCTTGTGAAATAAATTTCTTCGTGTAAAAAGGTAGCCTACTGTAATGTAAGTTCTGCAAATCGGTCTTATCATTTACTAGCATTTCACCCGGTTTTGCCCGGGAATCCAGTTTGGAGTTTTTCTTTTCTGGTAGATAATTGATGATAATGGTCACCTAATTGAATTGAGTTGAATTTCATATTGCATTCATTAGATCCTTCAATATTATTGTTTTTCAATTCAAGTGAGTTTTGATTCAAGTAACTTAATTTGATATTTTTTATCCATTCATTTTTAATAGGAAAAAATGATTTCCTGTTAAGCCCAAACAGCATTCTTAGTTAAATCACGAATATGTATTATTGTTTTAAAAAAGCTACATATTTATTTATTATGCTGATTAGAATGGAGATAATAGTTTGTTTTTTTTCAAAATATTTTCTGTATTCTCTGTATAGTTTCTGTATTTTCAAAACCAAATTGGTTAAGAAAACAGATAAGAACTGAATTGATAGAGTTGATTTCTGTGAGCAAAAAGAAATTTGCCCGAACCGAGATTCTCAAGCATCTTGCTTGAGCAAGCTCTCAAGCATGATAAGCAGCTGACCTACGCACTACGCTACCAGGCCCAATTGAGAAATTTGCTACTAAAAGCTCTCTTGAAACTACGAAAGACAATAAAAAAAGGACTACCATATGGGCTCATGGCACTCAAAAAGTTAAGGGAAAATAACAACAACATGTGGCATTTTTAAACTTTAATCAATTCAGGAAATGCTGAAAGGAAAATTAAAAATAGGGCTTCGAGATGCACTGAATCGTGTTTGAGGAGGAAGCTATGTGCCAGAATAGTGTTTCAAATCGTTGCCGTTTTTGTGAAAGGCGTAAGACCAAAAACAAGTCGAATTGAGAACCTCCTGTTATGGAAGTCGGTTAAATAATCACACACACACGCGCCGCGCGCGCACACGCACCTACTCTCTCTTATTATATAGAAGATGTTTTATGTTTATTTATAAATAGATATATTACATTTTTCTCATTCTTAATTAAAATTAATTAATAATAAATTTCAATGTGTTTTGTTATTGTATTATTATCATTGTTTAAGAATTATTCCTCTCTGATAGAATTCCTATTATCGGTCATTACAACTCTACTTTCTTTCAGTTGAGCTCCATTCATTATGGTGTGAATGTGTGGATAAGTACCATATTATTCAATATTTGAATTGATATAAATAACAGCAATATAGCCAATATATGAGATTTGAGTTTCTCAAACAGGGGATAAATAATTCTCAATCCATATTTACTTAGAACAAATTTACTGGATCTGATGCCGACGGTTGTACAACAATCTGAGAATGGTTGATAAAACCCAATTTGAGGCAATAACGAGGCAATGACTAAAGAGAAATGAGAAACGAGAGATGATGGTTGTAATGAGGGTGACTTGTGATGTTTGGTCGTTTTGAGATGAGATGAATTTGCGCTGGTGTCTTTCGATGCGGGGGAAGGATCTGAGGGGGTTGACACAGAAAACACGTTCGTTCATGAGTGCTTTGTGCGGCGTTTACTTTATTTTGACGTGACGTTTGATAAAATCACATCCTGTGACGACAGAAGGCTCAGCAAGAAGAAGATTCTAGTCTCGTCTCCAACTTTAATTGGCTGGATCACCTCAGCACCCCGTTGTGGCACCCACAACGTCATAAATACAACTCGTATCGCTGTTTGCAGCCTTTGAGTTACTGTTCTCCACCTTCAAGTTCAACCAACGCTCTTTGACTATTATACAGAAAACAAGCTGCTTATGCGACTCATTACCTGACGAGATTCATTCGATTGTCGTTGGATAAGACAATGGAGGATTGTTCACTGGTTTCCAGGTCTGAGTTAATGCTCGTTGTTTGGATTATTGGTGTACAATTGAGAATATTGCACTGGCTGCTTCCAGTTTTCGTTGATAGAAGTATTGGTGATTGTTAGAAACATGGAAAATGGCGAGTAATAATGGACAAATATTATTAGAATAAATAACTGATATTTAATTGAATAGTATAGATTTATAGAATCTACTAATATATGAATAGAATAAATATTATTAATATAAATGTATTATCATAAGTATTGATCCTTCCGATATTACAATAGCAAACGATTGCTAAATACAGACGTTAATCAATTTTAAATTATCATGCAAATTCTATTAATTGTATCAAAAACTTCCGATTTGCGAATATTGACAACAGCAACCAAAAGGTTTTGCGGAAATTTGATGGACGCTAGGAAAACCAAAAAATCACCATCATCATCCAAACCTGGGACTTTCTCTTTCGCGGAGATTGCTCTACCATTTAAGTTACGATGTCCAAGTTTTAATATTACAATAAAGAATTGCTCAAAATAGACGCTGAAAAATGTCGAATTCAAGCAACATCGCTCACATTCGAGGGGGCATCTTACCGAGATCAAGTTATCGTGATGCGTCAATTTATAAAAGACGATGTTGAATACCAATTCACTTGACTGAAATTTGTGAAACAAATTGAATACCGTAATTTGTATTTGAAATTGAGAAACATTGTCATGATAATAATCTGGGAAAACATCATGTGAATTACTGTGGGTGTAAGCCTATTACTAAATATATGGAGTAGTGGTAATATGCGGATGACGAAGATTTTCAGTATTTTCGAATTAATTCGTCTCTCCATGAAGAATTTAAAAACTTATTATTCTCCATCTCTCTTCTTCATTTGTCATGTTTGATTCTATTTGAATGAATTGATTACTTTTTTTAATAAATTGATTCCATTTGGATGAACTCAGCAATTCAATATTTCCGCAAATAATAATATCTCGTGATTATTCAATATTAAGCACTACTGAAATGAGTGAATTGTATTATAGGAAGGACTTGTGACTAAGGGATCTTTTCATCTATCCAACATAATTTTACTTTTTTATGGAGCCTTCAATTGTTTGAAGGAATAGCTGTAGGATCCACAAATCAAATATTCAAAAAATGATTCACATTTCAACTCTGCAGCATTAACACACAACTCCCAATCTCTTCACTCGAAATAATTTATCATTTTATTGAATAAGCAGACCGAAAACAGTAAAAATAATTTACTCTCGCAAAAAACTCCAAATTCATTGGAGGTTCTAATCATAAAGAGTAGCAATGGAATTAAATTTGAGAATCTTTTTTTTTGGTGCTTTGAGAATATTTTTGATCAAGAGCATTGAATTTGATAAAAAATTGATGCTGATAATTCATAATAGAGATAATTGAAAAAACTTTAATGCTTCACTATAAATATTGGTTTTTAATTCACTTATTGGATAATAGTGATCAAACTAATAGTGATCATCAATTTTAGATTATGAAAGAATTTGATGGGATGAGTAAATGGAGAGTGGAGTGGTCTCGATAAGGGTGACAGCTCAAATGAAACACCCCATCAATATGCGAGATCTTCTCTCATTAGAGGCGCCAATTTGGTGAAACGATGGATGCTTTGATGTTGCGTTGAGGGTGTGCTCGGCGCTTTGTTCTTGGCTCTAATTTATCTTTTTCAACTTGTTGGACCACGTGCCACCCGTGCCAAACTTGGCACACAAGCCGTCCTTTCCACACAATCGGGGATCATCTGACACATCAGTAAAAAGCAATTAGAAGTCTTATCGATTTAGAAGAGAATCTCGGCTTTCGTTTCGTTTAGCACCTTCTACAATGTGATAGGTGGATTGCGTGTCACATTCCTTTCGCCGTTAGCCATATTGAAGTTTTTCTTCTTTCCTTTCTCTTCCTTTACTTCCCCACTCCCTCCCCATCCATACTCACCTCAGCAATTCCAACCTGTCAAAGGCGAAATACCGGAACAGGGAAAATCCATTTCCGTTGTGAGCTGTGTCTGACATCGGTGTCCAACTATAAGCCTTCACCTAAGGAAATATCTTTTGGTACGTTAGCCTTTTTCAGCTTCTTCACTGAGTTGTAAAAATACAGCAAATATTCAATATTTGAGGGAGTACAAGAACTTTTTAGCGAGTGACTGTGACAAAAAAGCCTCCCACCTTTTCGAAGTTCGTGATAAGTAAGCTGGAATTGGTTTTCCATTATCAATTTGTTAAATTTATCAACTTAAAATAATAAAAAATGTCAGATTCCTTGAATAAGAAATCAATTCATTGACCTAATATATTTATCAATTATTCATCAATTTTATAGAATTATTAAGAACATTTGCAGCATTTCGGAATAATAAATAAACATCAGAACGAATATCACCTCTTCAAACAAAATTTCAACTACATTAGGTTAGATTCATCATATCTGATGAATCTCTAATTATTAAGCTCCCTATAAGTTCTAAATTTAAAAGTTAATGAATTTAAATGAAGTAAAATTCGAATTCAAAGTTATTGAATTCAAATGGAGGTATAATGCTTGAAATATTTCATTCGTATAATGAACGGGGTTTATATGTAGATCTGTTTTGGTTTTCGTATCATTTATAAAAAGTATGTTAAAGTCAGTACAACATGTACTACGATTAATAATGTATCAATTGTACTACAATTTTTAGAAATGCTCAATAAATCTCGAATGCCAACCTAACCACTCCATAGAACTTCAGTGTAGTTATAATAATTATGTATTTCAAGTTACTGATAACTGATACAGAAATGAAAAGAATGAAAATTGATAATCAAGTGAATTATTAAAATTCAAACATTGTCTTGAGATGATTTCAAAGATAAGAATGAAATGAGACACTTCACTTTTTAAAACTCCACATATTACACTTTTTTAATCTCCAGTCTTCATCACCTACCACTAAATAATAATAATATCGTGTGACCTACCATTGTAAAGAAACAAAAGATTACGTTTCTACTTAAAAAAAAGTTGTATCCCATTTTGAATTCAACGGCTCACAATTTAGTAGTTAAATTGTGTTGCGGTACTTCCACGAAATTCTTAATAACAATAAAGCAAATGTATCAACACTGATTTTTTCGGTACTAAGATGAGGCAGCATTTTGCCATTCATTTCTTGTTTTAGCCTATATTTGAAAATTTAGCAATATCTCAAAACAAAACAGTATGTAAATTGACAATTCAATAAACTCCAGAGCAATACTTTGTGCAATACTGCACAAAGAGCAATACTTTTTATAAGTAATTTAAATTAATTTCAGTAAAGTAATTTAATTTAAAATTACTAGCTAAACATAGAGAACCCGCGTCTGCATGAACACGATGTGTGGATGGACAGGTCGTACAGTGTTCACCCTGACGGGGTGAATCAATCACGCATCACAACAGTGAAGTTGTGAAGCTGTCCCATCCGACCCACTAATGCCTAAACCCCCTTCGTCTATGACATCAGATAATGGAATACTATTTATAGAAAAGCTCTGTTTTTGGAAAAGCGAATCAAATATTATTTAGCGCAGTATTGAACGAAGCATGTTGAAATCACTGTACTTGAATGTTTACAGCGAATGTTCAATATGAATTGATTTGTTATTGAAAATGTGAATCCGGACAAAGAAATCATTGGCAGAATGATGTTAACAAGTATTGTGTTTGAATTACTATTTGTATTAACAACAATACAATCATGATGCTTGATGCATAATAGATTATTATTGGATTCTCCCATTCAATTTCCGACACAAAGCAATGTATTGAGCCAGATTTTTCCGGCTATATTTTATAGTGTGGATTTCTGTGCGCGATTACCTAATATTGGATTGAACGTGAAATATAGAGCTACTAGTAAAACTGTTAAGTTATTGTGATTACTGGCTGCAAACTGTGAACACAGCTTGAATTCAAATGGCTCTTTGAAATTTTCATTACAATTCACAATTATCCTATACTAATAATTGTTCACCAATCATCGTATGCTTTGATTAAAACTCATTCTAACATGATATCACCACACCACGGCTATGAAGACTTGATATAAAATTATCTATTATAAATTTCAAATAAACAAAGTGGATTGAAAGTAGAGCATTCATAAAGATAACCATTAAAAGTTTAGAGACTCATTATGAATGAAAATGCTATGGATTCATGTAAGCACTACGCGGAAGAGTGAACTTATTTTATAAGTTTCATAAAATTAGAAATACTCTTACTACTCAAAAAGGGCAATGATTAGGCTACTATTTCACTCAACCCTACGTTATATAATAACCAGTGGGTCAGTTACGGGGGGGGGGGGGGGGAAAGTCAAATGATGTTAGAGGGGGGAGAGACTTTAGGCACTATATAGGGGTTCGAGGTGTTCGGGGTTCTCTAACAATAATAATAATAATAATAATAATAATTCAAGACTATAATGCATAGTCTATTCAAAAAATGTTCGGGGGTAGTACCGAAACATGAACATTATAATAAAAATAATTGTAATAGTAATAATAATAATTCAAGACTATAATGCATAGTTTATTCAAAAAATGTTCGGGGGTAGTCCCCTGGAAAATTTTTGAAATATAATCTCTTTAAAACCATATTTTAAGCGATTCTAGACATAAATCCATTCATTATAACATTCTTCTAACCCTAATTGTGTGTAAAATTTTCATCTAGATTTTGCATCATTGTCAGAGAGAGATCTGAACTCTGGCGCTAAAAATTTATTGTTGAAGTAGCCAAACTTTATTAAAACAGGCCTATTTAAAACTATTTTCACTGCTATTTTTGATTCCTCACCTCACCTGATTGGGGTACGGACAGTACGGTGTTTTTAAAAGAAGGAGGGGCTTTTTCTAATAGTAATTCAAGACTTTATGCAGCTTGTTTGTTTAAAAGGGAAGGGGGATCGGGGTTACTCCCACGGATTTTTTTTTAAATAACTCTATAACCACATTAATAAACATTAAGAAATTTTCCAGTCTTCTTTGACTCAAAGACGTCTTTCACCATACTTTTGTCAAAAGTATTGTCTCTCGGGGCTTTTTAAAATTCAGAAATTTCTCTGAGGGCGGACCTATGCCCCTGATAGTTATGCTATTTATAATTACATCTATTTACTTACTTTGACTGTGTGGTGAATGAGCTGGAAAAACTGGCGGCTACACGAACCGAATCGATTCCCTCTATTGAACAAAAAATGAGCAGACAATTCTTTTTAATTTGGGATATTTTTTCTTAAATGCACATTAGAAAGCACACTTTACGAGTTCAATACTAGAAAAATAATCACACTGTAAATAATATTGTGTTTATCTACCGATATCCTGGGACTCGATCAGTGGCAAGAATCAACTGCATACTCTTATTAGTGCTGGAGAATAATCGATAGTCAGCACCATCGATAGTTATCCTTTACTATCGATAGTTTTCGATAGTTCACCTTTATACGACAAAATGCAAATACTGTATTTTATTTCTAATTTTCTTTTTGTAAACCAATATTCACAGCTTTGTCAAATTGTAAAAACCGGCAGAAAATATAATCCAGACTGCAGACGCCCTTCCACACACAGGCTTAGCGCTTAGGCCTTCGTGTGAGTCGCATGTAATAATATATTAATAATTGCAATATAAAGTTATGATTTATTTTGTTTTATGGTATATGCTGTATTTTTGTGATTTTATTTTGTATTCTGTTTCTTTTTCATGCAAACAAAAACGACTAAGAAGTTACAAAATCGTAACAAAACCTAAGCACAATAAGTACTGAACGTTATAAAAAACACTATCGAAAACTATCGATTGCGCACTGCAAACTATAGATTTTTACCGATAGTCGTAACTATCGATAATTATCGATAGTACTATCGATTATTCTCCACCACTAACTCAAGGCCATTTTTTTTTTTTTTTTTTTTTGGAGGATGAAGCCCACATAGGTCTGAGACCTGTGCGTGGGTAATGAGTTGGATGATGGTGATTGATGAATTGGACCTACAGTTTTAGGTGGTTTCCGAACCACCGGGAAGTGATTTTACAGCAGAGAACAGTGTCTTTTTTGCTGGCCAATCTATTCGGTCACCGTTACTAACAGGACCTACGAGAACGCAGCTTATCTCTCTGATTGAATTGATGGTTTCTGAACTTGTCAATGTAAATGCCCATCAATGGGAATGACAGTATCTTTTGATCAGAAAGTCTTTAATCGAGTAATAGTCGGTTAATAATTTTTAAATTATATTGTTTCATATTCTATTTCAATAATGTTTGAAAAGCGACTCTTCGAGTACCATCGATTAGCGTCGACCGGACGGTTGCTTTATAGTTTGTGTAAGGCGAGGACCATTCCATCACCTGATAGACACAGGAGGGTTTAGACTTAAGTGGGTCGAATAGTACAGCTTCACAACTTCTCTGATGCGTGATTGGTTCACTCCCTCAGGTTGTACGACCTGTCCATCCACATATCGTGTTCATGCAGAAGCGGGTTCAGCTTGTCAGTAAATATTCTCACACACACAAAAATTATTGCTCGTGTGCAAACATTGAAGTTTACTAAATTGACCATTTCCATATTATTATTTTCCAATATTGCTAAAACTTCAAATATAGAAATATAAGAAATTAATATTAGAATGCTGCCTCATCCAGTGTATAAACTGCAGTACTGATAAATCATTGTGTTGATACTTTTGGATTATTCCTATTGAGAATTTCATGGAAATACCGCAACACAATGAAACTACTGAATCGTGAGCTTAATTATTATTACCTAAGAATTTTGAGAGTCGAAAATTAGCTTGTTGTTCTCTGTTTGCTTTGAAATTGAAGAATGAGGAGTGGAGTGAGCTGTACAGACACGGTTGAATAGAGTCATGATTGGATAGAGTAATCTGTCTGATCGTCGTCAGATAGTAGGGGAGGCCGGGCCAGGCCGGGCCGGGCCGGGCTGTTGTCGTTGTGGATGCGATGCGGTAATTACCGGCCTGTATAATTTGTGATCGGCAACGCAGATAAGCGAGCATCGAGTTACATTCAGGTTACTGACTGTGCCAGCCATACCAGTGCAGCCAGCCAGCGTTATTAACGTGTTCTGTTCCATTAATCTTTAAAAAGCAAGAGTCTGAGGGCGTTTAGTGATAGTGAGGCTGCAAGTCACCGCAGATTCTTCTTCTTCTTCTTCTTCTTCTTCTTCATCCTTTCCCACTCATTAGTTTAACCTTCTGGCCATATTCTGCTCATTCTATGAGTGTAATAATGATTGAAAACAAACTCTTAATAAGCCTTAGATGGTTTGCCTGTTCAACAAAGAACATACTTTGAAGGACAACAAAATTTATGAACGGATGGATGAAAGAAGACGAGAAAGAAGCGAAAGATGAAGTAAGAGACAGTCACCGGAGACTTAGTCCTAATGGCGGCGTATCTTCTGTGTATATTATCGCACCGGCTGAGCTGATATCGAAACGAAGGACAGCGAATCCCTCAAATGGCCCTCACTCGCCACGAATAAATGGTTCGGACCGGCACTACACACTTTCAAATAAAATGTCACCTCACCGTAAAGACTATTGCTTCAATCCAATCTATCTATTACTATTATTATTATTGTACCAGAACTTTAAAAATTTTTTCTTTCTTTTAATTATTTGATATTAAATAAAAATTCTGTAAATCAGTAGATACTGTAGTGTTGAATAATTATTTTTGTAGTTGGCACTACTGCCTTTACTCGGTAGACGGTTCGTTGGACTCTCGAACAAATCCATTCGTTGTAAAGGAAACACTGAATCATCATGTCGATTCTTTCCTTCTCTAGTATTTTTTTTCCTATTATTGGAAATGGATAATATCTTATTTTGGATATTTGAAATTGTATATTTATATATCTGAACCACGTTTATTACCCAGTTGGTAAGTTTTCTACTCTTCTGATTTTTTGCTAATAAGCACCTGTTCTGAACTTACTTTGTTTTGGCTAAATTTCTCTTTCCTCTTGAAAAATAATTTATGTAATTGAGTATGCTATTAACGTAGCTTACTTGATCTCTACTGATATGTTTTGATTTTTTTCTAAATTTGTGATCAATTTATTACGACTCTAGTCGAAACCTGAAGGATAGATAGGATACCCCTCTTATTGGCTTACTTTACTGGTTTCGTTTTATTTTTGTAATAAATTATTTCTACTCTTGTACTGCTTTTTTCTCTAATTATTATACTTAACTTTTTATTTCCCTTTTATTATTTCTGTAAATTTATTACTTCTCAGTTCCTATCCTGAGCCAACACTTTATGCAATCTCCTGCTTGTTGTCGAATTCTGGAGTTTTTTTTAAACTTGATTTTAAAATAGCTGGGTTGAACCTTTTGCAAATCATTATGGGCTTTTAACATGCAATAATACCATAGAAATTGTGGGTATTATTCAGTGGCGCGATTATGGGAGTATCAGGAGGACAGATCACCCAAAAAAAGGAAATTTGATAATTTTAACAAGCCTTGTGAGACATTTTTTTTATAAAAAGTCAAGAAAACTGTCTGGATTTGTTAAAAATGTGGTTTTAGAGGGATTTTTCAATCAAAAATTTATAAAATAATTTTTCAAGTGAAATGTTTGGTACCTACGTCAATCAGTTGGAAGTGAAGAATTAAAGATAGCACAGTTGTTTCAAGTAGGCTTGCTACAAATGTTTTTAGTAAAGAAATGTGAATCCAGATCTCCCGTTGATTGAAAATGATGCAAGAGCTTGATAAAATTTGATTTGACTCAAAATGTTGGTTGAATTGTTGAAATGAATGAATTATTCATGTCTAGAATCCCATAAAATGTGGTTTTAGAAGGATTATTTTTAAAGCTTTCCCAGAGAGTACCCCCAACCGTCTTCAATAATTAATCTTAGCTCATATTATCATTATTTTCATGAATCCTTAGAGGGCTCTTCCCACTTTGCCTTTAATTTAAAATTTATAGTATAACTAGACATCGAAAGACAACCCTCTGCACTATTCATTATGACTCCCCCCGCCCACTAACAGACTAAACATCTAGCTACGCCACTAATGAAAACAAAACAATTAAAACGTTTTTGGCTCTCGGAAGTTGCTGGAGTAAAAATTTCGGCCGTGAGGCCGGAAAGTTTGCAGACCCCAGCTCTGGATAAAAACTTTTTTTGTAGATTACGTCTTGGAGACTCCAGTTGAGGAGTATAAGACAAGTCAGATTGACAATAATTATACAATCTTATACACTAGTTACCATAATTACTATATCAATTAGTTGAGGTGAGGCTTAATTTTGATGTGAAAGGAACTCTTGTACACTAGCTTTATCAACGAAATACACTCCGTCCCATGAGTGCTAATATAGAAGTGAGTGGCACTAAAGGCGCTTCAGAATACAAATTACTTTTTGTTAACAAACAACCTTTGTTAACACTTGGCTCGTGTCTTCTTCACCATTTTCTCGTTGAGATTGCGTGCGGTGGTTAATTGCCCATCTACTTCTGACTCTTGACAAGTTCTTCCTTTGCTTCCCCTTACAGACTGATATGATTCTAAATATGCAGTCACTCCTTCATAATTATGGGAAAATGACTGCTGTATCTTCTCATCTGTGCTCAGAATTCAATTTTGTCATTGAAGCCAAGTTGTAATGTGTGTGAGGAAAATCTAACGTTATCGATCTATGAACAATAAGTCGAATAGAAATCATTCTCATTTCTCTTTTTATGAGCCAATATGGAGTTATTGCATCGAAAATTATATTTTATGAGAACCTTTGCATATGTATAGAATAATCTTCTCTCGTGATTGGTCGGACGATTTTTCCGGGTCCCTAAACCCCTCTATCAACAACCCCTCCACAACTCAACCTAGCCTATTCACTAGTGTACGATGACAGAAATGAAGATTTTGCATCGAAGTAGCTGTTAGATTCGTACACTTTGCTAAAATCAGGATGTCTCGTCTAGTTTGTCTTTTGATGAGATGCCAGAATAGAAAGAAAAAAGGATTGATCATTTTTTAAATAAATGATAAAACGAAGTTGTCACAAACACATTATTTAAAAAAGTGAGATACTAGTTTCGGTTGTTATACCATTATCAATCTCAAACAAACTCAAACAAAATAACAACCGAAACTAGTATCTCACTATTTCCAATAAATGTGGTTGTGACGACTTTGTCCTATTATTCATTATGGATATCTTCCACAATATCACAATAACTAGAAAGAAAGATCATTTTTTAATAAATTAAACTCATTTTTAAGATCCGATTGATTAAGTGGACTACTCATGAGCGAATTTGAAAGTTTTTTTGTAATGGTTTAATTTATTCAATTGAAGTTGATTATGACAAATTATTTTGGTCTCCATCTTCTATCTCATAAAAGGTAGCTGATTCATTAGCAAAAAACGATCATCATCAGGTAACGATCACCAAGAGAAAATACAACAGGAGCGGTTCCAGAAGAGTTTGGGGGGGTCATAAATGGAATTTTTCTGACCTGATTTTCTCTCCAGAGGTCATTTTAGGCTATAGAAGTAATCAAGGTTTGTATCTTGATAACCTCTCGGTCTCTATGGATCTGTTTGATGTTTCTGAGTCCTTGCTGATTTTTGAAGCGTTGAAGCACAAAGAAGGTAGTACAGCCACCAACAAATGCTTTCCACCCTATGATGTCAAATGTAACATTCTGGTAACAAAACGTAACTGATCAATATAGAAGAAAAACTGAGAGTAGCAGCAATGTTTGTAAGAAAGGGTTCAAGGAATTCGAACGGACAGTGTTTTTGAATCTAATCGTATACTGGAGCCTTCATTTAATTTGGATAAGTGCTCTGCTGTTAATCTGATGGGGTTGATGGTCGGGGGAATGGTGGTTGGGGGAGAGACAGGTTAGCACCGGGCTGCAAAGCGTGACTAGGTCCAAAGTCTTCTGGTAGTTCAGGTGTGCATATCCCCCTCTTTTGTTGCTGTAGGTGGTGGTGGGTGATACGGAGGGGGCCACGTAGGGCGATTTGCGCTGCGTGCACCAAATTCTAACGACTCCCTTCATCTGGCTTCATGGGTCCAAGATCGCCTGAAACTTCACCCACTCGGCCGCCCACCCATTTCTAGCCCCAATTGTTCGATCCCATCGAGGTTTTGTTGTCGGTAGCACATCCCAAGTTCACTTCTCTCACAACCTCTCCCCCCACCCATCGGCCATCATCATTTCGGAACCTCTACAGTCTCTCTCAATCTAAACCCTTCAACAAAGAACCCTTCAGTTCTCCAGTACAGTACTTCTTCGGTCATGAGCACCACCGATCCGCTTCTCATCGCACTTAGGCCTAACCACCTTCCATCCATTCCTGATAAATCGCTTCCCATGGGATAAGTCAGTCAGCAAATTGAATTTTCTTAGCGTTTACAATGATTAGTTTCTCTTCGCTAATTAAAATCTATGAACATCATTTAATTTTTTATGTTTCTAAAATAAGCTATTATTAATAGCTTCATTGGAAAGACTCACTTTAGTAGTCGCCAAACTGTTGTTTGACTGGGCTTCTTCACAACTTATACAACCTTTCTCTTATGCATAACTGTTATTCTTATAAGTAATGAATAAGCCTTCATTGAGGCTCAACAAGATGATTGAAAGGGCTGTAGAGGTATAGATATACTATCTTGGAATCTGTTGCTGATTCCATATTATTATGTCGAATAGTCCATCTTAAATTATATTTTTCCTATAGAAGAAAGCCTTCTTTTTTCATTCCTTCAAATGCAAGCCAATTTTGAAAATCCTTAATAAGCAAGCTATAAACATACATGGCTAAACATTTCTGAAAGGAACATAGAACAAAAATAATTTATTTTCGTCCACGAGCTCAGTCGTTGCACAAATGCAAAACGGTTGACAAAATGGGTTATTCACTTTGTTTTGTCAATAAGATAGTTTTTGAGGGCAATATAGCAGTAACATTCAAAAAGCAAGGTTGCACCCGCTGATTCAATTCAATACTCAGTTATAGTCCCTCAGATGCTCTTGTAGAATATATACTTTGAGCGTTGAGCTGAATAAGGGTTAAATAAATGACTTTGTTGCTCTTCTCGAATACCCACTCCCTTCTCAATTTCATCTCCTCTAATCCAATTTTATTCTTGACGTTTTGTTATGGAGAAGAGCACCCGTCGTCACATGCTCTCTCTCCCCTTCTCCCTATGTCAGTTGTCCCCAGACAAATATCCTGTTCATTTTAAATTCAATCTTTCAACCGCTGTAACAAGCAGTCAGATTCAACACAACCACATACTCACTTACACACTCTTGTTGGTAGTTGCCAGTTATATTTAGCTATTGAGAGGTCCCTAGAAGAGCTGCGGGCAATGGAGGATGGGGATTAAATGGACTTTACTATTTCAATTGAGAGGACAACGTCTTTCAAACTGTAATCGACTCTCAACTCTCATGATCTCTGAACTCCAATCATAACCTTCCCAAATAGTATTCATTATTCAAGCAGCTATAGAATGGTAGCAGTAGAAGCGATAGACATTCTCGTTTCATTCTGGAAATCTGAATAAAAACCATTTATCAAAGGAGAAGGGCTCCTGTTGTATTGAAATAACAATTATGAGAGAAAATTCTTTGTTAATAGGACCCATTATCAATCGTACTCTGCCTCTCGCTAACAATATTCGCAGAAGGAGTAGAAGAAAGAAGAAGGTCTTCTAGCCAATTTGTTGCTGAGCCTCAGAACGAATTTCAATTTGGAATTCGCCTTCGTCCCTTGTCTGTTAAATTATTGTTTTGCTTTGTGAGGCAATTCTAAAACGATGAATTGTGTTGTCATCCCCTCTCTTTCAAGTATCTTATATTTTTTCCAAAACGTTTCTGTGAATTGGGAAGTATGCAGAGCAATCAATTAGAAAGTAAAGAGCTTAGAATATAGTGAAGTAAGATCATTACTATCTTTTGAACTATTTCTCAATAATTGAATCATTCAATTTATCAATGGTAACGTTGGGGATCATATTCCATTACAATTTCATGATTGAGCCATCTAAGCTCTAAAAAATTATATTCAACTCAAAAGATGCAAGTTTAGAGACTCTCAAAGTAATGGTACTCGTACAGTTTATTGGCATTTTAAAAACGTCAATTAGGAGTTTGAACTTGATCAATCTCAAAAAAATTTGGCAATTTGTTGAATTTTGAATGAATTGGGCTTGTGTATGATGTGAAGAGGGTACTGCACTGTGTACTCCTATCTGAAAAACACTTTTTGAATGCCTATTATATATAAAAATTGGACATGGACAATATAAACTGCAAAAAACAATGATTATTGAAAAGCCTATGATATTTGGGTATTTATACTGTTTTTTTTCAGGAACATCTAGGTTTAAAATGAATAGCAAGACGAAATTGTCATACATATCATAGTTTTAATAAATGTGGTTGTGACAATTTAGTCTTATTATTCATTATGGATACCTTCCACAATATCACCTTCGCCACTACAAAGAAAATCTAGGTTTATATTCAACATGAATCGAATATCAGTGCGATCATAGTGTCAATTTTTACCTATACTTTACATCAAATCAATTTCTATTTTCTATTCAGCTCAAGTAAGTGGAATAAAATCAATTTGGCTACAAATATTATTCCTTTGTCTGAATCACTGTTGATTTTATCAGCTCCCGGAATCCTTTCCAGAGTGAACGTTGCATTGCTATACACAAGAATTGCCGAACGCAAATGAAAAGCCAGTATCAAAGATGGGACCTTTCTGTTTCGATCGAATCTCCTATTCAAATTTTAAAAAGCTGTTTTTTATGTGGAAGGGTGCTGATTTTCGTTTAGCTGGAAGTCTACCTCAGAGTCATCTCCCATTTTGAATGTAAACACATGTCTGTGTGCTGAAGGGAACTCCCAAGAACCTAATATCACGAAATCACCAGACCACATCGTCGCTTTCCCCACATACAGCCCAGCGAACTATGAAACTACAGGCTGAAGACCAGTGTCATTTGAAATTAAAATTGGCCTCACAAGCCTACGTGCTGAAGAAACTACCATTTAAAATGGCCGTGCTCCTTATCATCAGTATCGGTATAGCCTAATGAGGCTCTTTGTATGTGTACTTTAGTCCTTGCTAGAAAAAACATGAACTCTCGTGTTCTCGAACATTCAGGCTCTCCAATCTGTTCGAACTGTATAACGTCGATTTAAGGGTATCGAAACAGGCTTCCACGATCATATTTGAAGGTTGATCTGATGAATGAGTTTTGAAAAGAAAATGATTCTCAATGTCATAGTTATCTATAATCTAGTTACCAAAAGATATAAATTTTTTCTTTTTTCTTCACCAAGTACAAATTTTTATCTCTTTTCACAGTTGAATCACTGGATGTGTGCAAATTAGTGTGACATATCATGTTTCCTGTAAAATGAGTCACATGTTAACATGTGAGCTGTAAAATCATTTTTAGGAATAGTTTTGTTAGTTTCCTCTAATTTGAACGAAATACTTGATTTGAATTCCACTTTTAACCAAGTGGAGGAGAGTGTTTGAACAGGAATTTTCGAATGCGTAGACACAATCGAAAGTAACACCTCTGCTTTATTTCACTCTTTATGTGAGTGGATTAGAGACCCAACCGAAAACGACAACTTACTTACGTCCGGATGAAGCAAGAGTCTTCCTTAGTTTTCTCTCTAACCGATTGTGACCTGTGGAAAGACGAAACATGTTCCACGTCATAATCCGCTGGTGCTTCGGTGGACGCACAATTAGGCTTGCGACTTATAGGTTGTTCGGGCCGTTCAATGAGCTTATGCAAACTAGCAGTCAGACAAAGTACCGCGAAGAAGATGAAAGCAAAAAACGAAAGCATAAACTTTTTCCCATTTTTTCCAGTCAAAATATTTCTGTCATCTTACGCAGGAGTCGAGGAGCAAGGTGTGTTATAAATTATATTTTAAGGCGCGTAAATTAACACAGCGTGCTTCTACTTAATAATAATGGTATTCATGTTCAGGTATGAATGTGACAGAGAGCTGGAAGAGATACCGCGTTTAGAGAATTAGGTTCTAAAATTTATAGCTGGAAACAGTAAGGACTTTATCCGCTGTTTTTTTGGTGTATCTTAATCTTTTCCTCGGCCGTGTCATGCGCCCACGGCTAGACCTTAAGAAGGAAGACCTTTGGGTGCTGTTTTGTGGTTGGGGAGGGGGGAGACGACTAGAAAGAAGGAAAAAGAAGTAGAGACTGGCTATAAAAATGTAGGCAGATACTATCTGGGACAGTCGACAGTGCTAGGATACCGAATTGAGCTGTCATCTGCACCCCCTGTGGTCACTCTAATTGGACCCCCCCCCCCCCCATCCGTCGCCTAGAAAACTCCCCACTGTCTATCTAGCCTTAAGATCTCCCTGCATCCCGTCCTTGGCCAGAGAATACGTTCTATCACATCACTTTCATTCCAATAAGTCCCCTGAACGACCAAACTTGTCCTGACAACCCAAGTAAGAACTCTTTTTCAACTGTTCATCTGACAACTCACGCTTGATTTTATCTGGTCTCAATTAATTGGCAGCAGGTTGCACCTTTTCAACCGCATTGTAAAAACTTACGTAATAGCCGTTCCACACCGAATGTTACAACATCAAATTTGATACTTCTACTCATTTGTTAGATGTGATGAGATTCCAGACTTAAATAATACACATTATTTGTTCCCCTTGACATTTTAGGAGGCCCTTCAACAAGATTCATTAAATGCCAAGCAAATATCATTCCCCTATTAGGATGATGGGTCATCAACTATAGATGATTGAGATGATTTCATTTCTTTATGACTGTATGAAGATGTTTGTCAACGTTCTGGCAATCTTACCATTGGCTGTAACCGACAGTGATCTGCTGCACTTCTTCATTGACGTTTTCACCTGAATTTGTCATTTACAGATTTCTGATTAATTTAAATGATTGACCCATTACTAAATGATTATTCTGATTGACCCATATCCGATCAACAATCTCTTCAATTTATCCTACACCTGTTGCATAGCCTATGATGTGTAACACCTCTTAGTGTTTATTGTTGTCAGTTCTTTTAATTGATCACTGGTTAATAGTAATTATTTGATTTTTTCATTTTTGAGCTAATTAACATTGTATAATTGTCAATAATGATGCTTAAATTGATTCAGAGTCCTGCATTATGATTGGCTAAAGAGAAGTTTTCCTATTGAGTTAATCAGTATAAGAATTAATCGATTGGAATTTTCAATTTATAGTGAGAATTAATTAATATCAAAACTGACACTTTACTTCTATTTAAATTATTATTTTACTCATTTATACTGGAAGTGATGCATTTAACTTCTAAATAGAAGCCTTATCAGCCTGGCAGCTTCTCTTTAGAAGTCAAATGCATAAGTGAGTAAAAATCATAATTTAAACAGAAATACAGTGTCAGTTTTGATATTAGATTGTTCATCAAGTATTTCATACGGAAAATATCACAGAATTAATTTGTGTTGACATACTCATCAAAATATATATGTTTATATAATTCGATGGCCATACTACGTCTGGAATGGGATCTGGGGCTAGTCCCTACAGCACTTGTTTTAAAAAAATATTGATTTTTTCTTAATTCAACCATCTATTTCATTTTCTTTTTCTTTGTAGTGGCAAAGGGGATATTGTGGAAGGTATCCATAATGAACAATAAGACGAAATTTTCACAACCACATTTATTAAAAATATTGATAATATTTTTAATGAAAGTGGCTGTAAAAATTTCGTCTTATTATTCATTATTTCGTTTTCAATCATTTTATTTTATCTGTCACACTTTACAATATTTTATTTTGTCGCACCGTCGATGATAATTCTTTCAAATATCTCTAAATGGAAGCAACTGTTCACAAGTTGTAATTATTTAAATTATTCTATTAACTCTTGTAAATTTTATTTTGTACTTAAAAATTATAGCTATTGCAGCAGACTGTTGTTCTTTTTCGTGCTATAAGAAAGAATTGCATGAATAATAGAGCGGATTGCTCTATGCGTAGAACTAAAAATATCCACTCAACCAATAAGTTATTCGTTTTCAATTTTCCCTGTCTGAATTTCTTATCGCATTAATTCGCTTGCACACCCAAACAAGAGCTAATGGTGTTGTGAGCATTGCTACCTTTTTTCTGGCCGCTAATTGATGGCACTTGTCCTGCATCCAATAACGTTTGGCGAAACTGGCGCGCTATTTGTCAAGCCGACCCAGTCATGTCACACTAAATTGCCACTTTGTTTCAATTTTAAACATATAAGCGCGTGTTTTTACAAAGCAATTTCCTGTTTCTTTATCACCTCCAGAAGGACTACAATTTGTCACCATTTACTGGCTTCTGGTGTTGTGCTGACCTTGAAGCTGATTTCATGTACGGTAGGAGATTACAATCAAATCATTGCTGAATTATTTTCTAAAACTTTGAAGGTGAACTTTTTTCAGCACTGCATACAGTATGCTTACATAAATACCAGATAGATGAGTAGTGGAGGATACAAGATTCAAGTGCTACACTAAGCGGGAGCTTGTATTTTGCAACACAATCATGAGGATATATTTCTTATTTTTTTATTGCGTATGATGACCACATAAATTTGAAGACTTGTGAGTGGTTAATGAGGTGAATGGATGAAAGATGAAAAACATCCATGGCTGAATGAGATTCAAACTTGGACCTACAGAAATACGAAGCCAGCCAGAGCCTTATGTAATCACAGAAAAGCGCTATATCTAACTGCACTGTCAGTCATATAACATAACATTATAACACTATTTATTAATTTATTCAATTATTTATTCATCTTTCCATCTATCTATCCAATGAGACAAAGCGAGAATGCAATACTTGAAGCCCAAAACTGCTTTCTTCGTCAATTCTGACTGATGAAACTGTGTATAGAGGTCAGCTCACAAGAACAAAAAACCGATGTGTACCAAAAAAGTTCACTTGAAGAAATCTCTGTTTTTTATATTTGACGGCTATTAATTTGAATTTAATTTATCAGATATCATATTGATTTGATTGTTTGATAATATTGAGAATCGATTAATCGATGAAAAATATAGTCGAAAATGCTCTTGAACCTTTTCCGAAAAAATCACCTTCTGGCGGTGTGCAGGGGTCGCAACCCCTGCCGAACGCTAAGCGCGAGTAATTTGTATCAGATCAAAATCTGGATTTTCAGATGGTTTAAGAAGAAAGGACGTGAAGCGTCTGGGAGACTGGCATTCTCTAGATTTCCGAAGTTAAGAAGCTGCAAGAGTGAAATGGCGTCTTATTGTGGCTCGATAAGCCTGAAAAATTCAAGGTTATTTCTCTGATGAAACGAAGAAAGAGTGCTAAGGAAAGAGAAAGTGTAAGCATGTCAAAACTTCGTCAGATATTCAGCTTTTCCTCGTGTTTTTCTCCGGGGAAGCGCTAAAGGCTATTAAATAGAGACGGTTAGAGGTTCTGTGGATTTACTTGTTAGCAGAAGTGGCTGTGAGATACCACAGCACCTCAACACTGAAACCGTTGTAAAAGAGAATTTCTTCCTTCCATCCAACGGTTACCTCACGCAAAAATTCAGATATCTTCTCTTCTTGTAGTCAGCAAGTCAAATTCACAAGGGAGCTTCCCGAAACGTCAGTTTGTGATTTTACCTTTTAAATAAATCTTCCTTTATTTTAACACTTTGCTCAATATTTATTTGTTTCTGCTATAAATCTTGAAATTCGCTCTAATAATACTTGAAGATAAGCATCCATAACTGATAGCTTCCTCGATTGGATCAAGTTTTTTCGGAAATGACTTTTAAAAGGGATTCATTAGTCGTTAAACCTTGGTTGTAGACTCATATACATAATTTAATACGACTTTTGAAATCTAATAACTCATACAAAACCAATACAATACTTTGATGAAGTTTTCTTTGTGGATTCAATAGAGCAGATGTTGCTTTCACAGTCAGATTAGTAATTATGTATTATTAATCAATAAGTATTATGTAAAAAGTTGATTGCCTGAGTTGACTTCAGATTGACTTCTTACAAGGATTCTCATACTTACGAGGAAACAATGAAAATAAACAACAATAGAAAAGTATCTGCCACAAAGAAATCATTATGTTGTTCTTATTCATACATGTTACAAATAATCATTCATATTACAGACAATCATAACTGTTAAAATTTCCAAGTTTTTTAGTTGATTCCAGTTGGAATTATATTTCAGAGAATAATCTTACACTTTCTGTTGCAGGTAAAGACTCAGCAATAACTGGAATGACAAATCAGGGTAAACACTTCTCCTGAGAATCCTTCTGTCTATCCAGCAATAATTCTAGTGAGTAATCGATGTTATTGTGATCAGTACAATTCAAAATAACGCTGTGTGATACTCTAAATACCGTAAAGGTCATCCATGAAATGTTATAATAATAACAACAGCAATTAATAATAATAATAATAATGATTAAATAATAACTTTCTGATATGCGTGGAAGCACATCAGTATTTTTGTACAAATGATTGAAGCAGAATGACATGAACTATGTTCCAATATATTATTATGACAAGTACTAATCAACGTTCTCCAATATCGGATTATAATTTATATTCATTCTGTAACAATAATTCCTGATAATGAATTCATCCATCCATCCATAGCTTCCCCATCTTCATCTTTTCTCAAATAAAATATTCATGTACGCCCAAATAGCAACATTTTACGCTATAGCTTACTCAACGCTTTAGAGCTCCTCCTACATATTCTTTACACCTTTGTCGAGTACTCATAAATATTCAAAATAATGAAAAATTCAAATTATGATTTTGCATATGTTGACTCACATCGTGACAGATGGGATTGAGGAGAGTTCTAGATATCTACTGAATATTTAATCATATTTCTGGAGTGTAAACTTCGATCCCAGTTTGCATAATGAATCTTTATCGATGAAACAGAATAACGTATCACTATGCTCCATAAAGTTCTCACACTTTCATCCTATCCAGCAATCTTCTAGTATAGTGCTTCACGATCATAATACAGAGCTTATACCTGTTACATAGCCTACTCGAACTTCCATCCAAATTTGGAAGTGGTATCCAGGTTCTAATAAATATTGACATGTAAATATAAACTATAAACAAGTGCTAATAAATATTCTGTTCTGCATCGTAACAAGAACTTCAGTCATGACAAAATTCAAATCTAGTCAATTTGTTCATCTCTATCTTCGTGTTTTTTATTAAATTGAATTTTAAATCATTCAATAGTGGAGGTGAGATTTTATCATTAGGGTTGAATTATTCCTGTTATACCGGTACCCGGATGTCTTAATAAAAAGATTCCCTTCGATTCCCTTCTAACCGAAAGATTTTTACTGAGGTAACTCCCGTCTTTTGGAGTCAGTATTGACAGTCAGTTTGACCATCAATAGAGGAAGTGATAGCCGTGAGTCATAGCAGGTATCTGTTCAATGTGGATAAGCTGTGTTCTCCTGGGCACTCTTTTAAAAGGTGACCGATTAGATTGGCCAGCATAAAAGACACTGTTCTCTGCTGTAAAAACACTTCCCGGTGGTTCGGAACCCACCTAAAACTGTAGGTCCAGCTCATTAATCACTATCATTTAACTCATTATCCACGCACAGGTCTCAAACCTATGTGGGCTTCATCCTAAAAAAAAATTATTTTTATTTTTTAAAAGCTTTTTTGAGCTGTTGTCGATGATTCTTCTGTAACAATGTGGAAATTCATGTAAAAAATCTTTCGTAAGAAACAGTACTATAACACACTGCAGGGCAATCAAAGTTAGTAATTTGTCAGTTTGATCTCCCAACAGTACAAGTTCTTAATGGACCTGAATGGCTTGATCGTAAAAATAAGGACTCTTTCTTGTTCTATTAGTCGTTTATTGGACGACACCAGCAACATTATACGGCCAGTAATAATGTCAAAACTTCACATCAGATTTCGTTCCAGTCTTAAACATTCAGTCACGGTGCGATGCTGAATATTTTATGTGACTTTGAAACAGCGTCGGATAGAATGCCCTGGAGGCCTTTTCTCCCCGACCGGTCAAACTGTTTCAGCTCTTAGATCTGGGAGAGACAAGGACGACCAGATGCCACAGATGCTTATATACGACTCCATTAAAGTTTTTGTTCCGTTTGAAATGTATTTGATAGAGAGAGATAAGTGACATTTCAACACAACTGGGACTTTTTTCGACCGAATACGACTTGGTTTTGTCACAAATAATTGAACTGTGTAATCTATTCAATCTGTCACGACAGTTATTTACATAAGTGAGGTACTGGGAATTGTGAAAGGGTTTGTAATATTGAGAGGTGTGAAAAAGGAAGCCATCAAGAAAAAAGAAGTCAAGGTGAGAGAAATTTTGAAGAAAAGATAAGGAATAATGAAAGAGGATCCGGTAATTGGTGTATTCATATATTATAGTCTGTGTTACTCTATTAATTCAGGTGAAATGAAGTTTTTACGACGAAGAGGAAAGTAGTGTCCCATGAATGGAAATGATTGCGACGAAAGAAACACTGTAGTAACATAACTAACACTATCACCGATCGTAATGCCTCTTAACTTCACTCGGAAAAGTTACATTGGTTAATTATTATTAGCATTGAGTGAGACACCTGAAATTTCAGACAAATGCAGTATATTTAGGTTAATTTTTTTTGTACTGTTTTCATGTGATTTTCTTTGTTTAAAGGTAATTAATATTTAGGATTATTTTTCTTTATGCTTTCATTTCATGCTGTTCTCTTATTGTATATATTTTGACTCATTTCTTTGTTAGCTTAGCGTTTAAACTTTTGTTTTGTGATTTTCTTGTTTGTTTTTAGTCAATCTAATGTATTCAATGAGGTTTGTTTTGGCATTTGCTGTAAGCCTCTATCGTTTGTAATTTTCAAGTATGTATTATAAATAAATGAATAAAATTATACCTCAATAAGTTTATCATAATTGATTCAATTATTATTTATTGTAGATATTAACTATTATTATTTACTTAATAAACATTATTCATTAATGGATGCCTGATAGTCCTTGCCTTCCTGTTATTTTCGTGAAATATTTAGAGAGACCGGTTTCAGTATTTTAATAATTCATATTAACATGATGAACGGCTTGTCAGCGGTTGTATTCTATTTGCTAGGAGCGAGTCAAGTCATAATCATGCAAGCTTACATTTCATCAGCGTTGAAATTAATGGACTACAAAACATTTGTAACACGAAGGCTGGAGGAAGTCTGTCAAATGTCGGCTGCAATTGATTGACGTGTTGTCTAGTAGTCCACTTGTTAGAGTTGATGTTTTGAATAAAATCTGATACTGTATTAGAAGCCTCTTATTCGATGTACGAACCGGCAAGGTCCATATAATCGACGTATCAGATATCCTAAACTCATTATTCATGGAAAAACCTCGAATTTTTGGGGAAATGGGTTTCAACAATGGAATAGAGTTGATATTTCATAGATTTGGATTCATCACAATCAAAAGAAACAGATTTTTGTTTTGGTGTAAAAATGAACATCAAATTTGAGCTTTCATAAAAAATTATTATTAATTTATTAAGAATAAAATATAATGAATGTGAATGTACAACTTGCATAGTTGTACTAAAAAAAATATTCGTATTTTAGCTTGGAAGTCAAAAATGTACCATTCAGCTCCTCTCTTCAGCCAATTTGCTATTCTTCCTTTAGGGAAGTTTTACATTAATAAAGTTCTAAGAAACTTTTTAGATCAAAGTGAAAATAACAACGGTAACCGTAACCTTAATTTAAAGAAAACTATTTTGAAAAATAAATTGGAAGTCTGCGTACCTAACCGAATAAAAGTCATTCTATGAAATTCTTCTCATATCTAGCTGAGTTTTATAACTTACTGCCCTTAGAAATACGACAATGTGTAGTACGAACGAAATTCCTGAGAAGTGTCGAGATATTTCTACTGGAAAATGAGAACGTTGATATATTTTTCAAATCACTTAGTTAAGGCAAATTAAAAGAAGAGTAACTATAAATTTCAGTATAATAGTTGACTATAATAACATTGTCTATATTTAAAGCAAAACTGCTAAATTTTTAAACCTTCAGCACAATACTAATGTGCTTTTAATAAATTGGTATGCCTCAACCCTGTTTTCCACTGAGCGGTAAATTGAATAATTCTGTATTGCCATCTCTCACAGGTTTTTCCCCTCGAGATGCATGTTTCCTTAGAAATAAAAAACTAATATTTTTTATCGCTGTACTATATTATTATTATTTTGTAATTGTTCATTCAACCAGCGCATTCCAATCTTGAATTTATGTTGTGGTTTCTTCTGTTATGTGTACTCATAATATATTTTTTAATTTAAAAAATTCAATTATTTTACTGCTTTGTTGTTTTGTATCTGTTGTTTTTGTATTTTCAAAGGCGCAATATACAATATTCTATTACCGTAGAAATTTATTTCTTTGCGAAATTAAACTACAGGATCCAAATCTTTTATGTCTAAGTTTCAGTTCAAAAACAACAAATTCTTCTTTAACTGAGAAATATTAACTTAGAAGTTCACTTTGAACAAAGCACTAAAACAATTCGAAAAAAGCTGAATTAATTTTAATTGATAGCAGAGTTCTCTAAGGGTATTTTACAATAAAAATATATATTAATAAGGAAGGATTTGATTTATATATCACTATCAAGTTGTAGCAATCGATATAATCTCCAACACGAGACTAATTTTAAACTCATCATAAAAATTATATCATAATATACTCTGAAATTTGAATTAGTTAGTTATCAGAGTATGTAAGTAAATGGCGGGCCGCTTAGCGCAGTTGGTTGGGGCGTCGCAACTTCAGCTTGCTATCGTTTAAGCGGTCGTAGGTTCGAATCCCACTACACCGTCAGGCATTTATGTGTAATCATTCACCTCATTACCCACGCACAATCTCGGACTGATGTGGGCATCTTCAGCAAACAAAAATAAAAAAAATCTTTAAATAACTTCAATAAGTGGGCTACTAGATTATGAAATTTGTGAGAAGTCTGTGTGTGATAATGGAGAGATATGCATCTCTTCTACATTCCAACAACGATAAAAAAATAATCCATGTTAGGCCATAGAACATGGTATTATAGCACTAGGCATAATGGGCTATACATCCGTAATCCGTCATTATCGCTTGGAAGTTTATGATGCGTGCCCGAAATCTTAATAGGCGTCGTCCTCATGCTTGGAAGACAACACTGGCTCTAATGTGATTGAGAGCGGCCGCTTTGCCTGCTGGATCCAGCCAGGGATAATTTGAAAGGGGAAGCACGCCTTATCACTCTGATGGCTCAATCGTAACTCACTGAATAACTCACTCTCTTGCTGCAAGTCAAGCTCCTCAATTTTAATGCACCTTCTGTAATCAGTGCACAACCTCTGTGTTCACTCAGCCATGGCTAACCGTCATAATTGATAATGGGGTCGGAAATATCACAGAGCAAACACGAAAAAATCATATAAATTAATGATAATTCCATAAATGATAACGCAATGAATGATAACGCCATAAATGATAATGAATAAATGATAACGACATAAATGATCATAAATAAATGATAACGCCATAAATGATAATGGGGTTGGAAATATTACAGAGAAAACACGACAAAATCATATTAAATAAATGATAACTCCATAAATGAAAATAAATAAATGATAACGCCATAAATGATAATGGGGTCGGAAATATCACAGAGAAAACACTAGAAATTCATATAAAATAAATGATAATTCCATAAATGATAACGCCATAAATGATAATAAATAAATGATAATGGGGTCGGAAATATCACAGAGGAAACACGACAAAATCATATTAAATAAATGATAATGCCATAAATGATAATGACATAAATAAATGATAACGCCTTAAATGATAATGGGGTTGGAAATATTACAGGGAAAACACGACAAAATCATATTAAATAAATCATAACGCCATAAATGATAATAAATAAATTATAATAAATAAATGATAACGCCATAAATGATAATGGGGTCGGAAATATCACAGAGAAAACACTAAAAAATCATATTAAATAAATGATTACGCCATAAATGATAATGGGGTCAGAAATGTTACAGAGCAAACACGACAAAATCATATTAAATAAATGATAATGCCATAAATTATAATAAATAAATGATAACGCCATAAATGATAATGGAGTCGGAAATATTACATAGCAAACACGACAAAATTATATTACATATTCCCAAAGTTATTTCTGTTCATGCGTCTGAATATGGGTACATAAAAAAATCATTGGGAAATCATTGGGAAACCGTGAAAAACTAAGGAAATTCTGTATCTATTTTGGAATCATTTTCTCTTCACTGGCTATTTTCCATTAAGTAATTATAACATTGATCTTGATCTTGAGAAAACAGTAAAATATGATAAAAGAAAAGACAGTGATATTGTTAATACCACTAATATTAGTGGTATTGACAACATCACTGTCTTTTTCTTTCATTATGGAGGAATACCACAACATCTCATACCATACAATCAATTTTTAGTAGAATATGAGTTAATTAATTACTGTACTATCCTCAGTTTTCTCATGGTTTTCCATTAATTTTCCCCTGAATGTTAGAAAAACTTAATATTCATTCGCATTCTTCCCTGTTATTTTTTGAACCTTCTTTCTTGTTCAGGTCTTTTAAGATATATATATATATATTGAATAAATCAATCTTCACCAACTAATCATCACAGTTCGGGTAATAGTATGACAGTGCACCAATTATCCGTGATGGAATGTGTACATATCCATCCATATAAAAATGTATGGGGTGTGGGAAGAACATACTCCATTACCAAAAAAAAAAATATTAATGAAAATGGAGTTTCCTCTTGGCCTGCTCATGCTTTCCTAAAAAATAAAGTTTTCTTCCTTGACGATTATGTTTCTATTCGCAAAAGAATGCTCCCTCTGCTTTTTAAGCACGTACTGGAAGTTATATTGTTCAAGAATAATCAATATTAGTGAAAATTCACAATATCAATGCAGGTTTATTTTCCTGTTCACTCATACTTATTTATCATTATGATACTCATTTATGACAAAAACTAAGAACTACTGAACCTTTTGCGCATTATCACCCATTTTATTATGCACTGTGCGAAAGCTCTGGCACATAACATAGTTCATCTGATTCTGACATGCTACAACTCATTTAGTAAATGATGACGCTCATTAACCATTAGCGATTGCGGGACGACGAATGTTTGAAGAGTGAAGGGTTGCGTGGTGTGTGCTTTATATATTATGATACAAGAGAAAAGAAATGATGAGTTCCAACATTATCTTTCGATCAAGAATATTAAAGCGATACAAGCGCGTGAGAGATGTCTGTAAAAAGAGATGAAAAAGAAACTAGTGTATGTCGAGCGGCGGCTTATGGTGGGTGGTCTGTACACTACTCACTTTGCCCGGCAATGATTCAATCGTGGCACACCATTCCACTGCATCACGACGCCTTGCCTCACTTCACTACACTCTTCTATCTCACTCACTCCTTTTACAACCCCTCATCATCTTCCTCCAACCGCCAAACCTTCAGGACTAGTACAACTAGACATGGCACTGACCACTCTTTCCTCTCCTCCTTTCCTAAACGGACATACTACGTTTATTTCCAGTCCAATTATTACTGTACAGTAACATTTCATTCCTTTCTTCCTCTCTCTGCCACTAATTACTCCTTTCTCCTGTTTTTAAACTCCTTGCCTGTCGTTTTGAACGTGTATTCACGTATATTTCAATCTCTCACAACCCATTTTGGTGGTAGAAAAACGCAGAGCATTCCGTTTCTTGAATTAGTAGTTGGCAGGTCCTTAGTTGAAAGTAAAAGAGTTATATTACAATATATAAAAATATTCGAACAAGTCTTATAAAGGGCAGCAAATACTGGAAACCACCAAATTGATATTTCTTAGTCAGAGACAAAAACTAATCGGAAAAAGAAATTAGTTCTGCGCTCTACTACTCAGTCATTTCTTCATTAAGTAAAATTAAATTCCTGGATTTCTTGTTCCATGACGAACTGCGTTGTTAATATTGAATTATCACTTGAAAAGTTAATAAAATTAAATGAAGAGATGAGACATTTTTCAACAAGCGATGAATACAATTATTGTTCTCCATTTATGATAATTAGTTCTCAGCTAAAACTTTATTGACATTTTTATTAATGAATAATAAGACGAAGTTCTCACAACCACATTTGTTTAAAATAGTGAGATACTAGTTTCGGATCAATCTCAAACAAACGGTGCTAAACTCGTTTGTTTGAGATTGATAATGGCGCAACAGCCGAATCTAGTATATTACTATTTTCAATAAATGTGGTTGTGTCAACTACGTCTTATTATTTATTATGGATATCTTCCACAATATCACCTTCGCCAATATAAATACATTTTTATTGTCAAATTGACTCACCTACCTGCCGAGTCAAACTAAAGCCAACTTGTATTATCATACCTACTTCATTATAAATAATATTTAGATATTATACAAGCATAAATAAAGTATTATAAATTAAACAGGTTTCACTGGTCTCATTGAAAGTACCTAAATAATCACGATTATTTTCAAAGTTACGCCAAAAATACAACAAACTGTTGAAAATACTTTACAATAAAATAATATTTTATCAGTTAATTTCAGCTCTATTGTTCATTCTTATATGTACTTTGGATGATATGATAATGATATACTTCTCAGTGATAGATATTTATAGTACTGGTAAGTACTAGAATTCCTTCTTTTTCCCCCCCCATAAATCGTTTAAGTTCATCAATCACCATCATCCAACTCATTACCCACGCACAGGTCTCCGACCTATGTGGGCTTCATCCTCCAAAAAAAAAGTTCTAATAGAATTCGGGTATTTTTTGGTATAAGTTGGAAAGAGCACTGAAGCTGGCATATGACTCCAGCAACCAGAAAATGAGAGTTTAGATAAAAACATAACCTATATAAAAGAACGAGTTTGGGTGGAAGAAGTGAAGAAACGTGTTGCTGTGTGGCCGCGCTTTGAAGGAAGGCGTGGTTGTGGAGTTGTTTCATAGTGAGTGGAGTGTGGGCCACCCAACGTCCACCAGATAAGAACAGTTCCATGTGCCGGCACACTCACTGATCTCGCCCGTCAATATTGCTGTAGGTTAGTGGTATAGTACTACACCGATCATCCACTATAGTACAGTGTCGCGTGCGTAGGATGCTGTACAAATCCCCTTCTATAGATAGAATCCTTCTTTCTACAGCTCTGGAGAATTTCACGTCTGGTAATCTAGACAAAAGAGCTCGTCCTTGATGTCTAGTCTGAATGTCAACGACCAAACCTGTTGGACCTCCTGCCATAGAGGGAGTGACGCTGATGACTCTATTACTTCTTAGCCATTGTCTTCTGTTGCTGCAAATAATAAACATGTCAAGTTGGTGAATATTTCTTGGAGTTTGACTCTGGAAACCGCAAAGTAACCGCACACGAACGGATTTGAATAAAGAAAACCACCAGAGAGAAACAAACAGAAATGTTTGTTCTTATGTGCTGATGAATATTTATGATCGGAATGGTCTTGAGACGTTGTTGATTCCACTATTTATTCTCTATCAGTGGGTTTTGTCATGACTCATGGTCTTATGCGAAAATTGAAATACTATATCAATGTTCAGCCTTAAAGTGGGAACCAAATATAAAATTTGAATTTCTAAAATAAATTATATTTCATGAGCATGACTATTTTTGAGTTATAGGTGGATGAAAAAATTAAAACATCTCTGCTTCATCGTGTTAAAAAATGGGGAACAACAGTCTTGTATATCTGGCATATATTGTGGATTGTATTTTTTTAAAAAGCTACCGAGTTAACATAAAAGTATTTATAGCAGTTCAGCAACAAACCTATGAGAGAAAGCTTTAACGTTAGTAATGACTCATATTCAACCTTTGAATGAATTATTACTGAATGCCATAGGCCTAAACACAGTGCTACAGAATGATTGGAATATTTTTGGCTTCCTTACCAGTTATCAATTACTCTATTTTTTGGTCAATGGTTGCTTAAATGAGGAGAACCAGTACTCACACTTCAATAAGTCTACAACGACAGGTCTGCAAACATTTTTTGCATATTACAACTAAAGAGTAAACAAATATGTGAATTTCAAATTTGATCTCCAGTGATTATTGGTTTCAATCACAGACCTCAGGCCTGAAACTAGGGATTGTAAGATTGGACTATAATAATAATAATAATATCGTGTGACCTGGCTGGCTCAGGTCTGGTGTCAGAGTTATCAGGTCGCACCTGAATAAGTTCAGGGCCTCTGACGTGACTTAACGACTGTTTTTTAGGCAGCCGGGACCGACATCTTAACGTGCCCTCCGAAACACGGGAGTGGCCCGAGGTAAAATCTTTTGGTCAGAACTGGGATCGAACCCGGGACCTTTGGGCTAGCAAACCAGCACTTAACCCACTCGGCTACGGCCACTCCATTGGACTATTACTAAGCTGGTCACTTCCCACTTGCTCAATGGTCATAAAAGGTCATACGCTTTTTTTTAAAGAGGGGGCTCCTGGATTTACTTTTTGTCCCGGTGACACCAGTCTACGAGTCTGAGTATGAACAGCATGAGGTAAAAGTTTGTAGAAAGTTTATCGAAATACTTTACTAGGGCTTCTTTTTTAGTATGATTTAGACTATGTTATTTGTACTGTTATTCATAAGCTAAGGTAATCAAACGTATAATAAAATAGTTAGTATTACTTTTTATGACTATGAATGGATGACAAAGTACCTTTTTTTATGATCTTGGATTATAGAAGAATGATGAAAATTGAACATGACAATGATTAATTTACTAGCTCACTTCGAAAGCATGCTTGTGTAATGTGTGTGCTGAAATAAACCATGTTTGTGAGTGAAGCATCACATGAGAGTCTCTGTTTATTTAAGAGCAATGTAAGACAGGCAAGTTGGTTGGGTGAGAAAGCCATTAGCTATTTTTTCTTAGCGCTCATCATTTATTTGGTGAGCTAGAAAACCAGTCGCCCTTTGACGGCTTATACAGGCTCTCGACGAGACCTACCACTCTGATATGCAATTTACAGCCCCAGCCTTGTAAAATACTGTCTGCTAGTAAGCCGTTCTTTTCTGTCTTGTCTTGTAACGTTATACCTTCGCCTCTATGCTTCCACTTGAGATCGAATCTCAGTGCTCAGTGATAATGAGCAGGTAGCTCACAGTAACGAGCTGAAGACTTATAAATTCCATGGTTATCTAGGATATTATCACACTGGTGCAAGTGAAAATAACAACAACCATTATGTTAAAAGATCCTTATCATTTGCCACCTCATTATAAAACGAGCTTGTATTTCTTGCAAGAGAGGAAAATGTTGTATAATGTGATGAGACCGATTATGCTTTGCACATCCTTAATCAGGTGTAAGAACCATTGTCTATTTTACGTTTTTGCATGTTATTCATTGAAATCAGTGTCTGGCAAAGATAGACAGGTGATAAAGTCATTTGATTGAGCTATACATTGCCGGTTTTATATTGTCCGACTATTGTATTGATAGGTTTTATTAGTAAGAAGTAATATAGTAATATAACTAATTTAATAATATAACTGATATGATATAGTAAGCATTAGGGCCTATCAATTTGGAATGTTTTAAAATAGAAATTACTAAAAGATTATATTTTTGTGTAGTTGTTACCAAAGTTTCTTGTCGATTCCTCTGTCTCTATTTGATCTCTCTGGTTGATTTATGCTTTTGCTTATAATAAATTAGAATTGATTAGTCTACTGATAATTAGATTAGTGAGTTTAATAAGAGTCAAATCCCTTAATAAACAATTCCCAATTATTAATAATATTACTCTCTTTAATCAGAATAACGTTTCCATTTACTTCGAATAATATTGATAACTCTCTCTCACACACACACACACGCACTCTCACACACTCTCTCTCTCTCTCTCTTTGTATGCGTTTCTCTCATTCTTTAATTTTAGAATGAATAATAAGACGAAATTGTCACAACCACATTTATTAAAACTTTGAGAAACTAGTTTCGGTTGTTACACCATTATCAATCTCAATCCTTTTAGAATAATTGATGTCGATTCGATTCTATTTCATTAAACAGTGGGTTTAAATCCATGTAATATAATTATAGAAGTACTAAATTTACCTCTGCTTGACAATAATTATAGCAAAAGTATAGATAGTAAGTATGTTTAGTAATGGGCCCTCGTGGCTTCTCTTAGAAGGGTGACCGGCTGCGATAACATGATGTTATCAGCTGTACTATAATTTACCTAGTGATTTGAAAAACAGTAGACTTGAAACTGTAGGTCTACTGTTTATAACATAATTCATAACTCGCTATCAACGCACAAATCTCAGACTCAAGTGAACTTCATTTGCAAGAAAAAAGTCGACGCCTGACAATATCCTAAATATTCTAAGATCATGACCCAACATTTCATACAGCCAATGTGTATACTCGTTTATGACACAGAATCACTGATACAGAATATATTATTGTGAAATTTTATCATTCCAGTTGTTTTGATAAAATCATTATTTTCTATTGCATTGAGGAAATTTCTAGAGTTACCTTTTTTTCTAACGTCTCCCAGCTTGGAACCATAGGAAATCTATGATAAGTTTCTTTATTGGTAATAAGTATAAGAATGCTTTAGGATGAACAGTAGGACAATCATAGGAAACAATTTTGCCGTTCCCTGAGAGAGTTAAGAGTCGAGAAATGCGATATTTGGTGGAAAAGCTGAAATTCATTCTGAACAGCGTAACTGTATATCGCAAGATTTTCCGTGCAGAATGCAAAAGCAAAAAGATTGTTAGTCTTAAATTCCTAGTTGATTCACTCTTCTTGAATACAACTTAATCATAATCTCTTCTTTCTGCTTCTGCTTTTCCTTTTTGGTGGGAGAAAAAAGCGGAAGCATAGGTAGTTCCTTCGTTTTGTTCTTGGCATAAACAACATTATTATCACTCACGCTTCAATGGAAATTGTTTGCAGCTAAGCTTTTTTCGTTACCTTCACCCTCAAGCACCGGAATTGATGAGCGTGAAAAGTCTCTCTCGCTACATTTTCAGAAACTTTTCCGCTGAGCAATGAGTGGAAGTGATGCATCAGAAAAATTTTTCTTAACTAATACCAAGAGAGGGAATTTTTCGAGTACAAGCAAACCCTGTTATAATTTATCGTTAGAGTAGTTGTGAGCACTGATTTCTAATATTTTGGGTTTCATGGCTAATGGCAATAGTTATACACTTTATATTACATTTTAAAGTTTTATTCTATCAGTCTTATGTCGATTTCATTTGTACTGTACTTGGAATTCCAAGTTTTGACGAACTTTCTCATGAAAAAACTAGTTTGGAATCAACTAATGCACGGTATTATATTTTCTTCTAGAAATACCTTACTTTGGAAAAGGATATCCAACATCTATCTTGTTCTCATCTTCAATTTTGTTGATATTGATTGAATTCGATGATTTTAACAGAATTGAAATATTATCAATGTTCAGTTTTGTTCAACACGCATTGACAAAATGACTTGTTCTTTGCTAATGGTGCTTACTTCAGACGACATGACTGGCTTCTTATTAGATCTTGTTTTTTTTTTTTTTTTTTTTTCCCCCGCTTTTATCGGAGCATGAAGCCCACATAGAACTGTGCGTGGGTATTGAATTGGATGATGGTGATTGATGAGATGGATTTTAGGTGGATTTCGAACTACCAGGAAGTTATTTCACAGCAGGGAACAGTGTCTTTTTTGCTGGCCAATCTAATCGGTCACCCTTATAAATATTGCCCAGGAGAACGCAGCTTATCTGATTGAACAGATACCTGCTACGGCTCACGGCTATCACTTCTTCCCAAGAGAAATAAAATAATAAATTTATCGGAAGTTTCTCTCAGTTCTTGAATGGTATGAGATGGAATATTTAATTAATGTCCCGTAACAGATTCCACCTATAAAAATTACGGTCATGGATCAAGTGACAAGCTATTTGAAAAACTATAAAAGCTAGTCTATAGTTTCCTCTAAACTCAAACTATTTTTTAAAAAATCGACGACAAATACGATTGATTCGATGCGATTGGCTAGTAAATCAATCTTCCTTTTCATTTCGAAGAGGCCGTAACTCATGGGCAGGTTTTATGGATCGAAACACTTGGTCTCTGAAAACAGGTCACACACATCATTCAGACTCTAGGCTATTTGGCTCTATTTGAGCTCCAGTGTAATTTGAAAATATACATTGAAGATGTTTGTGATAAAGATCTCTGTGATGTTTGTGAACATGAATATTATTACATCTAAAGCCTCGGTTTACATCTTCGCGGACTCGACGAACGGACAGCGGTCCGTAAGTATAATATCATTTATCCTAACTAAAAACAATAGTTTTTAATATAGTATTGTTTCAGAGTTTTTCCTATTAGATCTGCATGGCCTACTAAACTGGCGTTGTAGTTCTGGAGCTTTAAAACATGGGAATTGATCACAAATGAGATAAAACATGAGTATTGAAACACGATGATTGTAAATCACAGTTATATCATAAATCATGAACACTTTTTATGGATCGGAACACTGAAAATTTGAAAATCTTTACTTTGTATGATAGTGAGAAGGATATTATTCTCTAATGATTCTTATGTTATAAAGTGTTTCTGCAGATTTAGCACAAAATTACCAACTCTCATGAAGGAGAAAAATTTGCAGTCGCAGTGAAATCGTTTGGGTCGCTTATCTCTGATAGGACTCAGACTGAATGTTACTCCTGTCACGGGTTCGATTTACCGTTCAGCATGGCATATTATGTGTTATCATCCACCTCATCACTCATGTACAAGTTTCAAACTCATGTGAGCATCAACAGAAATATATTTCCATATAGTAGTAAAATAATAGTAATAGTAATAATAGTAAAATATAGTAAATCTATGGAAACAACATTACATAGCCAGCAAAGAGTGATTTAGTATTAGATTTCCTAAATATGGTACAAGGTAATTGAGTATTTAGATATTAAGGTCTTCGTATTGATCAATTTTTCAACACCATCATACATAACTGATCACTAATGTAGTTTTGAACTTTAAGGTTTTTATTTTAGATAGATTCACGACTCAATTTCGATGTAATTAATCCACCATTGACCGGAGGCTCAACTCCAATCAGACACAAATAAGACCAGCGAAACAAATACAAAACAGTTGTTGCTGCCCGCGGGCATATTTCAAAAGTGAATCTGATGATTTCGTTTTCTTTTTGTCTCTTTTCATCAACACCACCACCGCACCACCACCTCTTCGTCTGTTTCTCTCACTACCTCTTTGTCTTTATCGTCCTTGCCCTTCGAGGTCTATGATGGTCGGACGACGACTGTCCAAGCTCAGCTGGGCCACCCAGAGCACTCGGACGAAGAAGACCAAGAAGAGGATGACGCTGATGAAGAAAGAGGAGGAAAGAGAAAAGATAATAGAAGGAGGAGAAGTAATGGGTGGTCCATCGGAGTGCGCCGCCTCAGGACCAGCGAGCAAGCGAGCGTCCATGGATACTCTACCACCGATTCAATCAAGGACCATTTACGTTGTAAACAACTTGTCGTGACGGTGTCTCACTCTATTCTCTCATTCCACCATCATTCTCTCTCACCCTTTCCAATTTCAGCTGTTTGTGTGTGTGCGTGTGTTGCTCGCTCGCGTCCACACACACAGTGCTCATTGGACACCGGACTCCAGCTACTGGTTGTAATTACTAACTCGATTAAGTCGCGCTACTTCCACTCATTGCGTGCGGTTTTCGGTGGAAATATAATTAGAAAAATATAGCGGAAAGCGACACGTACTTCTTAATTGTTATTGCATTTGGCCTAATCATTGGCTTACACGCATTACAGCCCCTCTCATACAACTACAGCGCGCATTGACTCTGCACGCCTCTCCGCGATACTAACGCTCAATGACTCAATCTTTCATCAGGAATCTCTTCTCAATTCGACTCGTCTTCCCTCTCATCTTGATTAAATTCTCCTAAAAGATTCTCAATTTCTGTTAATTATCTTCTCGAAATACTTTCCATCATCAACAGGGAAGTGAATAACATATTCATCTCTTTCTGTGTTCAAGTTCGAGACAGGAATTCTTGTTCACTTTCATATTTCATCTATTAACCTATAATTATTTTCTATAATTTGAAAAAAAAAATTATTTAGTATTGCTATTATTTCCCATTAATTATAATTATTTTTCATTCATCTTTGTTATCATCATTCACATTTCATTATTGTCTCTTTGAAGTTGTTGTTTCTGTATTGGAAACTGAGGATGAAGAAATTTCCCTTGATGTTTTACTAAAGATTTTAGTCGATTCAGCTGAAATGTTTCTATTGTCTCTTTGAAAAGAACAAAACTAACGTTACTTCCTAAATAATTGAATTCAAAAGCGAGTTTTATTGCTTGGCAAGTTTTATTTGTGTTACATATCGAATTAGAAATTACTCTTAAATCAATCTCATTCATTAGTACAATTAGTACACCTTTGATTGGATTAATGATCTTTGATCATTCTGGGAAGAAATAATAGCGAGTTTTGCATTGATCTCAATGTGTGTGCTAATAATCGTATAAATTAATGTCATGAAGCCTCTCTTACTATGAAATAAGTTCAATGTATACAGGAAAAAACAACTTCATTGCACAATTAATAAATGGTTATTTATGTATTAAGAGTGTGAAGCGCAACTTTATTGCCCGAGCCAAAACAGTTACTGCGCGACGCATAGCGGAGAGATTTAATTTTGCGAGAGCGATAAAGAAGCTTCACGCGCGAATTACATATAATATTTTTCCTAAAACTGCAGTTCTGGATTCCAACACTATAACAGCTTGTAATTTTTAGCATTACAGACCGTGTGCGGATTTGGTTAGCGTGCGCCATTGTTAAGATTATGAGAATTTCACGGATTCCGAGATCCACCAATGAGAAGAAATTAAAATCAAAACAGAAGCGTAAAGAAAACAGCTGGCGAGCGTAAATACTTTACCGCTCGCGGCAAAGAGGTATTTTACAAGTAGTTTTCAGTACGTAAAGAACTACTTTACGAGCAGTTGCAGGAAAATAGTCTTCTGTTGTGAATTTCTCCAGAACCATTATCAGTTATTCATGTTCAGTTTCTTATTTTGAAGATATGGTTGATTTGCTTTAGATTTCCTGTTCAGAAATTAAACACAGGCATTCATAATCTGGATCTGACTCTTTATACTTCCTTTATATCCCACAGACTATATCTCAGGCTTATAAATATCATGTAGATTATTGCTATCGAAATACAAAAATAGTTATTGCATTAGATGAAATCCCGAGTAGGCCAAATTGGATATACAAATATAGAAGAAGTGTGAAGTTATCACTCTTTCTCGAAAAATGGATCTCAAAAAATGTTAGGATATAAATCCAGGTCTTCTATTTACATACCCCTTTCAAAATGGAAACTCGCGTTTAGCATTAACATTAATGCTGTTTTTCTGTCTTTTTCTCGCTGCGACTACTTTCTCACCAACACCCTCACTCTTCCTTCTTCTTTCCACTCGATTCTCTCGATAAATTTCACATAGATATGCGATAGATTTGTTGTTGTCGTTCTCTAAGCAATAAAGTTCGGTGGACAGTATAAATGAGAAACATTGTCGGTGCATTTCTAATCCAAAACTTCGGTCCTTCGCCTTCCCTCACCTTCGTCTCTTTCCAATTCTCTTTTGTCAACTTGTACTGGAGGGAAAAGTTCCCAAAGATTTATCGCTACTAAAAAATAGCGATAGCATGAATAATGAATTATCTCTTCCAGCCGGTTGAGTAACGATGTTTTAGAGGCTAACTCATAGGCTATAACTGACTTCCCCTTACATCTAGTTTCTCTCAAACTTACACCATTTCCGATTGGGCGCGCTTCTTATGAAATCTTATTATGAATGAAAAACGTGAAACGTGGATGAAAACGTGAGTCAAAGGGTTATTATTTAGGTTTGAATATTATTTGATTCTCAAATTAGAATTTCTTGGTATCTCTTCTAAAGAACACAGGGTTACCGATTATTGATTCAATTTTTTTATTTTTTCATAATTTACCTCTCGCCGTTACAGTTGTTTGTGAATACTGTCATGGGAAATAATGTACAAACACAATTGATAATTCCAATTTATCTTGAGATTTCGATAAAGATGGACTAGAATAGATAAGCTATTCGCTATCTCTTCACATGATACCTATGTAACAAAAAATACTTCTTAATTTAATTGGAATCTTTCTATTTTTTGGCAATCATAAGTTTTATTTATGATAAAATTATCTTAAAAATCAATAACTCATTCTTTTTCACTACAAAATTCTCTGCAATTTGAACTAAACATGGCATGCTAGTTTTTTTTTATTTCCCTAGATGGTAAGTTTTCCATCAAAGTACGAATGTATTATTTCTGAGGGCGTTGATAATAAGCCTTGTACGGAATATTTCCCAAAGTGATCTCTTCTGTTCTAGTTGATGCTGGCAGACCTCTCTCCACCTTGAAAATCTTTGAAAATTATAAAAAATCTCATTATCCATATGAGCTAGAGAGATAAACTTAACAAAAATACTACCTATTTAACAGTACTCAAAGTTTTGTCCAGTGGTACTTGTACGTTGAATTGCCTGAAAACTTATTATTGAACAAAATTCAACAAGAAATTCAAAGAGATCGCAGTTTAAAAAAAGTTACCATTTATTAAAATGACCTATTTTGGAAACTATCAATCATAGAGAATCTGTAGAGGGCTCAAATTGCATTTTGTTTAATAAATTACTGATTATATTTTTCTCTCCAATATACACTGCAAAATATTTCGGAAAAACTGAAAAGCACCAAAATTTACCAATATGGCGTCCAATAAACAAATTTCTAGCAATGATACGAATGTATACTATGGTATGCTGAAAAGAAAGGTTTAGCTGCCATTTCCATATGGAACCATTTGTGTTCCAATTTGTCCTACCTTATAACTTATTTCTACTACACTATTTTTAAAAACTTTTATTAGAATATTTTAAGAGTTCTGATCACAGAAATAAAAAATATCAACCATCCCAGAATGCTCGGAATATTCAGTCGATCACAATGGGAATTGAAATTTGTAATGATATAGCACGGCTGTGAATTATAGAAATAGATTCGTAGAGAGAAAATCTATTAGTTTTTTTGCTGGTTATTTACGTTGGAATTTAACAAAGAATCTGCCGTGATCAAGCGCAGCAGCAGTTAGCGAGGAGGTTTTTGACTTCTTGAATTAAGCCCTCATAAATTTTTATGGCCCTTATTTACCGCCGTGCCCCCATCTTCTCTCTCGAAAACTCTGTCGACTCTTTCGTTTTCGCGATTTCGAATCTCATAAACGTTTTGCGACTTCGATTTCCGTAGCGCTTTTCTTTCGCGTCGACGTTATTCCCGGTCCACGGCGATTTATCTCTTCCAACATATAGAACGCTCAATATCGGCCGCTACGAATTATAAAGGGACTGGATTTATATCCGTGGCGTTTCCTTCTTTTCAGATTCCCATTGTTGTAGTTAATTACTTTTCGAATCTTCCGTTGGATTGTAACTCTCGGATAGCGACCATGTCGTGGTTAAACTCACAATGCCCATAGTAGCAAGTTGTGAGTTGGAGTCACAAATGCACTAAAATATCGACAAGTATTAGTGCCTTTTCTCTTTAACTTTCGTGTATGATAACCACAGAACGAGCCTATCTTGAGTTAATTCCCATCAACCTATTTTTAGAGCAGTCATATCAAATCAAAAATTACGTTTCTTTCACAACATACAGCAAAGCACGGTACATACAATAATAAGCATAATAATGTTACAGATAAAATGGATACTGAACTTTAAATAATATTTTATTTATATAATAAAGGAATGAGCCTATATGGGCAGCTGTGGCCTGAGCGTGGACCGTGTACGTATCAGTGCGTATTAAACCTTTCTGTACGAGTTAGTGATTAAATAATTACTTGAAGGTTTAAAAAATATAGAAGCAATGAACAGTATTTTGTCACAATTTTAGGGAATAGTGAACTCATTGAACGGTTTTCATTCTAGGCATCCAATTTTATTCTTCTCCAAGTCGAGTCATGCCTTTTCAGTTGGCTCTCTTCATGATCGTCAATCAAGAGTATCAGAGTACAGCATCAAGAGTCATACAAGACCTTAATAGAAATATGAACGAACATGTCTATAACTCTATGTAGATGCATCAATGAATATAATCAATATGAATGTCAAAATGTCATGGAAGTGTATGTAAATGTAGGTCTACACAGAGAAGTAGAGAGTATCTTACTTCTCTGTGAGGTCTACTATAGGATACAGGTAAAATGAGTTTCTTTTTAGGATGTAGCCCATATAGGTCTGAAACCTGTGCATAGGTAATGTGTTGGATGATGGCGATTGATGAGTTGGACCTAAAGTTTTTGGCGGGTTCTGAACCACCGAAAAGTGATTTTACAGCAGAGAACAGTGTATTTTTTGCTGATGGCCAATCTAATCGGTCACTCTTACAAAGAGAACCCAGGAGAACCCAGCTTATCTCTATCTGATTGAACAGATACGGCACACGGCTATCACTTCTCTAGTTGGAATCTTACTGCATTTATGTCCTGTGATAAACAGTTTACAATCAAGATTAGTAGTTATAGTTCTAACCGTGGTTGCTGGAGAAAGAATTTTAGTTTCTATTGATCATGATTCAGTAGTTGTAAAGTTGTCAACTCATCACTCATCTTATGTAGGTATGATCGTACTATATGAATGTTATAATGCTAAATCATGTTACCGGAATGAGAATCGAGTGATTGCTTGGTGATATACAGCTTCTGCACATCTGATTTGAAAATATTGTAGAATTTAATAGAACAGAGCAAAAGATGACTGGAATGAGCCTTTCAGCAAAAGGGTGACACTGATACTCGGTGAAAGCTGGAATTCGAAGATAACCTGAGCAACGGGGAGTTTGAGGTAGAGCGAAAATTAGGAAAAAATACGAAGAGAAAATGAGAGATAATTAGGGGGAGCTGGCTGCTCAGCAATCGTGTGCCTTGGCAGCTGCAGTTTTGAAAAAAGAAGGTATTGAAATCTCCTGTATTAAAAATTCTCTTCGTACCCCTTGGGTGAGGTTGGAAGGGGGGGGGGGCTAATTGGCCCGGGAGACAGCGATTAGCCCGGGACAAGCAGTGACTCGCTCTCTCTCTGTTCAGCTGTCGACACAGCAGTGGTCTCAAATCCACTCTCTAGCTGCTATGCTTCCACACAGCGAACGGGGTAATAACAGCGCACCAGTAACTGCCAACGCTCCAATTCGAATTACCAGTGCCCTCGAATACTGAAAAGGAACATTGTCATTCTTTCCCTTCTTACTTCCAACTCTCTTCTCCAGTGCCCAGCGCCGAGCTTTTTGATTTGATTCGGACTAATTTTTACCGAGCTTGGAATATCAAGACAGATAATTGCCGCCTTAATCACTGTACATCGCGTCACCATCATTTCAAGTACCGTTTTTGAATAATGATGGCGATTCAGCACCAAACCGGAGGTTGGATGAGATGCGCTACAACATTTCGCGACTGATGAGAGACGAGGAAGAATTTTGTGCTCCTGAGAAAGGATTGGTTGCTTGTAAATTACCATGAAGGATGTCTAAAAGAGGGATATTAAACTGGGATGAAGGAAGTACATACCAGTACTCGTAATAGCAGTCATTTTACTTAGCATGGAACCTGAGGACTTGAAAAGTATTCTAGAAATTCGAACTCGTTTCAAAAAAACGTTGTATTTCTGATTGAAATTCATGATCTTTCAAGTAGCAGATAATAGCATACTCTCTATAAAATATATTGCCTAAACTTCGACCAAATCCGAAAGTTATTGATCTTCTACAGAGAGGGCAAATATTGAATAAGAAGTTAAGCCTGCAGCAATATTCTTTGTAGGCAAAAACTGGAAATGTTCTGTCTTCCAACTCAGATAGAAAACTTTAAAATGTTGTAACATGTGATACGTATAAAAAGAGATAATTTGGGTCTGAATAAAATAATTTTGTAAAGATTGTCATAAGTAATAATAATAGCCTATGATTGCCTATTCTTGTCATGATAAGCTTAATCAATATGCTTGGTTAAAGCTGTGGGGTTGAGCGCTCGTTTATCTTTTCTGGGTCGGTCAAAAAATGAACTTCTTTCAAGGTAAAAGTATATCGTTAAATAAATAAATGTTTTATTCCTCGTAAATGACTTTGAAATTAATTTTGTCATGTATATGTGTTTCATATTTATTTCATTACGATTTCCTGTGTCAATACAGTTATTCATTATTAATTCTTCACTTCTGTACTCTGTTCGATGCGGATCACAGATCATTGAAAAAACAAAAACACTTTCTATCGGTCTCTACAACGTGCTCCCATCCTCTCTTCTTCATCTACGCTGTCCTCGTCTTTTTCTTGGACAAGATAATTAAAAAAGTCGTTGGTCGAGCTTTACTCAAGGCAGCACGCGCAAGGTGCCCGGTACAGTCTCTTCCTACAAAAGTGGAACTCGATAAAAACTACATAATAGTTGGTTGAATGCTTGCATAAAATCTGTTCAGGAATCGATAGAATAGTGATCCACTGTGTATTGATCCTGCTCCTCCTCTCAATCAAAAACTTGATTCAATTTGTCTTTTTTTGTCATGTGCCTGGTGTTTTTTAGTAGGGATAGTTGTTGTTTTTCTACATTTTTTATATTTCCATTTGAATATAATTTGTTTTTTATATTGGCAGATTGTTGTATCTATTTATATTTTTTCTTCCATTTTGAATCAAATCTTAAAAATAAACAAAGTCTTTCTTCCTAAATCATCTCCATCAAACACGATCTGATTATTCAATAACTCGAAAAAAATTTATATATACAATAAGCAAATATATAACCTATCAAATTTTATTCCATCTATACTATATACCTTGAAGCTCTACTTTGATAAGAGTAAACTTTTCTCATTTCAAAATTGGATTTCACAAATAGGTTTTTTGCTTTCCGTGGATTATTGAAATTGGAACGCACATGCTAATGAAGCCTACAATATGCGTATTTATGTATGTAGCCTATTTCGAATGTAGTGACCCTTCAGACCTGAACATTATGTTCTAGTTCATAGAGCGTACTACACGAACACAAACGAGAAGTGAGGTAGTAATACGCATAAATTATTATTTATGTGCTTGATTATGGATCATCTGATAATCACAATTATTAACTGTACAAAAAACTCTCGAACAGGGTATTCTCAAGTAATAAGACATTGGAGTGACATCCTGACATCATTGACATATCGATTCATCTTTCACCGTGATAATTCAGTACCGGTAATTGTTTCAGACATTATTTGCAAAGTTGATAATATCGTTTTTATCACAGTGTGTGAAGCACTGTCTATGAACATAGTTTTTTTATGGGTTCCAAGAACCCAACGGAACAGAGTGAAAGGACAAGGCTCTTTTTCTTCCAGCTTTCGCCATTTCTGCTAACAACCCTTCAGGCAGCCTGTTACAAACCGATAAGTCAATATCTAACCTGGCGTTTCTCCAACCCCAGCTTGATACTGTGATTGCTAAAATTTGTGGAATTTAATAGTACTGTGATAAATTATGAACTCAGCAATTAACTAAAAGAAAATATATAAATAAGGAGAAATAAAACCAGCATTCGTTTTACGTCCGTATTCATCAATTGTAAGAATTTTTATATTAATAAAATTCCAATAAAATCTGTTCCACACTATTCCTTAGATGTTTTAGATTCAAACTCAAGTGATAGTTTCCTTTATAAATTTAAAGTCTATTTCAAATCTCCACCCAATGTGTTCATCATTTAGAGTTTTCTCTTGTTAATTTTGAAGTCACTCATTAGTTGATTGAAAAGAATAATCTTATTGTAACGTCTTTCATCTTCAGCCAGTTTCCCTTATTTGATATTTCCTTATTAATCTCCATTTTCCTTCATTCTTACTTGCTTCATTTAGCGTTGTTTGACGTAAAACAGTACTATTAGGAATTAGACTACTACCTGATATTTAGTTGGTTTTTCTCTCGAGGTCCAGTTCTCCCAGTTTGTGGTTACAGTTCAATATTCACCCATTTACATTCTATTTCATGTTGCTTGTCCTTGGTAAAGTCTTCTAAGCTCTAAAAAATTTCGAGCAGAGAATCTAATATTGAATGAAATTTAATATTGAGAATTTTTCAATTATATTCTTCGACCAACCAACGAACTACGATAAATTCCGATCCATGTGCTATATTCGTGCCATGACATTTGTTAGTTGTATGAACAATAGTTTGTGAACATGAATGTTGAATTATGATAGCTGTTAGTTCAACTGCATCCAACTGCATAAATCATGAACAGCAAAAGCCAAAAGGCTAATAGTCACAATCACAAATTATTCCAAACAAATTGTGTTTGGCTTTAGAAGAGAGCGAATGGCTGATGGAATGACGGTAATGTAATTGGGAAGATGATAGTCGGCTAACTTAAATAATTCAGAGCTGCAATTTGAGATGCGGCAGTGGAGGCAGCAGCTATTAGAATGCAATCTAATAAGCCGACTCTTATTTATAGCTGGGGCTCGACAGCGTCCATGCTACAGCCACAGCCCTGGCGACCAACACACCGCAACGACCTTATCAATGAGGTTGGCGCCCATATTCAAATGAGAGCTCATCTCGCAACCATAATGTAGTGTATACGTGTCCCTCTCCACTTTTATACGACCAACCAGAATAATTGCACGATTGAATGGGTGCTCTCTGATGGCCTCCAGGCTCCCACCGATAATGATGCCCAACCTGATGGGATAGGATTTCATCCTCGTGAAAGTCCTCCCCCCCTCCATTACATGGTTTACGTAGCTAAACACTGAGATAAATGTGTTTCGATTATTTTTTGGTATACCCTTTCGGTATTAGAGTATACGAGCTCCAGGCGATTGCATCAAGCAATGTAAACTACGGATTACACTGCATATCAATGCAAATACCGCAGTCATTTTTAGTAGGATAATCCCTTTTGAAAAATTTTTGTTGGTATGCTGCTATATTATCCAATTCTTTTTCAACTATGCTCCAATCATCACAAAAGTGATGTAGTCTTCTACTAAAGACTTACTCATTCTTATTTGATTTGTGTTTCTCTTCTCTTCAAAATTTTGATATGATATAATTTTTCACAAATACAGCACACCTTGTTAATACTATATCGTTATTATGCATTCTACTATATTGTTGTTGATAAATATTGTACATGGGAAATTTACCGGAACTGAGACTCATTGACAGCGATCATATTATTGACATTGAGTCATTCATAAGAGAAAACTAGACTCGAGCTCAGGACGGATCCAGAAAATCGACGATTTATCTGATTCATAGCATCTGAAGGAATATCGAGAATTAATATCTTTCAATATTCTGCAACTCAATAAAATTGCAACATCTGATAATTCGAAGTCTATAAGAGTTTCTTTAGAAAGAGTTCACCAGACATCCCAGTTGCTATATCAGAAGTAATAAGTATAATTGAATAGAAATAATCAAAAAACAAAAATAACAAGATTGTAAGATTAATTCTGAACATAAAAGTAATTATTAATAAAATTTAAGGAATACTTCATTCTCACTTTTTTAGCGCTCGTCGTTCAGACTCTCGTTTTTCTTTCCTAAAATTTTAATTAAATTGTGTGGCTGCTTCAATTCAGGTATAATTGAACCCTCAGAAGTAGCCTATTCCACGGATGTATATTTTACGTGAAATAATTTTTTTAATAATAATTTAATTTTTCATGATTTTGTAATGATCTAAGTTTGCAACTATCATGAATGATTTGTTTATTTCTGTATGTTATGAATTATGTAAATTTTATATTTTATAAAATTTGTGATTTCAATTATGTCATAGTGATATAGTGATATAATGCAATTCTTGTAATGATTTAACTTCAAAGTCTTTGTGAATGATTTATTTCTCAGTAATAATATGAATTTTGTAAATTTTCAGTGCTGATATAATTTTATTTTAAGGATTTCATTTTGTAAAGTAAGTGTTCATAGATATAAGCTTTGTGGAAATAAATATATTTATTTATTTATTATTTATAATGGTACAGTACAAGGTATTGGAGAATATTCTTGGACATGAAAATACATCACTTATTATTCCAAATTATAATTATACTGGAAAACGTCTATATCATTGCGAATTGAAAGCTCTAAATGAATAAGTCTTTAACATTAGATTGCATGAAAACGAGCAGACTTCCATTTGGTACCTTGAAAAAAAAAACTTTGTTAACCTCACGTTTTGAAAGTTGCTCTCGATATCAAATAACAAACATTGAGAGTATTGTTACGGGTTCTTTTTGCTAAAATAGAGTTGACAAAATGTAAAAAGTGAAACTAGAACTTTATTTACACAATAAAAAACTTCACAGAACTATCACATGTGAAATAATACAAATATGTACAGATTTATTCAATCAAAACGTCCAACTACTATTAAGAATAATTATAAATACTTCCAAAATAAATGTCTCATATGAGTTACACGCCGATCTCTAGTAATTTATCAATAATTTTAATAACTGTCAATTATCCTAATGTATAAAACTGAGATAATTGAATAATAACATTCCACTTTACTCCACTTTACACTCCTATTATTCTCAAAATTGTCAGCACTCACTGTTCACACACTCCTTTATAACTCAATCAATCGTAGATTATGCAATCACACTCACTCAGACGAACTCTTATCACAAACACACATTTTTTCTATACTTTCACGGTTACTGGAACTGTCACGGTTCACTCTATGATGCTTGTTGTTCGTACACAACTTAAACTCAAACCAACTTTTCCCAGTCACAGGCTGCTTTTATATATCCCTCATAGAATAATAATTAATAATAATAATAATAATTTCTCTGGATGATACTGCGAAACATCCAGAGGAGTTTATTCAAAAAACAAAGATACAGATATTAAGGAGAATCCCGACTCATAAAATTGCTACTAAATAATATAATTTTATTCCTAATTATGATACCCCACTATAATGATATGTGTCGGGGTGATCATAATAATATATTATTCTGCAAAATTTCTTAACCAATTAGTACCTACATTATAACAATACTTAATTAACTAATAATAATAATATATATAACTAATAACACCATAACCAACAAAGATACACCACCAATATACCCCATAATAACATATAATACATATACACCATAATAATGTGACAATACTGCAATATGAACACTTAATTACCCTACTATATAATTATATATTGTCTACATTCTACTTACTATAAGCTCCTCGCTAGTGTAGATTCCAATTTCGTGTAACCAATCCCTAATTATTCTTTTATAACTATGTATGTTCTCTTCTTCTTTTGCTATTTGTGTCATTTTATTATAAACCCTAGGACCCAAATATTCTACTGACCGCTGATCTTCCCAATTCTACCTTTATTATTAATTATGTAATTTCATGGGAATATTACACTGCCTAATGTGATAAAACAAGACAAATGTGATTGAAATCACATTTGTCGACTCAAAGTCTAACTTCAACTAAGCTAAGTTCTAGAACCATCTGGTAAGTTTGAAGTAGTGTTATTTCAAGCATATTTCCGGTATATGACGTGGCATTTCAACTTCAATAAATCTTCAAAAACTCAGTATTTCATAGCTTTTCTGAAAATGTTTTGATTAAGCTATTGTTGTTTCACATAGACAACATCATCACCGCACAGCAATTCTGTAAATCTAAGAATTGTTTAGATACGGTCATACAGTATATTTAAAATTCAGAATGATATTCATTCACGTTTAAACACGTGTCTTTGAATGATATGCAAGTAATTTTCCGAATCTCTTGAAACTCTTGACGATTTTACAATACCACACGACATTTAATCCCAACTTTGAGCACTTTGTGTGTTGCCGCTATTGTTGTAACTTTGATTAGGAGCAGCTGTCAAGTATTGCAATTATGCTGAAAACAAAAACACCAATCTATTGGAATGTTTAAAGAAAAGTTAACTTCAAAGGGATTCGTAATAATTGCAGTGCTGCTTTATTTAAAGACTCAACATGTAAATTATGGTAGCAGAAAGGCTGTTATGCCAAACATTGTTGGTGAAGTTTCTCAATGAAACAATTTGCAGTTGAAAAGCTTCGCCTGAAAAGCACGCTATATGGTATTGCAGAAATAATAACACACACTACCCTTACACACCCCTTACTTGGTTGCTCTTGCTAAGTAATTATTTGTCGAATATGAGCGTCGTAATAACAATTGGGTTTTCTTGAAGTTTCTTGCAGGGGAAATTCTAATTATCTCACTCGGTTGTCAGGAGTTGTTCACAAGAGAGCTATCAACGTATTTATCTTATCTCGCAATTTCGGTTGGAATAATGTTATGGGATGAATATTGAACCAGCATCATGTTGGTTCTCATGAAGTTAAACAATACAAGGTTGCTTTGTAATTGATCTACTGAGGCAGGAGAGATGGACTGGAATACCATGGAATATTTAAAAAAATTGATAAAATATTTAGTTGACAAAGCTTTTTATAGTGTACAAGAGTTCCTTTCACATAAAAATTAAACCTCGCCTTAACTAATTGATAAAGTAATAATGGTATCTAGTGTATACTTGTTGATCTAACTTGTCTTATACTTCTCAACTGGAGTCTCCAAGACGTAATCTACAAAAAAAAGACTATGGCAATGTTAGAGTGGATAATATAAATACAACAGTACACTTAATACCACATAACCCTACAATATATAAATATATATAGTGCCACTTATCTGATTTATAATTTAAAATGCACCCAGAGCGTTTAGAATATAATAATGAACAAGATGCCACTAAATCAATAATCATACTTTCCAAGAAGATACAAAGTTTTGCAATTTTCATTAATGAAGTGAAAAAACTTACAGTATAGTGATAGGATGCAAATAACTAACTAAACTTAAGTCAAAATAAATCGGGCGCGCGGCTAGAAACATTGAGAAAGTTATGAAACAAATTATTGATGTTAGGTAATAATTATGCAATTATTCAAATGATTGATTGAATGCTTAAGTCAATTGAGTTTCAAGAACTGGAAAAACGTATTGAGTCATCTAACATCACAATAAGCTAATAAATTTAGCTTTCCTTTATCAGTCTACAGTCAGGTTACACTGTCTATAGTACAGTACGAAAAATTTTATTATTATTAATTACAACAACTGTTTCCCGAGAATATCACACAACCAAAATAGTTGAAACTGTTTCCAAGAAACGTTGAAATTGTTTTTCATGAAACAATGATATTGTTTTCCATGAAACAATGATATTGTTTTCCATGAAACAGTAATATTGTTTTTTGTGAGTTTTTCCAAATTTCGCAGATACTTTAAGTATTTTTGATAAACACCAACTTTTGCAAAAAGAGTGCGGTACTGTTTAAGCATGATTTATCTCACTCTTGCTGCAAGAGTCTAGCAATATCGAATCCAGTTAAAAAATGCTTCTAACTGCATCAGTATTCTTACTTTTTCCGTAGCCTAAAGGGTTAAGAGCTGTGCTATCATGAAGTCGCTCTGGGTTCAAATCTGTGATGGGTAACTTTTTTTTAATTGAAAAAAACAAATTTTGATGAATAATTTTTATTTTTAAACCCAAATTGGGTTGAAATAATTTTATTTATTCAAATCAAATCAAAATTTATTCAATCAATAACATAATAATCACAAAAATCCTTTTAGTTAAACTTCATAAATACAGAATATTTTATATCAGTAATTCACCTTTAGAAACCCCACTATAAAAAACTATGTGTTGGGGTATATGAGGCTGTTAATATTATTATAATTTTTTTTAGTGCTATATAATATATAGTTGAAATATTTTTCAAAAATGAAGTTAGTTGTTAAAATGTCTTGTTAAATGATAAATGTTAGTGCATATTATGTAATTAAACAAAATTAATAAATGTGAAAAATTTTAAAAATTATCTAAATTAAAATAAATTAAAATTTAAATTTATTATCATTTTGTCTCCAAATATTATCCTGAATCCTCTTTAAAGGAATAAAACTATTGTTTCTTAATTTATCAGCTGAATAAATAATTCGATACTTGAATTTAAAATTGAAATTTACTCAAATAAATAAAATTAATAATACTAATGCCCGGTTTACCAGTCGTTCAGTAAATTATTCAGTACCTATTGATTCAACATTTTGAATGATGTACTTGGGTAAGCATTTGGGTAACCGGTGTTTAGGCCTATCCGGCCGTAGGAACATTGTATCATATGGAGTGCTTCACACTTACCCGATTTTTGAAATTAAATTATATAATGTTATTATGGCGGGTGAATGACACCGGTTTCCTGACTGCCGGGTATGTGTGAAGCAAGCCTGAGTGCCACTATTAAAACAATATCAAATGAATGACTGAGCACCCGGCATTGTTACTTGATTTGAAATAAGAAATTGTAATTCACTTCAATTGATAATATTGATTTAAAAATGACATTAATAAAATTTAAAAAAAATTCAAATTAAAAAATTGATTGATTCAACTTAAATATAGCTTTTCCATAATTATCAACAATTTCAAAATCTAGCGTAACATAATTTTATTGAATGAATTAAATTTAATTATAATCGAAATTCACTCGAATTATTACTATAATTGAAAAATCTTATAGTTTATTTTGAAACTCAGCTCATTTCACAATAATCTGGACAAACTGGTTTTTCAGAAATATTTTTCAAAAATTATATATCTATAACAGTAAAATTCTTAAAATCCGGACTGATAATCAATTTATTAAATGCAGCCTACTGAAAATGTTATATTTATTTTTCTAATAAGTAATAATAATAGTTAATAATCATTAGAAAAATAAAAATGAAAGGAAAATTCAGAGAATAAATGAGTTTATTTTATGGAGAGAAAAAATGATAATACCGTTAAATAGCTGAATAGATTTTCTTGTTTAATTACTTGGTTACTTATTTTCTTGGTTAGCTTTCTCGTTTAATATAATAAGGAATTGAATTTTAATAAATTTGCTTGACCCAGCTCTGCTTGACAATACACAATCGACGAAAACTTTTCGAGTGTGATGAAGATAATAATACCTATAATAAATTAATTGCGTTAATAGGGAGACCTTGAATGTAAGTATAAATATTTTTTTTAGCATCCATTTCTTCCAGAGCAAAGCCAGAGCAGAAGAAGCCAGGCCTTTCTAGTGGCACTATACATGTAGACACTACAAGACTGCTCGTTACCACTGAATAACCTTGAGGATTTTTGGAAGAATGATTGATTAAAAGCAGCATAAAATTTGTGAATGGAACTGTTTCAACAGCATGTTTTGTTGAAGTATTGCAATAATAATTTTGGAAGTATGGTAAAGATTTGTTCTATAAAGTCTAGAAATCTTTTGAATTGGTCGTTGCATTTTATTTATATTGGTTTTCAGTGTTAGAAGAGGAGCATAGTTTGTTCAAGGAAAAAATTAAAATAATATAGATTTAAATATTTGCATTCGGCTATCAATCTTCAAAAAAATCTTCTCTTCTCACCTACGAAACAAGAATATGTTGTCGAGATCAGTACTTTTTGAGATTCCAAAAACTCGAACGCAACACTGAACTGAAAATCATGTTTCGCTGGAGTGCATCGATTTTATTGACGTACGCCTACACGCTCTCTTCCACTGATTGTTGAATTTCGAAGTTCTGTTGGAACATAGCGGTAATTATTGGGAAGCCATTCCATCAAAGCCTTGTTCATACCAACGGTGTCGATGTTGAAGGGTGTATCATAGCATGTTGTCAAGTGCTGAGCAAATAAGTATCGTAGCCAGTCCTCTATTCCACAACTGAATACCACGGTTGGAAATTTCATCATCTGCTCATAATATTATTTCAACGTTATGTTTACAATAGCTACTTCTATAGCTTTCATAAATCAGGCTTTTGTTTTAATTTTCGCTGGCATAAAATTTGTTGGTTTTATAAACTAATTAATCAATGACTGATAAATACCAGTGAAGTTAGCTCAACAAATTTGAAGCCAGGTAAAAATGTCCGTACTTGGAATTTTGATAAATTAATATAATCTTCATAACAGAAGTATTTTGTATGGAATCTATTGAGATTAATCATTGAAATTTTAAAACGTATGAGTACAATATAGGGTGCATCATAGTTTCCCTGGACTGGTAGATTTTACCTAAGTTTTCTCGAATCATTCAATCACATAGATCTATAGAACCCAACAATATTACAAACTAATAATAGCCAAATCCTGACTCTGAGTCGGGGATCAATAGTATTTTTAGATTCTTGTTTGACTTAAGCTCCTTAATCCAAGTAGTCTCTTAAATTTCATAACTAGTTAGAGCGGCAGTATAATATGCTCGTTTATAATGCACCATATAAGCGAGCCTGATTAAATTTGATAAACGTCACAATTATTATTCATGTTCTATAACGTATCAGATGTGACTGTCCTGGCAGCCCTGAAAGAATAGCTGAATGTAGATCATCACAATGTGATAACGGTAATGGAAGAGCTGTCAATCAATGAGAACTTATTCCTTCGGTGACAAAATCTATTTATGAGAGTTCATTTGAGTGTTCGTTCTACATTTCAACGTCATGTTGTCAACTACCAACGAGCTCTTGAAATTTAATTTGTATTTCCCACCATGGAATTTATGTGTAGATTTCCGATGCTCCATGGATTTAAGTTAGATTTATTCAATTATTATTTGTCATAAATTGAATCGTGTGACCATTATCGAATTAAGTTTTATGGCATCCATAGTTGTATGTTCATAATATAGTAGTAATTAAATTTCAATCCTACACTATCGAAGTTTTTACACTATCTACAGTATCTCGAAGATTTTTCACATTTATAGAAACATATATTTCCATATAATATATGGAAAAAGTAGTTTGTAGAGTTTATAGTTGGATGAACTTGTCATTTTACTAAACAAGTTGGCTTGAACGTTTCCAAATAATGTAAAAATAGATTATCTGATGTTCGGAGTGACATGGTAGCAATAAATTGAGGTTTTAAATATGAAATGTGCAAATTTTAAACCATTAAGTTGTCTGTAGTTAGTTTTAATAATTTATTATTAGATTCAGAAAAATTCATGTTGTAAATCGTACAAGTATTAATTTTTCATACTCAGTCTTGAGGACAACAGGATTCGTAAATCATAGAAATTAGTTCAATATTATCCTGCAAGTACATGCGTCTTCAATATAAATATGAACTTAAAAATGTATTCTAGTTTGCTGAGAGATAAGATAACATTGGCACACGACTACATTAATTTGTACGAATGCAAATATTGTTTTGTTACGGGGAAATGGAAACAGTTCAACCCTCACTGAATCAGAACGTAGTGAACAAAAACGTGAGGGCAAGTAGGAGAAAGTGAGAGAGAATATGGATGGAGAGAATGATGAAGAAAGGTAGTAGGAGGAAGCTCTTGGAGGAAACTTAATCGAAAAGGAGAGTCTATGAGAAGAAAATGTACAACTGAGTTTGTAGAGTAGAAAATGGGAACGGAATAGTCAGTGGTAAGTTAAACCAAGTTGCGTAGTATAAGTTACCGAGACCCAAACCATAAAGAAAATCATATTTGGTCAAGAGACACTCCCAACTGGACCCAAAGGTGTTTTCTACACCAAGGAAACGCTAGAATTATGTTAGCCAGTGTGGATTGTATTTCACTTCAAATTGGAGGCACCTTAATCATGTCACTTTCATTTTGGACACCTTTTGCTACAGTAGGGTAACTCAATTTATTTGACACAAAACATACTTTTTCTACTCTGAAAGGAAGTTTCCTTCTTGTGTCAACAATATTAGCAGAGCTAAATTGTTCTTGAATGGGGAAACTTCACTTATTTTTATTGGCTTTGACTTTCTTATTGCGTGGTTGAAAGGGAAAAGTGAAACCACCCGTTCGGATCTCTCCACCAATAGAAGCCATATTCATTTATTATTCATTTGTTGCCCAACTCAGCTCAGAATGAGCATTCAAGACGACTATCCTCCGATAGTGCGGTAGTAGGTAATATTAATAATCAAAATTCATAAGAATAACAATAACCATTTTTATACATTCATGAAAACACAACAATCTTTTTATAAAAGGCTACATGAAGAGAAAAGTAACTCTATAAAATTGTTTGCTATGTCTTGTTTGCTGTCTATTATACTTGTTCACTCTTATTATTGACATGGGAAATGCAATGTACTTTTTAATATCATGCTTCAGTCAGTTTTTGTCACTCTATTCTACTCTACTAATCATGTTCTAAACTTATATAATAGAGTACTCATAACTGATAACTATCCTATTGGCCCCGGTACACCAGTCGAGGAAAGAAAGAAGAAATATGACGTTATTTCTATCATTGATTGAAAGATCTTTTTAAATTTAAGCGGACTGATCCTTGTATGAATCGGTATCATTATATTTTCAGTCAAGCATTGAGAAAAGGAGAATCTAGTGCTACTACAACAGAGGAAAAAAATGTATCAGGTTTCCCTCAACTATCCTAAAAAAATAGCCATGATAGGAGTATGTATTTTTATTTTCTTCCAGACATAAGACCGCAGTTTAATATGACGGTAATTACTTGTAGCTCCTGTGAAAATATTTTTATCTTTCTCAAAGGCTTGCAACGACAACCTTTAAGAGAAAAATCACGAACTTTTTTATAGCTATTAGTTTTACTAGTTTCCAGATCTGGCAATATTAGTGCTATTTATGAGACATCCCTAATATTAAAAGGAAAAGTTTACAGATTTGTGGAAGGATTTCCGGCAGTAATGCTATTTTATTTCGGACATCGATTCATGTATCGTGGTAGAATAGTCGATTAAATTTACGACTGTGGGCTATTATCGATTCTGGCTTATGAATTAGGCCCCTACCTCTTCCTCGTCCTATCTTCAAGGCGGTTTCTGATAAATTAAATATTCGGCCTTCTGCCAACAACCTGCTCTCCTGCGTGCTCCCCGTTAACGGGTAATCCCCGTTAACACGCTGCCCTCCAACCCCTTCAAACGACCCCCTCTCAACTCCAGCAGTGCTTCATTCCTCCTCTCTTCACCCTCCTAACCGCCTAATTCCATCTATTGTTTGCAGTTGGCTCTGTGGCGAACAATGCTCAACATTGCGAGAAACGACACTGGAGGTCTTACCTCAACAGCTGAAAATTTAGGACTCACCCCTAAACTGGAGTCGAAAACCTTTACCTCAAATTTACACACACACTGTAGCTATCGCAATGTTTATTTTATTGTTTAAAAGCTGGAAATATTTCGCCGTATGACCCTTATTTTGCTTTCCTGGAAAATATATTTTGGTTTATAGAAAGTTTTTGAATTGAAATTCAATCTGGGAGGAATTGTTTTATTCCATTGTAATGTAGAGTAAACTCTATGATAAAGTATTGTCAACTCTATTGATAATAGAGTTGTCATTAATAATTGACAACTTTAAATTATAACGTTGTCAATATTATTATTCTTGTTGCGATGGATATATTCTGGCATTTTCATTAATATCCTTCAGAAATTGAAGAGATGATTCGGCCCCAAACGTTCATGGTATGAATTAACATTCTAGTATAGCTCTGTTTATCATTATGAACATTTTTTTGGAATGGAAGCTTGCGCCATGAAAATAGAATTGTTCATAGATTCGCTTGTACCCTATCTTCATAGTTGTTTGGAATTCTATGAATTTTTGCAGGTTCACTAATTTTCCCTATTGAGAGAACATGATGATACTCGCATTTGCATAGACATTGTACTTGGAGGATAAAGATAGTTTATTCAATTGTAATGTAGAGTAAACTCTTTGATAAAGCATTGTCAACTTTATTGATGATAGAGTTGTCATAAATAATTGACAACTTGAAATTATAACGTTTTCAATTATTATTGTTGTGAAGGGGAATATTCTCGCAAATTCGAGTAAAATACAGTTGATTATTATTGTATAATTCAGCTTTATTCTCGAAATGCAGAGTAGTTAAGACTCGCCTTTTAAGTGAAGAATATCTCTTAGCCTACTGTAGAGTCATGCCTATATTTAATATTTTGTATAATTGGAATCTAATAGAAGTAGTCTACTGTACAAGAAAACGTGTCAAAATGATTGACAAACTTGAACATTCATACTTAGTCCTTTATGATGGAATGGATGTACTGTATTAAGATTGAAATCAAATTATTTTTTCTCTCTCTACTGAAAACTGATCTAGTTTCTGCCTCTTCAATCCACCTCTTAGCATCCCATTTCGACTGTAAGATACTGCACAGAATTTCACCATTCAACCCCTCATGTCTTTCCCTGTATTGGAGCCTTTTCAATATACTAGGATAGTTTCATTCCTATTCAGCACTGACATTATCACTGCTCCGGTTGTGATTTTCAAAGAGCAGCCTTTAACTGACCCCAACTAAGTAAAGTCGTACTGTTTCATTTGAATGTGTTTCTTTTTTAAATAAAGACAATAATTTTTCTGAACACTTATCTATCTTATTGGCAAAATACACACTGGGAATATATAAGAAAGCATAAGATCATTTATTAATTGAATTTCAATAGTTGAACATTATTTCACTAGTTTATCCAATCAGTCGGAGTGGTGAAACAATCCTGAATGCTGTTTTAAGGAGAAAAATGTCACGTGACTAGGGGAACGCCCAGCGTTGCTAACTGTTCAACACCATGAGGTGTACATGAGAAAATATTGGTGTGACTAAGCATGAAAAAATCAATATAAAAAATATACTTCCAACCCCTCAAAAAATGAGAAAAACAATATTTTGTTGTTGTAAGGTTAACAGGTAGTTTTTCTCATTTTAGGAAGTTTGTTGAAAAATCAGGACAGCATCTATATTAACTTGATCAGTGTTTTTTTTTAATAGTATTTACTGAATCCGAATGATATTGCATTTTAAATGGAATCATAACCCTGCAATCACTGGTTTGACATCTAAGTTTACGTACTGAATCACAATAAAAGTTGACTCTATCGCAGAAATAGACTCCCTCCTATTTCCTTCATTGAACAATGCAGCCTCTCTGCTGCTACGGCATGCGTATCGTGCAACAAAAATGTCAGTCTATGTTATTGTTCTTGGTGGCAATAAACAGGAATACCTGGGGAGGCAAGGTAAGCTCTCCCTGCTACGCTCACTGATAAATGATGTAGCATTGTACTTTTAAATGGCGTAGCGGAAATGATCTACAGCAGTATCTGTCTCTCTCCACAATTTTTCCATTTGTATTCACAACTGGTACACCTCTTTGAATGGATCTGTATCTTCCGCATATACCACCAACATCCTCCGCAACATGAGCTCACCCCACAGCTTCTTTTATAATTAAGCTCAAACATATCTTTCATCATGAATTTTTATGCAAGATCATTTCTGAACTCCAAGAATGTTTGTGTCAACAATAGCAAATAGCAATATCTGTTTGAACATTTTAAGTTGTTGAGATTGATTCGTGTTCATTTAAATGTCTGATTTTAACAATATTTACATAGAACAAACAGGCCGCGCATTCAAACAATGTTACAATGAACATTTACAAGCCTTAAATACAAAAACCGAATTGACTTTTGCAGACCATATCATTCAAACATTCACACTTCTACTGGCATCACTAACAACCTACCCATTCTACATATAAAATGTAAAGGACGCAAACTCAATGCCTTGGAACAATTTTAATTTACAAACACACCACACACAATAAACAAAACATCCTCAATGAGCAATTAAATTTCGAATCATACAAACATTTTGATCACTTTATACAAAAACCATAATTCTTCTAACCAAAAAACCGCCATGCCGATCTAAGACGCCTTTAAAGATGAGCCATGACTCGAAAACGTTTGGCCTGTGTGAGTAGAAATATTATTAATTTCATTCACAATTAAAATTGACTGCAAGTCGTTAATTTTACAATATATAGTCAATATCAACAACGCACATCGTTATGGAAAAAGAAATCCAAGAAATAAACAAAATCTTTTTATAATTCCATTCAAGCAATCTGAATCATTAGTTAAACCCTTAGAGTCAAGTTACACCAAAATTTTAAGTACAGTAATATCTTATTTATGTTTCTTGTCGCAGTATCATTTCATTTGTGAACCAATTCGTGTTAGGTCAAACTCCACTCATAAACCAAAATCCAAGTTTCAATCCAAGTCAGAAGTATCGTGTTATATTCTTAAGGTAACTACGCAAATATTATATTCGGTTATTTCGATGAAAAAAGGTTTACTTGAATTCCACTGCAATCATTTTTAAACGAATGCAGTGTAATAGAAGATTGTATAATGTGCTTTAAAAGTTGCCTTACAGTTTCTGACGTTGAAGTTGAATGTTTTCAAATTAATGGTAGAGTATAATGAAACGTTGAAAAATAGTTGACTATAAATTATTCATAATGTTTATACTAATACTAATACGGAATACGTTATACTCAAAATATTGAATAACAATATAAATTTGTTGTGAATAAATTAGCAAAAAACTGTTTCATGATTTCTGTCACTTCATAATCGTTTCTTTATGTGTATTTCAATGAGTTTTCCAACTTTTAAACGTATTAATCCTTGATCCTTGTATTAAAACCTCGTTATTCTCTTCAGCCCAACCTCAACCTCTCTTGATATTACAAGGTATTTCTACTTGCTCCACATGATTTTAGTGGTAAATTTTACAGTTGGTTGGATGCCCATTGAATATCTGAGCATGCTGTGATGTTCTGAGAGAGTCGTCTGATGTTAGCTTGGCCAAGTAATAGTTGCTGACTCTACTCTCCACTCCTCTGCTAGAGACCAAGAAGCCACATAAAGAGAAGACACTCACAGTAGCACAACAACCACAATATACCTACATAGCAACCGAAGCGGCTCCTGACCAAGTAAAGGCCCAAAAGCCAATATCATCTACGTCTACGTATTTGAGTGGAGTGGCTCCTTCAAGGGCCTTCCTCCTTGCCACTGATTCCGTGCAAGCTCACTCAGGTGCGCCTCACTCTCTCCCACACTCCTCTCATCCATACTCGATCATTCTCTTCACTGTTTCTAATTCCTTCTCTCGCTGTCCTCTACCCGATTATCTGGCTTTGATCATCGTGATGGCCTCGTTTTGGCTCGTCTTAGTCACCATCAAACGTTGCCTTCTAATCAAATTTTCGGGAACAAAGGTAGTAAAATTTGAAAATACATTTTCATCAATCAAAATAGCATAAATGGAAGCTGATAACAAATCAATCATGCCTTTAAATTTTATCCAAACAGATAACAGATTTTCAAAAGTGATGCCAGTTTAGTGGTTCCCTAAGAATCAGTTTCTAATTTTACTTATTTTTTGTTTAGTGCGTCAGCTATCAACCTATGAACTATTATAATATAGTATCACAAAAATATTGCCAAACTGTAAGAATCATGTTTTATTTCCATCTGAACATAATGATTCAACCACGAAACCCAAGGAAAAATGAATAATTAAAAAAAAAATTAATTTTTCATTTTTTTTCTAAAATAAATCAATTTATTTCTTACTATATACAACATATGCAACATATATAAAAACACAATGTTTCATCTGGTGAGAAATAAGGTACTTCCGAGGCTAACCTATATGGGAGTTATCATAAAAAATCTGCACAATTTTTAAATAAATCACACAAAAAATAATAATTAAAATGGTACAAAGGTCGATTAAAGAAAAAGAAACGAATTACTTTGTGTGAATTACAAATATTAACAAAAACTTGATGTTGAAAGCATGATTGGAAAGTATAATTATGTTCAAAACTCAATAATATAAATAAAAATGAAATTTAAACAGTAATGGATACTCAGATACTTTTTAAGTAGATGTGGACACTCACTAACTTTGTGTGGTGGCCATTTCGCATTGGCATAATTCTTCATTAGTCATGACTGAAGGTCTCCAGCGGTATCATGGAAGATGGTCTTCACACTTGGTAAGTACTCAAAAGTATCTCAGTGTTCATTTACGTTTGAATTATTCTAGTGAAAAATAAATAGTGTATGGGAGCTACAAAATCAGAAAATGATGTCACCTGTACCAGGTAAATCCTAAATTTGAATATTTTTGGTTTGTCTTTTGCCCCTGAACACTTATAGTTGGTACCAACAGGTGTCCTATCAGTCTGAGATTTATCAAGGGAATAAATAACATGAGAAGGTTTCAAAGATCTGGAAAAGATTACAAGATACGTCTCTGGAAAAAAGTATAGATAAGTCTCGGATTAGACTAAAATAATACATAAGGTTACATATATCTAAAGTATATTATAATTTGAAAACGGACTAAACTGTAATAGTTATTACGTTTGAGGTGATAATTAAGCTTGAAAGTTTGACATATCAACAAAGTAAAGTCAAAAGGCGAATAAGATTATTAACCTGATGTAATTTGATACAGCCGACTCAATCTAAATGAGCAGTTCATTACCTGTTTGATAGTAATTCAGCAGTATAGGCGAATGTATTTAGATAAAGTGCGAGTGCTCTCTGCAAGTTTCACGGCTGTAGTTTTATCGAGAATCGGCATCTCGAACTTGCGACGACGGAATTCCTTATAGATGGATCAATAAGCGCTAGTTGGTACAGAACCGAGATGCGAGATGTAATTATGCAGCTTGAAATCGTATCGAAGAGACTCGACTGTCTTTACCCCACGGAACTTTCCTAATCACGTCTGTTGGAGCTGGCTCAACTTACCCACTTCTCACATCACACCGCTCACACACCAAATATTGTTCACCTCCCACGATAACTGACTCCTCTCCTGCACTATTGCAGGAACACTGCTGAATATTGAATTCGGAGGAGCTCGATCTCTCAAGATGCCAAATTATTTATAGATTAACTGCAAAACGTCTATAAAAACAACCAAACTTCAATTATTAATAGGTGGAGTAACATATGGAATTTTTCAAACCACAACATGAGTTTGAAAATTGGATAAAAAAGTGTACACCTAGCTAGAAAATGAACTAAGAAGGAAAAACGATCGCTTTTCAAGCAGCAGTGGAAAAAGACGACAAACAATTAGAATGGTAATGAAGAATAAGAGAAACCAAGTAACGTAACACGAAAATATGTACCAAAATTTAATTAATCCTTCTTTCTTATTTTTATTTCTCATTTAAAATATTCTGAAATTATAGAAATTCTTTAGTAATTTTAATTAACTTTTATCATTGTTAATTTATGGTGGTAAATTGTAATATTAAGTTTAGTTACGTTGGTAGTTCTGTTTGAACTCCGAGACAGCGAGCCAGCCTATCTGGTCATTCTAAAAAAGAGGCTAAAGCGATTGGATGTTTTCGGATTATGCTCCTTTTATTTTTACCATTTATTTAATTTTCACGTTGTATGTGAGATAACTAATTAACGAGCATGGACAGGAACAGCTCGATTATGATTTGAATTTAAAAAAATGTTGATTGATTTTGATTTGATTGATTGTTTTTAATTTTGATTTTTGATTGATTTTGATTTTGATTCTTTTGATTGATTTTGCTTCTTTTTTTTAATTTTTCTTTCACATAAAAAAACCATGATATGTGTAAGTCTAATTCATAGTTATATTTTTCCTAGTGCTTGATAGATATTGTTCAACTGTGTGAATCTTTGTAATAGCTTCTTTAAATTGTTAGTTTTAGCTTGTCTTTTTATTTGTTATTTCTGAAAACGTTCTGATTTTCCTGATCTAATTTTACTTTTTAAATTACTTAACCTAACTCAACTTAATTTTGTTGAACTTCTTTTTTGAATAGACATGATCTCTTGTTACGTCTGTTATTAGTTCTTTTTTCACAAATTATTCCTTTTCACGAATGTAATAATCATCTCTCATATTTAGCTTTCTTGATTCTAATTTCAAGAAATCTCAGTATTTCTATTGTAGTATTACAACTATCATATTTTGCAATTATATAATAATTATTAGAATTGAGCTGTACAGTAATCTCTGATACAAAGGTGTCTTACTTTCAATACAGAGAAGTATTGAAAAAATGTAATCAAACTGTAGAAAGGAGTGATAGAGGACAACAAGATGCCCCCATATCACACGATTGCATCAGTATTATTGACTGTCGTAATGTAATTGAATTGAACTGACAGACTGACGGAAGATAGGCCCCAATGCTGTGGCACAGCACAGAACTAACAACAATATCGATAACACAAAGCTTGTCCGAGGGCTAGATTTGACTGCAGGCGACTCCTCTGAAATCACAACATCCAACTAGATTGTTATCGACCTCACTCAGTTATTATAACATTCAGCTAACATGCGCTCAGATAACGCACCTGGACAACAAATGCATCGTTATCATAACATTCAGTTAACATGAATTCAGATAACGCACCTGAACAACAAATGAAGCGTTATTATGTGTCGAAGTGCAATTCGATTTGTTCTAGCTGTAAATTATTATGCAATCCTATGTGAATTATTGCTGGACGAAAACTGTAAAACATTAAAAAAAAATAACTGTTAACTCCATTAACAGCTTGGTGAAATGATCTACTGAACTATTGTAATATAATTAATGTAATAACTGTAGTTCCCGCCATCAAATTAAGCGGTTCTGAAAAATTGCTATGTTGCCAGATATGGGGCCATGTCAGCAGCTGTAGAGAATCACCAACACAATCACGCAACACTATTCGAACCGTGTCGCCTAGTCTATAAATCTGACGATAGCAGTCATGTGGTTTGCCACCGCAGTCAGTTGTCTTTCTTGCTGCACCACGATTTATACGAGCCGCCTTATCTCGTCGCGTGGAGTGTATTGAAATATAATTAGATGGCTTTAGCCTAAAAAAGTACAGTATTATATTAGTTAGAGTAAGACGTGATAGAATCATTTGAACTTGCATGAAAAAACCCAGCGAAATGTATATAATAAATTTCATCGTATCATATGACAGGAGCATTAAGTGAAAACATTATACAATCACCAACATGTTCACAGAGATTATCAATTGCTACGCTATTGTCAGAACTATTCATAATAATAAGATTATCATGTTTTAAAAATCTAAAAATCAATGCTTCGCATTGGTGCAGATGCTGCCGACGCACTGCTGAACTCACCCTATTTGTAATATTATTACGAACTTCTACACTTGCACTTTTTTAACTGTTTGCATCTAAACTTAAAATATGAACCCCTAAATGCTGTCACATATAGATGTTCCAAATGAATAATAATCAGTACCACAACATTGTTAATTTTATCAATTATTTATAGTATTTTGATTAATAGTTATATACTTACATTGTTTCTTTATTCAAATTGTTCATAATGTTTATACCATATTGTTATGATTGAAATGTACCCATTGCTAATGCGACTCCTCTCCGCACACGGACAAGTCACCCAAGCGGGGAGTATATTCAAAATTCACTGTATATAATGTATCGTTCTTTTATTAATTTTTGAATAAACAATTTGAATTTGAAAACAATCAAATCTATTCAGCAACACAAATAAACGAGAAAAATTCATTGTTCTTAGTACCATCATTCATTCTCATTTGATATTCTACTTCCGTCATGAGTTTGAAATGATGACAAAATCTGTATTCCACCACAATTTCCTATTCTTACAGTAATTGATTTGTCTCACTGACAAATGTGGACTGCTCGGTTTTCAAACGGTCGAACTCATACTACTAGAAAAAACTGTTATGAATTCGTGATAAACTCCATCAGTATAGAAGAGCTGGTATATGGTGTAGTCACGGTATCTGGCCATTACGCTATGCCAAAGTGCTACAAAAGTACGTGAGGCTACAAAAAATATGGACTACTTGTATGATGGTATGACATAGACTATGACATACATAATCTTCAATATGACATTCTTTTGTCTTGATAAGCTATAATATTTGGGCTAAGATTATTGAAAAATTTACAGAATTTTTACTTTAATAATATGTATTAAAACGCAGCAATATTGTAACTTTCATTAAGCACATTGTTGGTTCATATTAGTTAGTTTGGTTGCTTTTTTTTAGATTAGGTCTTGGAGACTCCAGTAAAGGTGTATAGACAAGTGAGATTAACAATTATACTATCTTATACACTAGTTACCATAATTACTATATCAATTAGTTGAGGTGAAGCTTAATTTTTATATGAAAGGAACTCTTGTGCACTATAAAAAGCTTTATCAACTAAATATTTCTTCAATGTTTTTTAAATATTTCTATATTTTCAAGACTCTTTAAAAACTGCGGTAGCTTGTTGTAAGAGTTTCCTACCAATATAACTAGGTTTTTGTTTGAAAAAGCTACTATTGTGACTTGAACAAGTAATAATCTCCTCGGCTTCTTGTATTTTAATCGTGTACGTCAAGATTTTGGTTAATATTGTTCTTTGTTACATATAAAGTAGCTCCATACACTCTTTCCATACATCTAACCGCTTTGTTTTGGACCTTAAACACCCTATCAAGGTTTTGTTTTGATGAATTATCTCATACTAAGATAGCTTACCTACCTTAGGTATATTAGACATTTTCGGATAGCAGCTTGTAATCATTGTTCAACCTGATAACATGTTCTTATCTTGTAGTAGAGGATTTGTTGAAAAACTTTTGACACATCTCACTAGTTATGCATCTTTTGAACGAGCAATAACTCTTTTTTCCAGTTCTAATCGCAGAGTCGCACATAAAATTATTTGGATAAATTGTACATTTTGAGCTGCGTCAGTCATACCTTAAAACTTAAAAAATTAATGGAGATCTCATAAGCCTCTCTGTAATCAACAAAATCTGAGAATATAGAAACAGTCAAATCAAGTCCTAAGTTTTCACAACGGTACATCGCCATGGTAGTAGGACTTCATGACTTCATTTAAACATTCTGCAATGTTGCAATGTGTCATTGCATACATTTTAATGTAGGCCTATGACTGGAAGGGTTGATCTTCAAAAAATGATATCAAAATATGACTGCTATATTATGAAAGATTTCTTCATTAGGCGGTGTTAAGATTATACAGTCTTTTTTACATAATAAAAAACGTGATCTTTGTTTACACAGCACAAGTTAAATCTTTTATCACATCTGAAAATTGTGATCAGTGAGTAAATTATTGTTATTATATTCCAGTCACATTATTCTGGTACAATAATTATAAAACTTATCAACCACGCACCATTCTCAGACTCGTGAGCTTTGTCAGTCAGAGAAAGTATAATGTAGTCTATAATAGTGGCATAATAATATTGTACTAGAATTTCAGCTAACTTCCAATTGTATCAACCAAATATGATTGCAATAAACGATTGATAAAATACGGTAATTACACCTAATAACTGATTTCAAACTGAATTTAATTCGATAAACATTACAGAATGGATTTGCTCTCAGTAGCCAAGATAGTCGAACGCCGGCTCCAATATTGCAACTCATTCCTTAGAACATTTTGTGATTAGGCAAATATTGAGGCAGTAAACAATGTAACAACTTGTGCCAACATGGTCCAGAGCTGTTCGCAAAGTTTGTCTAGCTCTACACTGGGTCAATGAAACTAGATGCGGTGAGTGAGCGCGTGAGTGCGTGCGTGCATTATAGCATCGGACACATTGTTGGAATTTGAACGTGGTGGAGACTGCCTCCTGCCACCCGCAATCGTTTCAATCTACGCGCCGTTCAGTTTTGCAACTTAATTACTCTCCACCAAGCCAAAGTTTCTACAATCGACAGAATGTTATTGATTTCTTGCTCATAATATCGTGGAAATCTACATTTTGCCAACTGTTTTTGGTTGTTTATTGCGATTCTCGCCCTCAATTAGTGATCAACTTTGTCGATTATTACAAGTCTGTGTTTGTTTTCTAATAAGGATATAAGCATTGCTAAATGGTCTCGTTTCATACATTCAGTACAAAATCAAAGTTTGCATCGATAAAGATATCCATTAAGCAGGCGCAAACCGAGGGGGAAGTATGGATGTACCCCCGAAATTCGTAAAAAAAAGAACATAGAAAGCTATATTAAAAGTCTTCCTTCGAACCTGGGAAATCTATAGGTTATGACTATGGGTCCCCGAGACCCTAGTCTATTGTTATTATTGTTGAAGTTATTAGTGTCCAGATATATCTAGCAGCCTTGATAACTGTGAGTGTCAAATGTATTGATGTGGCCAGTACTCGGGCGGTAAGCGATACTATAAGATGTCAGCTTCTGTTTAATACAACGGGAGTGGCTGCAATGACATAATGACATATAACTGCTGGAGTCTTGTTACCATGGATATCGAGCCTTAAGTATTGCCACAACAGCGCAGATTATTGTCAACATCGCAAAGGTGACGTACACAAAGTGTCAAGTGGTATATATTCAGGGAGGACTGGCAGGACAGTCCAGTCCAATTCCATTATCACGTTCTAATCCAAAAAATATAATATTTGGGATGATTAGTCGATTTTATTGAAGTAGACATGATCGTGGATTGAATGATTTGGAATGGTAGTCGCAATGGTGCAATCGGTTAGGGCACTTATCTCAGATGGGACTTTGACTGACTGCTATTCATGTTCCCACGGTCAGTCTGGCATATTATTCTGTGTAATCATCTACTTCATTACCCACGCAAAAATTTCAGACTTATGAAAGTATCATAATAAAAAAATGTTCATAGAAATAAAATTATTTAATTCATTTTCAACTTGACTTCCCAAATTATTCAATAACTTACCAATTAATATTCGTGATTATACAGGGAAGAGTTTTCCATTACATCATTACACATAATATACAAACTAAATAAACCTGGTAAAAAAAGATTTGCTAAATCATATCAAATTCTGGATTCTATTACATTATAAAAGCCTTTTGTTTATATTTATTTTATTTATTCTAGCATACAGACGGTTGCTACCTTTTCTTTTTTTTTGTTTTCCATTGCTCGTAAAAACTTAAAAAAAGTTAACAAATAATTGTGTTACACCGATCAGAGCAACCAATTATTTTTATAGTAAATTATTTATTATGCTTTTTTTTACTTTGGATTATTTTTTTTTCTCTACAAACACTAGACTAATCTTTTATTTCCACCATAACCTTCATTTTCCCTATTCTTTTTTTAATAATTTTGTAATTTTCTATATAAATAATTCATTTCCATTTTGTAATCTTGTATTTTTTATATTATGTTGGCACCTGATGAAAACCCACAAGGTTTAGCGGGACCTTTATTTGGAAGTTGTAAATAAATAAATGATTGCTTGATTAACTATTTCATTCCCTTGCGCTCTACATGTACATTTGTCATCTCTTAATAAAGTTTTCTTGCATTACATGGATTTAATCCCCTCTTCAAGATACTGGAGGATTATTATGCCTCACAAAAATATGAATTCTTGAAAGCCAATAATTCTTAAAGAAAAAGAAGCTAACCATCATAATGTTTTCGAAATTTGAAATTTTAGATTTTGTCAAACTTTGAGTCTTATTTTGAATAATTATTTTTTACAGGTAATTAGAACATAACTTACTGGATTGTAACTATGGGTTCATGTGCTGTGAGTACCAACAAACTATAATTTTCTTATTTCAATAGTCTATAATTTTCACTTCTCGAAACGATATAGTAATTAATAAGAAGCGTGATTAACTGTAATTTTCAAATATTAGCCAGTTCAAGTTGACAGTAATTAGGTAACTAGGAAACTCTTTCTAAGCTAAATTGCAATAGGAAATCAAAATGAGGTATTTTTAACAACAAATCGTAGTAATAATGTACATTAGTGCTGTCAACATTAAAGTTGGATTAACACATTTTCAAATTTATTTCTTTCACTTTATATTTATTTTATTTTCAAAATCAGGGAAACATAATCCAAGTCTTTGAATACATGTAGATAGTAGGCTTGGTTATGAAAAGAACAGTAACAGTAATAAAATTATTGCTAGTATATACCCTATTTACAATATTAACTGTACAATTAAGGTTCAAAGCATATTTGATTTAGAATATTGATAATTTTTCTTAGGTTTAAAAATCTTAGATTCACGTTGAAATTGAAATTCAAAACTCGCCGTGCTCACTCGCTGATACGTCTACGTCACAGTACGAACGACAATACTCTATATTCTGGAATAACATCTCTATATAATTTTTGGAGTTTTCGAATTAAAGCTACAATATTGAGTATATACATCGATTAGTGTCGCTCTCTCCACGATGGAATAACACTCTCCATCATTATGACAATACTTTCTTATTCTCTCTCTCTCTCTTTTTTATCTTTCTCACACACACACACTTTCTCTCTCTCTCTTGTACCTACAACAGTTCTAATCAATTAGAAAGTGATATTATTTGAGGGTATCTTCCAAATACGCAACATTCGAATTCCCATTAAAGAGCAACTTTGTTAATATGGGTTTGTCATTGTTTTAATAACAGGCCATCCAGATTCAGGATGGGACTGGGCTTGGTCTGGCTTTCTGCTGCAGTGCAATCCGTTCCCTCTGCGAATTCACTTCTAATTAACTTTTTCCCCTTTCGGATGATGAACGAGCTTATCTAAGCTCGTGGGAATGTGCAACGCAGACAGCAGACAGCACGCTAGCAGATAAATAACACTCTAACTCCTCCCTTCACTCAACACGTTGCCGGATTTTCGATCAATGTTTTCGAGTAGTCATGTTATGGTCCCAAATTTTCAAAATGGCAATTTGGAGAATTTTTGGTAGAATATTCGACTTACACCCGTATAGTAAAAGTATAAGTTTCAGTAGGAAGTTAGTTCGCAAAAAAATTAATTAAGAGAAATTTAATATTGAAGAAGTTGACATTTTTTGAACATCATAAGTTCCAAGGTATACAGGTATTTCGCAATTAATAGCAATAAGCTATTTATTTATTTAATCCATGACAGCTAAGTTTAAAAGAATGTCCAGGAGAATTAAGAATATTTTAATAATTCTCCTAGGTCCTGTTCGTAACGGTGACCGATTCGATTGACCAGAAAAAAAGACACTGTTCTCTGCTGTAAAATCACTTCCCGGTGGTTTGGAACCCACCTAAAAATGTAGGTCCAACTCATCAATCACCATCATCCAACTCATTACCCACGCACAGGTCTCAGACCTATGTGGGCTTCATCCTCAAAAAAAATTTTTTTAATATTTTGTAACAAACAAGTTATTGTTTCATGTGTGATTAGGGTTACCATATGAAAAATAGAAAAGTCCTGACAAAAAGTCCGATTTTCACAGAAAAGTCCTGACACTCCGAAAATGTAATAGTTTGTTGTGTAATACAAAGCATAAAATATTTCTGTATTAAGGGTACATATGCTGACCCTCCCTCTCCCACGATATAAGGCCACCCTCCCCTACAACTGCCACATAGGTACCTTTTTAGGTGGAAATGCTGTAACACACTCTTTGTACACTGCGCCTGCATACTTGAAAATCTTTTGTATTTAATTGAATATCGAAAAATCCTTACAATTCATTTGAAAAGACTGCTGTCCTGACGAGAGCCTCGAAATCCTGACATGTCAGGACAAATCCTGACGTATGGTAACCCTATGTGTGATATAATAAGGTACAATAAAGTAGATATTATGAGCACAGTCCAGGAGTAACAGGATTAAAACCTTCATTTTTATTATTCCGTTCTCTCACCAGTTTCATTTGAATAAAAGCACACAGCTTGTCTGGATTTTTTTCCTTTGCAGAATCTATTTCTATTTGATACTTATGGGCTCAAATGCTTATTAGCAAATACTTCTCAATTGTATGACATTTTTCTCTTCATATTTCAAAAACAGGCACACAGACAGAAAGAAACAGCTTTAATTGAAATTTAATCATTTTCAACTTTGCAGCTCAGTTGCTGTTCAAAGAAAAATTCAGCTCCACAAACAAATAGGAACCTCCAGTGTACATACATGATTACACATTGATAGAAACGACCAATTTTCGCAATATCAATAATGAAGTAAAATTCAACTTCCATTACGCTGACTTCGATATTGTTAATAAAGGAAATTCATTAGTTATTCCATCAAAGTGCTTTGCCATTCAATCATCCCTTCCGTAACATCCTGTCTGTGGAGTGTGGTCAATCGCAAAGTAGCTTATATCTAATTGTTGATTATTGCACTGAATTAACATCAAATTAATCCTATTTGGTGATCAATGATCATCCACTCGGTTCTGGAACAGGAAGCAGCATGGGTCTTCATATCCCTCATTGGGTTTTCCACTGCCTTGTACTATCACTCCGGGGTAAATGGAGGGAATCATGAGGGTTTCAAGTATCTCGTCAATGTGCACTCGTAGGCCTTATCAATTGGAGCATAGATTATATTTGACATATTGAAGTTATAAATTCAGTTATACTATCAACCACCAATGGAATAGCTTATTAAATAGATCAGATAAGTAATATGTAATGGTTGCAGACTCAGCTACTAACGGGCAAATTAATTTGATTCCTGTGCCACGAAGAATGGGGTTAAGATCAATACTATAATATTCATACAATGGTCTCTCGTTTGAGATTTTTGGTTTTCAACTACAAGTGGAAAGCTTTGCTGGCAAAAGTTCCCTAAATATCACTTGAAACTCAACATATTCACTATATATTAATCTGTGCTCATACATAGGCTGAAGAAATACGTGGAAGTACTTTAGAAATACATTCTATACCCTAGAGTAGTCTTATTCAATCCAAGTATTCTATTGAAAAACGTTGATTGAAAAGGGTAGCTCACACTCCACCATTATACTCTCTTCAATTCTCTGTAGAGATTTGAGGGGAGTCCTATTATATGGGTTTGGTTTTAGGTGGAGTTTTATAAGCATACGACATTTAACACAGATATAGTGAGCTCCAGATATAGCCAATTCCCCGTTCCCTATTAATAGGAAACTTAATCACATGCGTTTTTCCTTTTGCTTGGCGTATTTCAGAATATTGTGTTATGTTATCTGTTCATTCTGAGAGATTTTATTTTGTTCGTTGCTTCCATTAACATTTAAGAAAATATTATTTGTAACGTAGTCTTTTTTACACTTTTTATCTGTAGTTCATATAAAATCTGCCATTATATTAGTTTTACATTGATTAAATTGAAACAATAGAGATGAGTGAATTATATAATATCTGTTGGATTCTATCAGATGAATAAATAAGAATAAATTTATTCGTTTAATTTTCAAAGCAATGCTTTACAGAGTAATAGAATTATAAGTTGGACACAACATAATATAACTTTTGAACGCTTCGAACTATGATTTCAGTTGCCATTGATAAACGATTTTGTGTCGCCTGGAAAAAATTTTACATTGATTCTCAGGAACATAAAAAAACATGGAGAAATAAGAGAAATCACTGCTGGTATATGTGAAATGCAAATGTTCCATTGCAGAGGCTTGGCCCCATTTGCATGTGTAGCTGGCCTCAACCAAATGAAATGCTGGTTTGATGTGTGGCCGCCAATGCTCTGTACAGAATTAGATTCTTTGGAGATGGACAAAAGGGCTTTCACATGTTCTCCTATGAATGACAGATGATATCTCGGGTGTATCTAATCGGAAACTTTTTTAATACTCGAATCTGCTTATCATGGACGTTCTCTATAGATCTTTCAATCTCTCAGTTATTGAGAAATGCATATTATAATTTCATTTATTCAACACACACAAGTAAAATATGTAAAAAAAAACATAAAACTACAAAAAAAATACAGTCAGAGCAGGGGCCAAAAATTTATAAACTTCTGTAAATTATTAGACTACATGAAATATCATGTTATTGAAGGATATTCATTATTCATCCATTCATATTGCTCGAATAATGTTCGAAGCCTAAATAAAAATTTAAATAATGGTAAAGAAAGAGTTCTTCTATTTAAAGTACTATTTGAATAAGACAAGCTGAATTTTGAAATTTTCTCATTCTATCATCATTTGACCAATTCAAAACGTCTATGAATTTTTTTTAAGAGGGCTGCTATCAAGGAAATTGAACAGAGAGATCTTCAATGTAGAGCTATTCTACTATTCACTTCGTTAGTCCATTACTAAAACCACCATCATAGAATTGGCAAGTTATTAATCGATTTTTTATTGATTTGAAACTTTACAACAAAATCAATCAAGGATAACATTGAATGTCTATTCCCCTTTTCTAATCATCTATTGTCAAAGAAGTTGTAATGACAAATTCTCATCCTTGTCTAATGTTGAATTTTAAGTTTTCAAAGTCGAATTAAATGTGTAAGTTGTAATAATATTCCTCGGATTTGTTCCAAAAAGGTGACAGACCGACTCATTCTACAGTTCTTTATAGTGTCGGTATAGAAGTAGAGAAATGGTATTACAGTATTATATCTAGCATATTTGGATAACATATTACAAAAATTTATATTTACATATCTTCCTTACTGCTGAAAGAATCCTTCAATATTGTTTATACCTTACCTTGTCTAAAGAACTGTGCAGAACCTTATGTCACTATGCCAGTGAGTTCTCACTGTATGAAGTTCTCACTGTATGAGTTCTCACTGTTCTTGTTCTAAGGCTTTCGAATAAGAAGTGATTGGAGCAGCCATTTCCCACTTCTGAAGAACTTGTACCCAACTCAGAGCAAACCTAGAAGAAAATTCACAGATGTCATTCTATCGAGACATGCTATAAATGGGGAGCATTAAGAAGGACTGGCGACGCAGGTGAGTTCACTTCTTCAAGCCATTGTAAGCCAGTGTCCTGTGACAATAGTGGCAGCGCAGCGATGTGCCAGAGCGAGTGATTCAAAAGAAACGCCATCGCCTTCTATTATTTTGTCACAGGCAAATGTTGGACTGGGATGATTATTTAATGAGCTGGAAGGGATCAGTACGTTGTCAAGCCAGCCAGTAGTAGAAGTGAATGAGATGAGGGTGAGCGATGCAAGAAAATAACGCCACGCCGCGCCTTGTCTGGCCTTAATCCAACTGCTGTCCTACGCACCCACCAATGCCAGCCACAACGTACTTCGTGCTCTTCTTCTTCTTCTTTTCTTTCTCCTTTAGTCCTATTCAGATTCAGCTATTCCCAAATGAAGCACCAGACTTGCTTTTCATAAGACACCAGCTTCATCGATACTCCTTAACGATAAAAAAATGATCACTTTTGAAAATGTGTAGGGTTGAGATCAACAATAATTTGGCCTATTGTTTATTGAAATGATTGATGATTGTGAATGACATCGTTTTGAAATTAGCCGCTTCTATTCGAATAATATAACCTAAGACACAAGATGTTGAAGATCGGTTAAGATGTAAATGAGAAGTTGAGGTTTCAATACTAATAATTGTATTTTTGAGGTTGTTGGCCTTGTAATAGCGATATGAGATACCACAAGTGAGTGGTCAAGGAAACACTTCATACAATATTATAAATTTGTGAAGTTATATTAGGGAATCATAGACATCTGAAAGAAAAAAGGAGTGGAATGGGAGATAAGAAGACTAATTAAGAACTTATATTTCAACCGGGTCAATAGAATAAGGATAGAGATGAGATTGGAGAGGAGAGTAAAATGGGAAGAGTAGTGAGGCAAGGCTGTAGTATGTCCCCAATTTTGTTCAAAATATACCTGGAGGAAATACTGCAGGAGTGCTTGGATGGCAGAAGGGGTGTAAATATTGGTGGAAGACATCTTGAGTGCATCAGATTTGCGGATGATGTGGTGATATTGGCTGAGGGTCAGGCCATGATGAGTGAAATGCTGCAGGATGTAAATGAAGATTGTGGAGCATATGGGTTGAAAATTAATGGGAAATAGACGAAATTCATAAAAATAGGTGCAAGGAACACACGGATGGAGAGAGTAGTGTTGGGTGGCAAGGTAATAGAGCAGTTGATTTATTTTAAGTATTTGGGAAGCATAATAGGAGAGGACATGAGAAGCAACAAGGAAATTAGAGTCAGGATAGCTATTGCCAAGGAAGCGTTTTACAAAAAAAAAAAAAAAAAAAAAAAAAAAAAAAAAAAAAACAGCAAATTCTTTGCAGTAAACTGGACAGGGGATTGAGGAAGAGGCTTGTAGAATGCTATGTATGGAGTGTTGCTTTGTATGGAGCAGAAACCTGGACGATGAGAAGAGAAGACAAGAGAAGACTCGAAGCACTGGAGATGTGGATATGGAGGAAGATGGAAGGGATCAGTTGGAGGGATAGGATAACAAATGAAGAGGTTTTTGGGAAGAGTTGGGGAAAGAAGGAATCTATTGGAGGTGATAAGAAGCAGAAAAAGAAGATGGCTTGGACATTGGATGAGAAGGAGATGCTTGCTCGTAGATGCGTTGGAGGGAACTGTGTTGGGGAAGAGAGGGAGAGGAGGGAGAAGGTTTCAAATGATTGACGACATCCTGGTGGTTGGAAACTATAGTGTGACGAAGCGATTGGCAGAGAATCGTCCAGAGTGGAGAGCTGCCATGTGAGGACATGCTTACGAGCAAAAAACCAATCATCATCAATTCATCATCATCGTTAGGGAACTTCACTTTTTTTAAGTAGAATTATATTATAAAATAATTGGATTAGCAAGTAACGTTTTGGTAACTTAAACAATTTATTATCACTGTTCTTGAAGAACTTTTGTAGAAGGGAGTGATGGGAGCAAGAAAAAGCAGAAATTCGGTTATCTATTTGTGAATATTGACCAACCTGCATGCTTTAATTTGATCATATTTCCAGATTTAATACGATTCGTGTGACACATAAATTAATGTCATACTATATTATGTATGAGACACATTTTTAGAACCGTAGATAATTTCGTTAATCACGTGGAAAATACGACTCATTCAATAAATTTTCCATTTATACGTGTACTTGTAAAGCTTTCAAGCGAATAATCTTATTAAATTCCAATTCATGTAAAGGTTTCACCTAGATGTGTACTTAATCAATAATACTCATGAAAATACGACGTTATCAATACAAAATAATTACCAACAAAATAATATAATGAAAATAATCAGCATTTTGTGGGCTTCCTATGATTCACAACCAAGTAAGAACTACACATGTGTGTCCAATATTCAATTTCCATTCCAGCGCTCTCGAACCAATGCTAAATCACATATTAAAACCCATTTTTTTAATCCCTCCATGAATCTCGTTTCACTTTTACTTTATACATAACTTCATTACTTCAACTTAGTGAAAATTATATCAATTCTCCTTTTAAGTGTTATGATTTCGTTACAGGCACTTGTTGAGCCATGCGATATGATAGGTTAATTCATTAGATAAATAGCCTTTCTGGCTAGCACCCAGGCTCTACACAATTTGAACTTTCGTACTGTAATTCTTTCTCTCTCCTCTTTATTTGGTTATATTTCTACTCTTTCTTTCTTCTTATAGTGTTGAATGTTTAAAGTTTCATATTTTTATGAGAGATTAATATTCTAAAGAAATAAATACCACATATTATATTGAATCTTATTGTGTTTATTATCTAAGTTTGAATGGTTATCTATACTTCATATATATATTATAGATAACCTAATATTGCATAAAAATCAGTTAGTCAAGAATTATTTGTCTTTTCAATAACTGATCATGAGCAATTATTAGAACACAGTCAAAATGATGTCAATTTCTGACGATAGAGTTTCTATTGAGCTGGACATTATCGATTTTGTTTCACAGTGTTCCAAAGATTAAACTCTCTGAAATCCTTTCTCAAATCACTCTTACATTGAGTTCCCCTTGAATTTCAAGCGCTTATTGTAGTTGACTTGTGAACTCACCATTATTGAAACTCGCTCTGATGCGGCGATTGTTAGTCACAAATCTTCAACAACTTTCAAAAGCATTTCAATATGAGATGGGAAAGAGCAGTCAACGATCATTGATTGTACTTTGGTTTCTTGAATGAATGAACAATCAAATATCAGTGAATGGATTGGAAAGAACAATCCGTTCATTCGCAGTGACTCAGTGGCTGGACGATTATTGTAATTGAATTTTCCAGACGCAATGAAAACATTTTCAAGGAAATGTGCACAACCCGTGTTGGATACTTGATGGAAATATTGTTTGAGCGGTTTTATGCGAGGGACCCAACGGGGATAACGTATTCGTTCATAATCCTTTTGATCTGCACATTCGTTGTGCGGTTATTGCCTCCGAACAATGCCTTGCGCATGCCAAGCCTGAAAACACCACAGAAATTCAGAAGCGTATGTGGAATTGTTTCCCGTTTGCCTCAAAAGCATTCAAAAGCACTCATCAAGTGCTCGCCCATCAATTGCTCCGACTTCCGTTCATACAAATACTATATTGGCATGTTCAATCCTTTTCTTGTTCTCTTTCATGAAAAACCCTTTCCGGAGTAGTTCTGGCTTCAAACAATATACTGTATTGAACAACATCAATACGTTACGATTACCTTAAGTTACTTTGTTGCAAGTTTTGAAAATTCTAGTTTCAATAAACTAGCCTACCTATGAAAAAATGAAAAATATATTTCTGACTATACTTCCAATCGAATGAATAGATTAATTAAAAAGATCTTGATCTATTTTTTTAATTTTCAATTTCGAACAATGTAATGTCCTATTTCGCCGATCAGGTGGACTATAACACTTTTTCATGATATCATTGTTCATTAGGCGCATGAATGCCCAGTATGAAGAAATTAATATCTGATTGAGTAAAAATAAGAAGAAACAAACCTGCGAAATTTCTGTTTATAACAAACTTTGTATACACTTCTAGTTTGTAGCTATTGTGAGTTGTTGAAATGGAAAATTGTGATTGAGAGTTTGATGGTGGTAGATGAAAAATGATGTGTAGAATCTTTGGTTGAGAATTTTTGTTGTTAAATAAATAATGAGAGAACATATAAAAACGACCCACCTCAACTATGAAATATGATAATTGATAAAATACAGTATTGATGAAGTTCGAATTGGTGTCATGAACAGATTTCTTTCATATGTACCGTCTTTTATTCGGGATAATCTTAACAGCTTTGAGCGTTCAGGCAAAGCATAATCATATGATCGTTTATCATTGACGGCAATCTTTGATATGATTTAGGATGAATGGTCAGTTTAATATTATTATTATTTATTATTGATCATATCCCAATTCAGGTTGGCCAAGTAAATTAAACAATAATCCTTAGATTTTTTTATTGATGTTGTGAAACTCCATAATAAAAGTGAACACGATTAATATTTGTCAATTCCACGTATGTGGAAATGAAAAGTACGTGAAATTTGGAAATATTTATCGTGTTTAACTTTGGAATGATTATATCCTTATTGTTGTATGATAATGATTATATCAAGAGAGTTCATTCCAATACAACACTTCTTGTGTACCCTTATAGCGTGAGTGATGATGAAACATACAAATATGCTCCTGAAACTCGAATATTCACTTGAATATTCAATCAACCGAAGCCAGAAACCCGTTTTCCCACTGCAATGTTGTTTCGACCACAGTGAATCGATAATCGGAGAATCAATAATCCAGAATTTCGAATTCCATCCAGAATGTTTACTCACCTCAACAAGAATAATCGATACTTCTTTGAAACTTTCATTTATGTGTTGATATGTAACTCACATTAGGTATAAGCTCACTTATTTTATTCTTGTCTCTTCATGGAGTTTTATTATTCTGAGGCTGATAACAGCCCTTAACAGCTATGATCGTATTCATGGCCAGTTCAACATTGTTCTGTGTTCATTGCAAGAGTAATCAAAATATCTTTTATATACATTTCCCATTGAGAGATAGGAGATATTTAGGAAATATTTCTAATGAAGAGAATAAGAGAAAGAAGAAGAGGTAGTAGAGGAAGAAAAAAGAGGAATAAGAAGAACAAGAAGAAATAGAAAAGAAGTAGGCCTGAAGAGAAAGAGAACGAGTGATTAAAACGAAGCATAATAATCATAGAACTTAAGACATAGTAATTAATTATTGTTCGGTTGGATAGATTTTATTAGAATATTGGTCAAGAAATTCAATAAGAAACCATTGCATAAACATCTGAGCAATAAAAAACGTGCTAAGAGTTATGTATAATATGATCAAGGGGTGTTGGAGCTGTTGAGCTGTTCACAAAAAATGAAGAGGCAACTCAAGACATAATTTGCAGACTCGAATAACTCTGAGCAAAGAAACTCGATAATCTGTTCCGATGATGTTCGAGTAAAGTGCGTTGTAGGGGCTGTCATAAATTAAGGGTGTGCAGGGGTTGGTGAGGGGCAGGGGAAGGGGAAGCACCGATGTTGGACCAAAGGCTTTTATCAGCTGTAGACGCGTGCTATTGGGTCACTGATGGCTCTTTCCCGTCTAATCATAACCTCTTTTCGTCCTAAATTCACTTAGTCCGTTTCCTTTCATCCCTTTCACCGTGGCGGGGAGGAAGTGAGCCATAAGTGGAAGCCTTTCCACCACCATTCTTCCTCTCCAATGTTTTGCTCGCTTCTTTAATAGACTTTCGGGACTAAATAAGTACAAAGAAATGCTTTGAACAGCGTTGGTCGGATTACGCGGCAAGGCCTGAAGAGGCAGGCAGGCGGTCTCTTTTAGCGCTGCTTTCATCCTGCTCTCTCCCCATCATCGACATTATTGAAAATAGCAGTTCTCAAAAGATAATCTTGCAGGTTTTATCATCGTAGGAAAATTTCGTGGGATTCGGATGATTAGTTTTCCTACGAAATGTTTGTTCTTAGTCTGAAGCCACCCAGTTGGGAGATATTAAGCATGGGAGCAATTGATGGTGTAATAGATGTATTGATGGAGGTGGACTATTGATGTTTCATGGTAGTTCTATTGATGTTTCATGGTAGTTTTCGTATGCGATCATATGGGTGTGTGTAAAAAATGACAATAGCGTAAAAAAATGATTCTCCAGACTTCAAAAAATTGTTTTATGTGAACTCACACGCTTGAATAGAAAACCTACAAATTCCAGTAAAAATGATTCAAATAGCCTATTGAATAAACTTGGTACATATGAAATGATAAATTTGGGTGAGCATCACTGTGTTCAAACATTTTAGAGGTATTATCAGATTCTAGACGATAATTAGATTTTAGAGAAGTTCATAATGAGATCGGATTCACATGCTTCCGTTTTTATAAATGGCTATAAACCTCATACCTTAGCTATAAGCTATACTATAGGCTATAGCTGTTGGCTATAAACCTCATACCTTATTTTATAACTAAGGTATGAGTAATGTGGTTGTGAATAATAATTCAAGACGGAAAAGACACATCACAGATCTGATCGAGAATTGAGAGAAAAATGACAAGCATAGTGACAAGGAGTGTTCAAAACGACGGTAAGCAATCAGTCACAAAATATAAGTCAATGGCTTGTCGAATATAATGTTACGGGTTCTATGTCTAAAATAACGCTGGTAACACTTAAATTCATCACTCACACTTTATTAATACAAATTATCCACAACTCACACTGTTCAGTTATTCCTTACAGAGAATAATGTAATCGGAAGCAGATAAATCGATATTGTTCAACTGATAAAGACTTTTCAATATTACTGTACAAAAATCAATCACTAAATGTCCATAAGGCCGATCTAATATTAAATAATAACTGTTCAATGAACTGTCCAATAATTCAAAAGAACGTCAAAAAAGAACAGTTAACTTGCGTAGCACAAGTCCATAATATAATAAAGCTATGCGTAGAGTCCACTGGTTTAAATTAAATAGGAAAAATAATTATCACTAAAGGCACAGTTTACGCTAATTAATTATCACTACTGTCACTATTTGTTTATCTCGACGAATTTCAAAGAAGACTGAACTAATTTACCAAAAGGCTCTCTCTATTTTTATATTCTTCCGTAATCGAGATATCTCTCCGTTTTACTATCAACTTCTACCGAATTCTAAAATAAACAAATAAGGACTCTCGCATCTTCCACAATATTCGATAAGATTTCATTAAATTCTAATTAAACACCTAGAATATTCTGCAAATTTCCAAATAAACACCCTAACAGTGTCAAAAGAAGAGTAATTAATTGCTTTGACCAGACACTTGTTGACACAAGCAGATAACAACGAGAACTTCCTCTCCATTTTCACTACAATAAGTTACTGTATTGCTAGCCATATTCAATCTTGTGTAAATCATTGCAAATCATTGAATTGGGCACATTTTAATTGCGTTTATTAAGTAATTACATCATTGTTTTGCAGAATTGAGACAGCCTAGATAATCAAAAAGGAGTGAAAGGATGGGAAGGAGAAAGAGGATTATTAACATTTCATTTATTGAGTTTTTCCATCATAATGTTGTACAGCTAAGCCAGCCGTACAAGGACATTTATTTTATTTTCTATATTTTGTATTGTTTTTCTACATGAACACAATCTGTACTCAATTATAATCATACTCTGTATGGGAGCAGTAAATAAATAAATAAAATAAATAAATTGGCATGGCTGCGAATTGCCGTAGCAGAGCTACGTATAGGCCTAATGCTGCAAAAATTTGTTGTCATAAGGTTTAGCAGATCCCCTTTTCTAGTTTTGACTCAAGGAAGAAGAATTGTAAATGATTACACCGGGGCGGAATCAATTGAAAATCACACAATGATAGAAGAATAGCACACATAAAGTAAGGGTGAAGTATTGCTAAAAAGCGTTTGCCGAATTATAGAACATCGATTTCCACGAGGGGAAAAAAGGGAGAAAAGAGAATTTTATTACTATCTGGAAAGTTTGCCTTTGTTGAAGTTAAAAATAAAGTGAGCTTTTCTTATGGCTTTTAAATCAAGACAAAAGATAGGCGGATAATTCTTATAGCTTGTACTTTCTCAGCCTTTATATCGCTATCTTTTCTTTTGCTTTCAATTTCTTTTTCCCTTAGTCCATTGTTCCCCGAACTTCCCTCAACTCTTCTGTCCTTTTCCGAGCTGAAATTACTTCTCTGCCTTGGATATTTCCTTCCATCACGAGCAAAATGTTTCATTGCATTATCTCATTCAATTGAATTGAGTCGTTACCTTTTAAGGGCTTTTGAGAAACTGCAATATATTTACACTCACAAGTGTTTTTATTACAATAAAACTAATTGACTAATGATTGACTTTTAGTCGGTCGTGGGAAGCACAATGTTGATACTAGAGTTAAATTCGTTCCATTTGAAGAAATGAACTCAAGGAAAGTAGAACATTTTCCATTAGTGTTAATGAAATTGCTGGTATTTGAAAGCATTTTTTAAACAGCACATCAACTAACTAACATTTCATGCTTATCTCAGCCTGTTGAAAGCATTGATTAATTATTATAAAGAAGTTAAAAATATCTAATATTGTAGATTTTTCATTAAAAACTAAATACAGCCTAATTTATTCCATGCAACTTTCGAAGCACAATATAAGAAAGAAGTCAATCATTATTAAATGAAGCAAAATCTTATGCAATTTATTTTAGGAAACTTTGTTTTTTTTTGTAAGACAAGAAAAGTAATTTGATTATCTTTAAGTGAATAAGCCAGGTGGAATGTAATTTTTTCATATTTTATTACATATTACATTATCAGTTTCTACATGAAATGATGATTTAAGATTTGACTTGATTTAAGACTTGATATCTTATCTGATTATATCTTATTAATAAAGATTATCTTTAAGATAATCACAGATTGTAGTTCGAGATTTGTCAATCTCTTTCAATTTGTCTGTTCGGTTCCGAATTGAGCAGCTCAAAACGATATAATATGACATGACGGAGGGACAGTTTAAGCGATGCTCATTTCGCAGTAGCTTTTCGATAGCTTATTGGCCTGTCAGAAAATCTCGTTTCATGTTGAAATAGCAGTATGGGCGATTCATAGAGGTAACACGAACCACGTTTTATAGAGCTCCAATAACATGACACACCTCACTTGCTCTGCTGCTTAGAAAGAGCAATGTTCCGTGACTACTTCTCAGTCCCAGCCCCCGTTCCTCATATAGACAAATGGTACCTTCAACGAAATAAATACACTGCAGTAAAACCTCACCTCATCACTTTCAAAAAACAAAAAAATCTTCAATTCTTATAATATTTCTGTCACAATGTTGAATTGGTTTACGGGTATCAAAAAAGCTGGATTTAGAAATATATAATAATATATGATCGAGAGAATATTGATGCTTCCATGAAATGATATGTTTAAAGTTTGGTGAATGGAATAATCACGAATGTATGATCATCAGAGAAGATACTTCATATGTATTTCAAGTACAGTAATTACAAAATATGATATTGTAATAAGATTGACAATGTAATTATCGAGAATTATACTGAGATAAATATGACAGTTGACTTCACTCTGGTTAGAAATTAGACATGCAGTATAAAAATGAATTATTGCTGTTATTCTTTTTCTCATTTTTATTCTCTGCCTCCTCTGTTCCATTTTCTTCTCATCTCACTTCTCTTACATTTGCAATCTCCATTAAATAATATGCAGCGCATTTTTATGCATCACATACTTCTGTCAAGAAGTCCTATTACAAGTAATATTAAATCCCCAACAACTCGCCACTTCCTTCTTTTTTCTTATTCTCATTCCTATGATTGTTTATACATTTTCTCCAAAGACTTCCAAGCTTAAACTCGCTGGTAAATAATGCATAGTCATGGTTGTTGACCGAACGAAGAGAGGTTTCTGATTCAACTCGAACTATCAGCATTTGGTGTGTGTGTGTGGATGTGTTCGGCAATTTAAGCCGAACAGATTGACCGATTTTCTTGAAATTTGGTATGACGAATCTTTGTTCAATAGTCGAGCGAGGTATATACATATAGAATTTTGAAATTCGTTCTCGTTCAAAGATGACGGCCCTTTATTCAGGAATTTCACCCTTAAAATCACCCTCACTTTTGAAAACTTAATCGGATCAGAATGAAATCGGGCTCAGCGATCCAAGGCGGTCTTATTTCATATCACATGTGCAACATTTTGAAATTTATGGAACTCGATAATTTTTTTCAGTCCCAATTTAACTTTCAATTTTTGTTATCTTTTTAGCCGTGCTTCCTAGCTTAGTTCGTTATTCTTTTTGTAACGCATTTACAGCTAACCGCGAGTACCAAATTCAATGAAACTTTGCTTGGATGTTCCTTTAAGAAATGCCCAGCGATGTATGTGTAAGGATTTTCGAAATTTGCTTACATTTTAACATTTTAAGGATATTTAAAAATTAAAAAATTTATTATTATTATTATTGTTATTATTATTATTATTATTATTATTACAAGTACCTTTTTTTACTTATTAAGGAATTGGTAATGTCATCTTGAATCTAACAGCTCTCACAATTCCATTTTGAAATGGATGTTGGATCATGGTGTCACTTACCTATTCACAAAGTGTAGTAGCCCTCACATACTTACAAAAAGACCGCGAAGTCATGCTGTCTACCATTTGACCTGCACATGAAGAGCAATAAACTGGGGTTAAGCTGGGGTCGTCCACCATCGTGAACCAGAAATTCTATAGTGTTCAGACTAGCAGTTTCATTCTGTGCTATCTATCGTACAATACAACGGCAACAGTGGCACTGACACAGCCAGTTGCTTCGTAGACAGGCGGTAATCCTAGACGGGGAGAATGAGGCGATCGTTTGTCGTGAACACGTCTGAATTGGAAAGCAAGGCCGGTTGCCGCGAATAAGCTGACGTCTAGGGGATAACGATTATGTGTCTCAAACTGTGGAAAGGGACAGCATTCGTCGGAGTGAAGGGATTGATGGCATTCGTCACAGCATGACAGACACTTGGCAGAAGAGGGTGGGCTGTATGTGGTGCTGACGCACTAACCAGGTTGAAACAGTTAAGCGCATTACCGGCCCTTTATAAGCGGACCAAGTTTAAGCGTCTCAAGCTCTACGGTGTTTAATTCGCCTGCATTAACTCGTTTGTCAAGGCGATGGTGGATCAGCTATTTCTATGGTTATAAGCAGCACACGTGATCTGTGATTTGTGACGTCACGAAGAGAATAGTTTGCTCTTGATCTATGTTAACAAGTGAGGGGATCACTCGATCACTGCAATATCCAGTGTGGGCGACGTTTGAATGGGGTCTTTTCTCTGACGTCAGATCAAATTCTCACTTGGTGGAGGATGTTTTGATAAGTCTATGGCAAAACTGATCTGAAACTAAGGGATGCTGAGTTCTCGTATGCTCCATTTGCCTTTTGTTTTCGTTCATACGATACCCACATAAGTCTGAGCTTCAAGCGTGGGCAATGAGTTGATGATAAAGGGGAATTGAAGAGGCATTAGAACCTTTGTTTGTATCCTTAAGGTCTCAAAATTGATTCTACTTCCTTCAAATTTCGATTTTTAACTCTTACAAGGGCCATAAAGGTCAATGAGCTTCAACAAATTTTGTAAAATTAGGCATGTGCTTACCAAGAGATTAAATTAATGAGTGATAGTCAAATTTCCAATTTCATATAACTCTATGTAATACAATGTAAACACAAGGTAATTTGTATTTACAATTTGAAAACATTTTTCGTGTTTCTGATAAAGAAAATGGCGTCCGTATTCTTCTCTAGAGATTTAAATGCTTACAAACTAGTTTTGCTTGCATCTCCTTTTATTCAATCACTCATACCTATTTTTATAAAGATTAGTTTTCAAGATAATATCATCTTTTTCTAGAATTAAAAGGCATTTCATTAAAAAGTAAGCCAACCTTGAGAAAAACTTTCAAAAGGCTGCTTGACAAGCATGGAGGAGATATTTGGATATGACAATTTTTAAATATGCAACTATATTCTTTATTACGCACTGTACTTTATTTGCATTTTTTCTTCCTTACTCATACCAATTTATTTCTCTTTTTTAAACTCCCCTTCCTTTCTCATCTCCTCTTTCACTTATCCTAATACATGGCTTTGCTAAAGTTGGATAAGTTTCGTTTTCCTGCACACCCCACAATGAAGCCACCTATTTGTAACTATTGTCTGTATGCTATTTTTATTTTTGCATTGTTTTTTTATATTTTGTGTATGTTTTTAGTGTATTAAATAAATTGAAAATTGAAATTTAAATATTCTACATTTGGAATCATTTTTCACAGAAGTATGTTATATGAATCTATGAATATCATTGAAAAAATATTTCACCAGTGTCAGTAATTAAGCCCGGTTGATTCCAAGCACAATTTTTCAAATCACCAAGACTGTGTTCCTATTTTCCATACAGAGAAATTGTATGTTTAAACAGATAAGATTTCTCATGTCTGCTGATTCAAATTTCACATGATGGAAAATCTTATTTCAAAAATCATAAGTTGCTAAATAATAATAATAATAATAATAATTTTTTTTTCAATTTCAATTTCAATTTATTTCTCTCAGATACAAACAGTTTCATATACACACAATGCAATTATTTCTTTTCTAGCTATAAGCTATTCGAAGAGAATTACAATATAATTTGCAATGAAAATAAATAAATACAACAATAGTAATTATGGTACACACATTTCCTAAATAAATATAATTATAATCCTTTTTCTTTGAACAATGATGGGAATATTCATGAACGTAATATCCATTATAACAATTTTCTACGTGTAATAATAATATGATTGAACACTACTTAATGGAATAACATGTCAATTTTTCGAAAAAGAAAGAAAGAAAAATTCTGAAGAAAATATTAGGACCGAAACTTAAAAACAATGGAGTGCATTTGACTTCAAATAAAACTTTATTTGTAGTACATTAAACACTATAATAATCCCATATAGTATAGAGAAATAAGAATTAGTTTTCAGGGTCACATATTCATAATTAATAAAAATAGACTCACTAAACAAATATTCGACTTTTTCAAAAACAGAAAAATAAATAAAATGTAACTGGTTAAAACAAGTTCAACTTGATTTTTATGAATTGAATATTACAGAGAATACAATCAAACACACTGTACATTTAAGAATTTTTTTAAAAGATGAAAATAGAAGATTCCAAAAATATCCTTAAGCTAGTAGAAGAGGCACTGTAGTACCAGAAGAGAAAAGAAAGACAAAATTGGATAGAATGAAGGAGCGGAAAGAAGCATCCATGAAGAAATAATTGATTCAACATAGCCCAAAGTGGGTGATTCGAAAATAATAATAATACTGATCTTATGACTTATTGGGAGACCCTTACGGTGTTTAAGGTGCTCGAAATCACTAAGACACACCGACGTCTTCTCTTAACAACATTCATTTCAGATTTATCATAATATAAATCCATAATAGAGTATTCGGCTCTTCTGTCAATTCTTTTCTCCAACTTGGTGATATTTTTTCTGAGAGTTTTCAAATGCAGATTTCTTGTCATACTAATTATTTCTTTCTCCTGAAAATAATCATCTCTCTGCAGGGGTTCTCGGGCAATAGAGAGTGACCATATCAATGACAAGACAAGATCTTTTAGAACACAAAAGCATTGTCACCGCGACGACCATTACAATACAGTTGTATTCTACACATGATTTGAATGCACGCTATTATCTTGAGGTTATGACGATCAAGTGTGTTGTGATGTATGTGTGCCTGCTTGCAGAAGATGCCAGACTACCTTCTTTTATCTCGTTATATTATTGTCGAGCAGGGATAAGTGGACTCTTCTCTTGTAGCGATTCAAAGGATTCTGGACGGTGTGAACTGGTAAGTCTGTGCCGGGAATGTCTCTCACTTCTACTCAAACCTCTCGGATGCTCTTACTCTTTCTGTGCTGTGTATAACCACCAACTCTTTTTGTCCTGTATGTAACCAACGACCCCTGCAGCGCAACAGATTCTCTCTCAATACAAGCAGTTGTGTCGGCTAGGCATCCCTTCTCACCCGGACAAAAGACCGGCCAAATGAGATGTGCTTCTCATATCCGCTGGATTAATAAGGATCCTATCGTTCCCTATTTCTTACCCGGTGTGTCGTCTGGATATCATTCGAAACGAATGTATAAAACGTGTTCACATCGTCCCACGGTACCACTGAATGGGATGCGACTGTTTTTATTATTCAATTGCCAGGAAATGTTTAAATGTGTGACTATTGTAATGCATGTCTTTTAAAACTGAAGATAACAATTGTTTCTTTGTGCTGTTTAGTGAGGTGAGCAGTTTTTCAGTGGCTGAAATTATTCTACTTTAGTATTAATATTTTCTGAGATCTGGATTTTTCTCGTAGCCAAAGAATTTTGTAATAGGATGGTTATTGAGATTTTTCAAATTATTTTTCAGATATTCACTTCTTGATGATTCGGAGTCAGCCGTTGATATCTAGCTTCATCCTTTCAAAATCACCAAAGAAATCCAATTAATTATTGACATTAAACATGAGATCTTTAAAAGTTTAGGTTTTGAAATTTTATAGTCAAGTACTAATGTCATGGGATGATATTCACTTCATGATAATTAAGAGTAACCAGTTGATAGTCTGTTCCATCCTTTCATAGTAATAAAGGAATTTTAAAACTATTGGCATTCACCATGAATGTTACTTGTATGAAGATGTTCACAAACCATCCATAGTTGAAAGTACTTGCAAGATACACGAAAAATATTTGTTTTTATTTGAAAAATTATTTGAGATTCTCACTTAACTATTAAGCACTGCTCTAATATGTCTGGAGGGACAGAATAGCTCCGAAAAGAAGATGGAATATTTCCAATTTATTCAACTACTACAGAGTTCAGATTTGCGGGTCCAGCCAGCGTCAGTTGCAGATAGAAGTCCCCCTTTCCTTGAATCTTTTCTTCCCCCCTTCCCACTTCAGCCGCATTTACGACGATATTTTTCTGGCCGTGAATCTTGCGAAAGACAGGAGGGTAATATGCGATGTGCACCAGTTGGAAGAAGAAGAAGGCGAATGGCAGGCTTTTAGGCGAACGTACATCATCCCTGGACTGGGACTATGCGCGTGGTACGCAGCAGATATATTACACAATACGGTCGGAGGGTTTGTGTAATACTAGTCGGGTCGTCTTTTTTGCGCGCGCTCATGGTAAACAAGGAAACGCAAGCGAGTGGGATGGGCGCGTGGTGATCCTCAAGCCTCGAGCTTACAGATGAGAATGAGCGAAACGAAAAAACGTCAGTCCATACGCGTAGGATCGGCTGCAGTTCGCTCGCATACACAATAAAACACAATCTGGAACAGCCATATTTTAGCCGGCACATTTCCATTTATCTGTTCGAATTGAAAAGAAAGATTGCTGGAACAGAAGAATGAACAAAACGATGAAGACATACCGGTCAAGAAGTGAAGGGATGAGTTGAAAAGAATAACTGCAAAAGAATGATTTCTTATGCTGGGTACAATGTGTATCTATGGTCAGCTGAATAATCAAGGCCAGTCCATGGAAAAGAGTAAAAATAAATAATCTCAATCCATGGAGATCTGTAGAGTTCTTTACAAATTATGTCTACCTCAGTTTTGAGTATTGATTATGTATCAATTGAGAATTTGAATTTTTTTCGGTAGTTTATTTATTTTTATTTATTTATTTATTTATGTATTTATTTATTTATTTATTTATTTATTTATTTATTTATTTATTTATTTATTTATTTATTTATTTATTTATTTATTTATTTATTTATTTATTTATTTATTTATTTATTTATTTCTTTATTTATTTATTTATTTATTTATTTATTTATTTATTCAACTGCAGTTATAAAATACAAATCTCAGGTCATTATAGAATGCAAATCTCAGGTTAGGTCGCTGTTTCACTCGAAATTCCACATTCAAGCACAAAAATTATTCACAATCACAAGTCTTTTGCAGAGAAAGAAGATTAATTTTTACATTTCAAACAAAGCACTACCACAGTCCGAAAAAAGATGATATAATTTGGAATTTTTACATTTTTAAGCCAAAAGTCTTCACTAGTTACACTCATTACCATAGTTATTATATAAAAATAGTTATTGAAAAAAATAAAAACATTCCTGTCTATTGCGTAGTAGCATATTTTTTAAAAAATAGTGCTTTTCTGTTGGACTTTAATTTTTTCCCTTGGTATACCATTATTATTTATTCATTAATTGAAACTATTTTTTTTTAGGTGAGCTTTGATGCGTTCAAGATGCTAACAACTGTGGTATGTGATTACACTCCTTTGCTGAAAAAATCCATTAGCAATATATATTTTATTTACATTTATTATTTTATTTTATTTATACATTTTTGATAGAATTTGCGAATATTTCTATGCAAGTATCGTTCAATTCGAACCAATGTACTTAATGATAACACATAATAATTAGTAAAGGCTGACTGATTATAAATTGGTATACTGTTTAAACTAAGATAAGAACTTGTCAAAATTTGAATCTATCTGTATTGGTTTCTTTAAAATAGGTTCTAGGAAGTACGAAAAGATGTACTCTATTTTAAGACCCACTGTGTATTAATTGGTTTAACAGTATTAGGGATAATTCGAGTGGATATATATTATTACATGGATAAAATACCATAAGAAACAAATACATTATGCGCATATATAGAAAGAAGCATTTTCAAATCTAATTACAAAGAATGATAAAGACACGTTCTCTGCTGTATAATCACTTCCCGGTGGTTCGGAACCCACCTAAAACTGTAGGTCCAACTCATCAATCACCATCATCTAACTCATTACCCACGCACAAGTCTCAGACCTATGTGGGCTTCATCCTCTAAAAAAAAGACTTTGTTTTCACCAAAATTCCAACATAAATATTATCATACTGTTACGGGTCCACTAAAATTAAGCTGACAACACTCAAAAGTAACACTCGAACTTTATTCACTCAATTAACTTAAAACACGCACCAATCACACACGAAAATCAAGAGATAAATAAACAGTTCAATAACGTTAAACTATTAATGAATTTACTATATCACTGCACAAAAACTAACCACTAACTGTCAATGGGTCTATCAATGATTTAATAGTAACTGTTCAATAAACTGTTCAATGATGTAAAAGTAATTAATGTCTAATAAACGGTTAGAACATTCAAGAATAAACTGAACACTTACGAAATACAGTCTGTCATGGTTTAACAAACAAAATAATATCACATGAGTATAAACTGCCACTATGTCGTTTATCAAATTGAACGTTCGAATAACAACTGGCTTACTGCTCACCAGGACAGCCCTTTATGAAAGATTACTGTTTATTCTAGAAGTATCCACAAATATGTGGGTCATTCTACTATTTACTCGAACTTTCTGGCATAGTTCTCTAAAACCCTAGGAACGAATTTGACATATGAGAGTGAACGTGACAAGAGACGAGAAAGAAGAAACAATAAGAGATAATAATTAATGACCTCTCTGCAGATAAGGCATTGCAATACTAGTAGTTCTGTGAACAGTAGACCTCACTTACTCAACACTCACTTATAAGGGGATGACATTTTTGAAAAACGTTGAGCGTTTTCGACTCAATTTTAATTCCTTAATATTTTATTGATGACAAACGTTAAAAGTCAATATTTGAAAAGACCAAAGCTTTTGACGGCCCCTAGAAATAACCGCTTATACCTAATAACGGGTTTTCATGCATTTTTAGCAGCTTTTAATGCCAATAAATCTCCAATCATAAAAAACAGAAATTATTCATCAAAAAAATTATGAATTTATTTTTTAAAAACAAAAATTCAAAAATAATAACCATTCCACTATTATAGCCGTCTAATCATGGTTTTTCTGTATGGGCTTCGGCAATAAAATCCATTCAACTATTTTAAGTCTTGCTCGACGATCATCTCCACCCAATTCTATAGGTACTTTGGCATGTGATGGCTGAGGAAAGGCTGATTCTTATTGGAATCTTGGGCCAACTAGCCGAAAGCGAATGAGCGATGAGGTTGGAATCCGTTCCGTTCCCCAGAATCGAAGAGCCTACCGATCCAAGTGGAAAAGGTTTTCTGGTTAATTTATCTCGATTTCGATTCAAGCCGCTAGCTCGTTCTTCCAGGTTATCGACTTTGCGAATAGGAATTACGAGAGATGAGCAGCCAAAGATCGGAAAGCAATCGATCAACGGTTGGACATGCAGAGTCTCTTTTGACCTCTCGCTCTATCACTTCTCTCTTTCTCCCTCTCACTCCTTCTCAGCTTCAACCCTTGCAGCTAACTAGCACACACTTCTTTCCTCATTCACATCCTACTGATCTGTGACAGCTGATTGATTGGATTTTAATCGATGTGCGGTCTAGCTTCAGGCTTCAGGAACAAAAAACAAATCTTCCCTGATGCTATGATTGCCCCCAATCCGATATCCGTCTTTTATTCAGTCCAAAAATCGTTCACCAGGAATAAACTACAGTGAAATACAAGATACAAAGTGCACAGAGTTCTGTTATTTCAATGTGGCGCGAAATCTCGAGTCCGGCGAAGTCTATGAATGGATGCCTGAGTGCCTTAATGATGTCCCTCCAGGAAATTTATATATTTTTTTTTCTTTGAGAACTAGCTCTAAATAATATTTGCACACCTATAAAATCTTGAATCTTAATGTCCAAGTATCAGCGCATCATCTTCTTTGCTTTGAAAACTCCTCTGCAACCCCTGAATCAGTAGGCCATGAAAATTTATGGGGAGAGGGCACATCACCAATCGATAGTTGAGTGTGATACTCAAATAATAGTATTTTTTTTCTTATAACACATCATGTGGCTTACAGATCTCCAGAACAGCCCCATTCAAAAGTGTAGAATTTAATAAACTAATTTATAAACTTAAATTTAATGAACTTATTGCAGCTGTTCAACAAGGAAATCATAACATCAACTAAGTGGGATGAAAACTTCTATTTTTTATTAGATCACCTTCAATTACATCTTCTTTATATTGGATTGAATTTGATTTGAATTTAAATTGAAACGAATATTCTCATTCTTAAAAGGCTGTAATCAACTGGTTATTGTAATCAACTATTGCTGTAATCAACTAGTTAATCAGTTCATTATTGAAATGTATGAATATGTCTCCAGGATGAATATTATCAAGACAAAAAAAGATTTGCTTTTGAATTCGGTACATCTGACTTCCTTACTCTGTATGTCCGAAGTATCTTTTACAATTATTTTGATCAATTTATTAATTAATTACTGCACTAGATGAACAGCTAGATATGAGACTCATTCTAATTAATTTTCATTTGTGATAGTTTCCACGACGACAATAGATTACACAGTGGCCGCCCATCCTAACCTCAACAAAACCCAACCTCTGGTGGCAGGCTGACAAAGCTTCTCTTTAGAAGCGAAATGCATCCTTCTAGCATAAGTGAGTGTAAATAATAATTTAAATAAACATTAAGTGTCACTTTTGATATTAGATAATTTCGATTCTTTGACTTGCAAGTCCACTAGATTAGAAACCTTTCCCAAATAATTTTAATTTTTTTAATTTATTTTCTCATGGCATTCATTGACCTCCCATAAATGGACTATTTGGAAATGTCAAGTTTCAAGTTTTAATAATATATAAAACCTAACTTACTTATTGATCTGTTGTTTTGCAACTCACAATGTGCCCTAAATTCTTCACTCGAATATGCACAAACATGCAGGAGCTCTTTCTTAAGCTGAGCTCTGACTTGTTCACCCCTCATTTCCTTGAGCCGTGATGGTAAAAAATTATACAACCGAATACCCGAACTCTTCACACCACGTTCATACAAAGCTGTATGATGTTGGCCATCTCTTAGGTTTTTCCTGAATCTAGTTCCATAATATAGCTCTCCGGTAGAGAATTTATGTTCAATTCTTTTTATGAAGCATATGATTTCGAGAATATATATACTTGGAAGAGGAAGAATTTGTAACTGCTTCAAAATTCGTCGGCAACTTGTTCGGATAGACTCTCCCACCATCACCCTCAATGCCCACTTCTGTAATCTAAATATTTCTATTACGCGGCTTGAGTTGCCCCAGAAGGCTATTCTATATGTCAAGAGCGCGTATGAAAAGCGCAAAATATACACATCAAAGAGATCCAATGTCATTCTTCAACTGATGCAGATATTTTTGATTATATATCCCAATTAAGAGAGTGATCGCTTTAGAGGATTTAAATCCATCAATTTCTGAATAATAAATGCCCAACTAAAGAAGCATGTCTCAGCAGAGAAGACGCTGTGTATATTGTGGATAAGAGGAGAAAGCGAATGTTTGCCGGAGGAGGCTTTTATTCAGCCTTAAATCATGTATCACGCGGGCCTTGGCAATAAAGGGATATATTGGACAACAAAGGCAGAGGCTAACATACGTCTTAGTCGTCGTTTTCGGGCTTCCTCATACCACTATGTCTGCGCGCCGCCGGTAGTAAACAAGGCGGATTCCATCCAACAGACAAGAACATTGTAAAAGGAAATAGTGAACAGGAGAGAGCGAGAGAGAGACAACCGTATAGAGGAAAACGGCCGCCATTCTTCATATGTGGCTTCAATTCGCATACACAACACATTCTATGAAGCCATATTTCAGTTTGGACGTCATGATTTATCCTGCTGACTTGTGTGGCAAGAGCTATGGAGACAACATGGTCATTCCAAATTTTCATGTTTTTCCAGACTGCGCTCCCTTTGTCATATCGCTGGAAAATTGTTCCTATCAAGTGGAAACGTATATGTTCTCTCCCATATGCAACGGAAAATTTGTGTTTTGAGTAACGAAATTTTAAATTCTTCCCTACTCAATGCATTTTCTTCATAATTATCGAACTTCAGGAATTGCCATAAAATGAAATTGAGAACAACACTTGAAAGTATCATACCCATGCACAGGTCTCAGACCTATGTGGGCTTCATCCTCAGAAGAGAAAATCATTATAAATAGTAAATATTCGAAACTAAACACAATCAAATAAACAGCAACACTGGAATAAGTAATTACCACTCAATAAATCAATAAAACTAACAAAATATTTGATAACTTCAAACTAGCAAAGAATATTCGAATAACAAATATTCACAGTCCAGAACTCATCAATCACCGTCAGGATCAATTCCAATGAATAAATGTCCAATAAATACAATAATAAATAATCGATGCACTCCAAAAAAATCCTGTGTTCACTAAAAACCTATCACAACTACCGTCACAGTTATTCCACACTAAGTGCACTTGTACTCCTTTTAGACATGCACTGTACTAGTCAAAGAGAAGAGAATTCAGAATATCATCATTATTCTTGGTTCCAAAATTAAACCATATCTTGACCTTATTTTTAAGAATAATTGCCTTTACTCTGTCTGTGCTACAACAATAAACTCGTCTTGCGATTGCTTTGTACTTTGCTTGTTGGCAGTTAGTTACGAAAATGTTATTTCACATTTGATGAAACTGAATCTCTAGAAATGAAGCGATTCTTTAAAAAAGGAATTGGGAATGTACAAGTTACCTGTCTCATCATAGAGTTTTGTTACTCTACTGATTTGATGTTGTCATATTGGTTATTTCTCAATTATAGATTCGATATATTCACAATACATATTATAAACGGAGATATTCATCTCAACATTGAAAAGAAAAGTGTAATGTTCTTCAACTATATGTTGTTATTCTGTTTGATTCGACATTGTGAGCTATTCAGTAATTAAATTCTACTAAGAAACTGTATGTACTTACACTTGCTTGATCATCACTCATTCTTCTGTATGAAATTATAATTATTATTGTATGGTTATTATGAAACTGATTTGATATCTTTACATGAAGATTGTTCTCAATAAAATTGAAACATCAAGAATATAATCATTTAAATTTGGTAGGAAATATCTTCCATGGGTCAGTAACAGGAAGCAAATGATAAAGCCGCGTCTCCACCAACCAAACATGTCTGCCAAACATTGTTGGAAAATACAAAAAATGGACTAACATTGAACATATGGGTCACCGAACATGTTCGTGAGTTCAATTCAAATGTTCGGTCTGTGGGCGACAGTGACGACCAACAACAGGTTCCCACCACTACCTCCACGACACCGATCATAATGTTTGAGAAGGCATTCACACCAAACGATGTTCGGCGACATCAGATAATTTCAGCGAAAACTGTTCGCCGAGCATGTTTGGTTGGTGGAGACGTGGCTTTAAAGATAGCATCGAGCATTTAAGCCAACAAAAGGCATGTGTACAGAAAGATAGAATATAGATAGATGACCAATGCACTATTGGGCACTCTCTGTTATGAATGGTTTAGGACCAATTAATTCCTCAATGTATTTCCACCTTTGTAGCACATCCACTTCGCATCGTTTGTAGCTGGGTCGGCTACAGTCAGTTTCAAATCATCCCATTCAAGTAATAATAATTTTACCCGGGGCTTCTGGTGACATACCTTTGGCTGATTGAGCGAGTGCTAGATCATGAATGCTATGCGTTTGATGTAGAATGCATCCGAAAGTCCCAAGCTATGTACAATGTCTGGATCTAAATAATCCATAGCTTCTATTGGAATGATAGAGTTCGATCAGGCTGTTTGAATACGTAGAAAATAGCTATAATATACTATAATGTATCACAATATTGGATAACTAGCTAATATCACGATCTGTCAGGCAGTACGATCGACTCATATAATGTCGCTACAATCGGCAGACATCAATGCGATGCATTTCAATTGCTGAAGAAATGTTTCAAGCATTCAACCATAATTTATTATATTATATTTATTATGTCTTATCGAAATAATTGTGCCTCAAAATAATCTTATCCTATTAGAAACTATAATAGTAATGTTTTTACATAAGTTCAATTTATGTTAAAAAGTATTTGATTGTTTTATACTACATTGTGTGTGCAAACATGAACTTTGCATTTCTTTTCAATTTTCAAAATTAGTTTACTAAATTCTGTTGACTAGAAATCAATAATAATAGCTTTCTATTGATAAAATATCCTTTAAATGATTCACTTCTGAATTTCATTCTTCAACTGGCTAACTCTAACAGTCTTTCTTCAACAAATTTGGGGAGCTGATAGTTGAGATGGGCCTACCTTTGGTATTTTAGATATATTTTTGAGTTCTAATATTGTGTCTATTGTCACTAAATAGCCTCGAGTAAATAGGCAATGAATCAGCAACAATAAAACTGTTTGCAATGATTTGTGATCAATATGAATTCCATTTATAAATTAACAATATCATAACCATATTGAATCTAATCAAGTTGAAGAAAACTTTATAGCTTTATCCATAATGTCTATGTGTTAATCATGATGTGTCTTTTCAGTCCTCAGTCTTGCAGCCTTGTGAACAGTATCCTTCTGAAAAATTAATAACTGACAAATCAGCAACATATATTCTTATCACCTACTGTTAGTACAAGTCGTAACAAACTGTAAGTGCAACAAATAAGTAATGAATTAATTTGTGACAAATTAGTAATGAGTATTCTTATCATCTTATGTTTTTTCAAATTATAAGACGCATCAAAATCACTTCAACAGCACGATATCCTATTCAGGATTTTATGAAATCTGAATGTTTTCAACATATAAAATGATGGCCTCATTTCAACTTCTTTCTAGAAGACGAGTGAATGATATTCTGCCTTTTACAGTCTCACAAGTTGTGACAGATATTCCGACGCTTTATGACTTTCTAACATATTCAGGCTATCAAATGTTGAGCGTGTCTACACCAGCTACATAATGACACCAACATATGTTGCAGCCAGGTATTCTCAAGCGCTTGCTGTAACTCCTAAATCATGTAGATATCCTTGCACTGAGTGCAAATCACAGTTGTCAGCTGCAGGCTGTGAGTTGAAAGACTAGCTAGCGTAAGCAAGTAGCGTCACTATAAAAATCAAATGAAAAGATGTGACTGTCTTGGCGTAAATAGCTGAAACAAAGCACCAAAACGCTTTTCAACTCTCATTGCTCCTCATTTAAAACAGTTTCTATTCTGATATTCTAGGAATTTCGGAATTAAAGGAAGGATTACTTCATATTTATTTGTACCATGTATGTATGGTACATATTACTATATATAAGTACAAAGAATAGAGATTTCAGGGTTTTTATGTATAAGTAAGATTATGTATGTAAAGTAATAAATATTTTGTATTCAATGAAGATTTGCAGGATTTTCATACCTTATATGCTAATTGCGGCATGAAACGACAATGCAACTAGATTATTCGGTTGATCTTTTTTTAATTATCATTGTTAACATAGGACATATTCATATGAAAAATTACTAGTTAAACGTAGCTAACTGATCAGATGTTTTTTCGTTACGTTTCGTAATAACTCTAATTATTGATAAATACCCCAAACGTACAGGATGTTCGAAGTAATCTTATACAGAATACTACATGATACAGAATAATCTTATACAGAATACTCGTACATGATACACCTTATTATAATATAGCATAATATAGCTCATAATCCATCGTAGAAAGGATCAGTAGGCTGCAAGGTTGCAATTCAACAGCTGGTTGCACAATCCAATCGTTGATCAGAGTTTGATCATCAACGATCACTCCAGATCTAGAAGCATAATTAACCAAAATAAATAAATTAACCATACTAAATAAATATAATATCTAACTTTGATTAACCTTTGTGCAACCAGCTGCAAGAAAATGTGTGTACTCTATTATACAAAGCTTTGTATTTTTTAAAATAATACTGTAGCACTGATGTGAGGGTAGAGTTGTTTGTGTCCATAGAGCTGGTATTGGAGTCGGTACACTCAAAGTCTATCGTATAGTGTACACTACATAAACATTAATTTTGCCGCAGAGATCATGGAGAAAATACAAGAAGACGCTATATGACATAATCGTCTCTGAAGCGGGCATTGCGAGAAAATTGTTTTCCAGGATCCATATAGTCTGCGGATAGTCTGCGCCTGCTATTGGGTCTCTGCTAGCTGTAATTGGAATGATGACAACCAGTTTTCTATCGTTTAAAAATTGGATGCCTTTCAAAATTTTCCTTTTAAAATCGGAATTTTGTTTTCATTATTGTTGAAATAATGCAGATGATTGGATGATCAAGAATGCAATAGGATAGGAATCTCGACTGTAATGCTATGAGGCGATTGGTGTTGTTAAAAAATGAGTGTGTTGGATGAGATTTCAAGAACAAGACAGTTGGGACGGTGCACCAGCACGACGAATGCTGCTTTAGTAGCTTATCCGTTGTCACTCCACTTACCAAATATTGGAGCTCGGTCTGCTTACAATGAAAATCGTTGTGGCGGAAATATCTGGAACACTTCCAGACTCAGTAGACTAGCAAAAGAATAAGAATGAACAATGAATTTCTCTCTTTCTGATATTTCGATCTTCAGAATCGGAATAAAATGAATAGCCACATAACAGACACTTTTAAATATCCAAACGTTCCTCCCGATGCTAGAATGACTCCGATTTTCCATTTCAATAATCACAAGTCACTGTTGCTGGCAGACTTGCAACTTATACATCCAATCGCCCATCCCCAATGCAATATCAATAGAAAATAATACAAAGTTTATTCCTTGCTACTTGAAGAGTGAGTGACTCAACCAACCCTCACCATGAATTGGATGTGGAAAGCTGGATTTTTTTGTAGTGGTATGGGTATCCAATATTGTCAAAAATCGATTATCTTTCAAAATATTAATAAGATAAGATAAAATAAGATAATAAATCTTTATTACCAATAAACTTACAACAGTAATAGGCAAAGTCACAATGTAGTCACAATACATGAAAACAAATAATACATTATAGACAATACAATTGCACAAGATGCTGTCGTCACAATTAACCCCAAAAACCAGTCATATCACATTCAAAATATTCCTCTATTGAATAGAGTGATTTGGATGTAATCCACTTGTCAACTACAGTCTTAAAACTCCTACCCTGGAAGAACTCTAATTTTTTGAGGTAGCCTATTGAACAATTTTATTTACTGATAGTAGTGGCTTTTGTTCGTTTTCCTTAAGTGAACGTGTTAAATTTTCCCTATTCCTTGTACCAAAATTGTGAGAGCTTGAATGGGTATTGAAATTGGCAATATTCTGTTTCACATATATCAAATTCTGGTAAATAAAAAGAGCAGGCTGTGTCATAATATTTTGTTCACAAAAAGCTGATCTACATGAGTCCGTAGCAGCAAGGTCCCACATGATTCGTACTGCTTTCTTTTGCCAAAGGAAAGCCTTAATACTATTACTTGAATTTCCCCAGAGGCGAACACCATATGTCAGAATAGAGTGGAACAATCCAAAATAGGTGGTTTTTAAAACTTGATTATTAACACAAAACTTTAATTTACAAAGTAAGAAAGTGACACGAGCTAATCTCTTACATAATTCAGTTATATGTACTTGCCAGTTGAGTTTTGAGTCCAAATGTAACCGAAAAGTTTAACAGAGGTGACACCCACATTCGCTAATACATTATCATTGAGTGAGAAAAATATTTGTTCTGTCTTGGTTTCATTAATAAATAAATTATTTGAAGAGAACCATAGCTTTGCTTCTTAGCATGATTGGTCCAACATATCACTTACAACCATACAACTCTTATGAGAATGTATCAGTGTGGTATCGTCTGCATAGAGCACCAGAAAAGTGTTTACATTACATTGAAAATCATTTATGAAAATCAAGAACAAAAACGGCCGAGCACAGATCCCTGTGGCACTCCAGTTAGAACCTCCTTGTATTGAGAGTCATCAGTAGAGTTAGTAATTACCACCTTTTGTTTTCTATTACTCAAGTATGATTGAATGAGTTTAAGTTCGTTACCCCTAACACCATAGTAACTCAATTTATCCAACAGTTTTTCATGGGAGATGCTGTCAAAAGCTTTACTCAAGTCTACCAATCTAGCTCCAGTAACAAATTTGTTTTCAAAGCCATTTAATATTTTATTAACTACCGATTCAACTGCCATTATGGTAGAGTAATTAGGCCTGAACTGTTAGATTCGAATGCTAAAAGGAGAAAACATTAGATATGATATATTAGAATGTGGAACCAATAACGAGAGATTGAATAGTAAGAAGGGTGGTAATCTAAACATATGGTAATGGCTCTTAATCACCGTGGTAGCTCTTAATTATGTTAGTATGGTAAATTTTAGGATGCTTACATTTTTCGGGCTAGAGGCCTTTGTCTCAAATGTTGAAATTAATTTCTAATTGAAGAATATATAGTATATTATTTTTATTTATTTAACTACAAACAAACAAAAATAAATAAATATAAAAATTAAAAAGAAAAAACGTCAAAAATCAGGCATGAACAGGCAATGATCTAATAGTTTCAGAAATTATTCTCATAGCACTATTTATGTTATGTTATGTTATGTTATGAAGGGACAGATTCAAAGATCCAAAGATTCAAAGATCCTCACACGTCAACCGAAGCTTATTGTGTGTCCCTAGTACGTTAGTTGGGCAAACCAATACCTGTGCCCTTTACAAGATCCAGGAGTTTTTTCCCTATGCTAACGTCCCATTCATCACCTGGTTGTTTGCAGCCAAACAGAGCCCTTCTCCTTGCCCCGAGTCTCTCGCAATCCAGTATGATATGCTTGGCAGTCTCTTCAGACTGATTGCAAAGCCTACACATCTGACTTTCATTTCTGAGTCCAATTGTGTGGAGATGTTTCCTGAAGTGGCCATGTCCAGTTATCAGAGCAATCAACTGCTTGACCTGACCTCTACCCAGCCTCACCAGCCAGTTGGTGAAGTAGGAGCTTGTGTCTGCTAGCAGCCTTTTGCCAAGTGCTTGACCTAAGTGACCTTGCCATTGCTGGTGGTGTAAGTCCCTGGACCATTTGTTTATTGTGTGAAAGGCAGTTGTTTTGCTTATGCCACTGCTTGGCTCTGGACCAAAGAATGACATACTGGAACCCTGCTTAGCAAGCCCATCTGCACACTCATTGCCACCTATGCCTACATGGCCAGGTACCCAACCATGATGCACAGAGTTGCGTGTTGCGAGCTCGCTGAGTGTTTTGTGACACTCCCACACCAATTTTGACTTGATTTCATTGGAGTCAAGAGCCTTGAGGGCTGCCTGACAATCTGACAAGATTACTATATGCTTGTCACAATAGCGTCTGGCAATGCCTATATTGGCACAAGCCATGATGCCCCAAATTTCTGCTTGAAAGATAGTACAGTATTGTCCCAGACTTGCACAGATTTCTGTTCCGGGTGATTCACTGTACACCCCATAGCCAGATTTTCCTTCAATGAGAGAGCCGTCTGTATACCAGACAAGGCTGCCTCTCCTGATATAGGGCCCTTCCTCAGACCTCCACTCTTCTCTAGAGCAGAATTTAACAGAAAAAGGTTTAGTGAAAACCATCTCCATACTCATGACATCTGAAGTAATTTCAAGCACAGGGCTGTGAGCAACAGCTTTGGTGATTGTGCAATGGCCTGTTCCAGACAGGCCTTCCCTCCATTGGCCTGTGACTTTCAATCAATAGGCTGATTTTCGTGCTTCTGCCTTGATTAAAATACCCAAGGGCAGTAAGCCAAGAGCAACTTCAAGAGTTGCTGATGGGCTGCTCCTGAAAGCTCCAGTGACTAGGAGTGTGCCCATCCTTTGTAAACTTGTGAGTTTGGCTGTGGCTGTAATCTGGTCCACCTTTGTCCACCAGACTAGTGATCCATATGTGACTTGAGGCCTTATTACTGCCTTGTACAGCCACAGTGCTATGTGAGGCTTGATCCCCCACATGGAGCCTGCAAATCTCCTGGACGTCATAAGTGCCCATTTTGCTTTGTGCAGTATATTGTTCAAATGATTGTTCCAAGTCAGCTTGGAGTCGATAGTCAGCCCTAGGTATTTGACTGTACCTGATACTTTGAGCTGTGTTGGTCCAAGTTTCAACCGGGAGAGAGACTCCAGGTTCTTTTTCTTTGTAAATGGAACAACTACAGTCTTTGAGGGATTTATACTTAGTCCCTCTCCAAGACACCAGTCATTAACAAACTGAAGGTTGACATTCATGACATCAGCAACAATATTTGTGAACCTTCCCTGTACCATGAGGACTATGTTGTCTGCATAGCCCTGGACAAAGACGCCTCTACTGGTGAGTTCACAAAGGAGACCATCCACCACAAGGTTCCACAGAAGAGGAGAAAGCACACCTCCCTGCGGACAACCTTTTGCAGGTATGATCACCATCGATTTGTCTTGAAGATCAGCCCTGATCCGCCTGGAGCGGAGCATGGCCTCAATCCACCTACATATAGCAGACTCAAGACCACGCCCATGCACTGCCCGGACCATGGCTGTGTAAGTTACATTGTCAAAAGCGCCCTCAATGTCCATGAAGGCGCATAGAGCAATCTCCTTGGCAGCAAGGCTGTCCTCCACCCTGCTCACAAGCTGATGCAGGGCTGTTTCACAGGACTTACCAGGCTGATGCCAGGACTGACATGCTGATTCCGATGAAGAGGAGTACCTGAAAGCACTCCCTTTCTTAGATGTCTCTCCACCAGTCTCTCCAGCATCTTCAAGAGAAACGATGTGAGATTGATGGGGCGAAATGATTTTGGAGTTGAGTAGTCTGCTCTTCCTCTCTTGGGAATGAAGACCACCCTACTGAGGCGCCAGGCTTGAGGGATGTACCCATAAGCCAGACTTGCTCTGAAGAGTTCACACAGGAGGACCAAGAGAGCTTCCGGTCCTTGCTGCAACATAGCTGGTATGATACCGTCCCCCCCAGGAGATTTGAATGGGCCAAACTTGGAGATGGCCCATTTAACTTTGGAAAGTGTGACAATACGTCTGGCTAAAGTCCAGCTTCCATGATCAGCTCTTGGCCGTGAGCCCATTTCGCTGTTGCCGGACATGCCTGAGCAAGCACCCTCAAAAACACAGTCTGGAAAGTTAGTCTCAAGGAGAAGTTTGAGACTTCCACCAGTTCCAGTGGTATATTGTCCCCCTGGTGAACTCAGAGTTCCCAGGAGGCCAATTGGGCTTGAAGCTAAGACACGCTGCAGTCTTGCTGCCACCCTAAGACTATTTACCTCCTGTGTAAACAGTCTCCAAGAGTTCTCTTTGGCTTTCTTGATTGCAAGGCTGTATTCTGTGAGTGCCCTATAGTATGGTTCCCAGATACGGCTCCGTTTGCAATGGTTATGAAGCTTCCTGACAACCACCCTTCTGCAGTCAAGGTCAGCAGTCCACCACTTAGTATTAGTACGACTCTTTCCCCGCCGCAATGGACAGTTGTCCTGAAAGCAGCTTATGATTGCATTCTGAAGATCAGAAGCAATCTGATCAATGTCTGCAAAGCAGGCAACCCTCCTGCCTAATGATCCAAGTTGAGACAGGAGGTCAGACTTATAGAGTGACCAATCTGTTCTCCTCGGATCTCGATAGCAGGATGAGCTGCATTCACTTTGCAGGTTAAAACAGATGAACCTGTGGTCAGACAAAGAGGCCTCATGACTTACGTGCCAATTGTCAATGACCCTAAGGAGTCCTTCTGAGCAAAGTGTAATGTCAATAACCTCACTTCGATTTCGTGTGACGAATGTTGGATGGTTTCCAACATTACAGACATAAAGATTATTAGATATGAGAAACTGAAGGAGAGCCTCACCTCTTGGATCAGTGTCAGAGCTTCCCCATCCGATTGTGTGATGAGCATTGGCGTCACAACCTAAAAGGAGTTGTTGTCCGCCAGCGCAAGATGACTCCACCAGAAGTTCGAGTTCTCTTGATGGAGGAAGGTCCCCGGAGTCATAGGGCAAGTAAACAGAGCCTACAGTTGTGCTCCATTCCTTGCCTTCATTGCTCCAGGTTATAGACACTGCAGTGAGATCTCTGGAACAGAATTCAGTGAGTGTTAGGCAGTCCATACCTCTCTTCACAAGTATGCAGGTTCTGACATTTTCGAGAGAGGTACAGTAAATTAACCTACCCTTGGTATCGCCCAGGCCTGCAACCCTTCCTTGGTGAAGCCATGGTTCTTGAATCAGTGCCAGGTCAAATCCCTCTCTGAGGAAGAACTGGCAGAAAGCAGCCGAGGCTGCTTTACTGTGATGTAAATTGATCTGAAGGACCCTGGGCATTGTCCTTGACTGTTGATTCAAATCGAGGAACCTGCCCTGATGGGGTGGATCCTGATAGGTTTGAGGGCAAGGCAACTTCTGGAGTTACCTTGAGGTTTGGTTCTGGTTCATATTTGGAAATTCATGTGGTTCCCACGAGCAGCTAGGGAAGTGGAGTCAACCCGGACAGAGCCCCGCATGCCCGGGCAAGGCTACATACTGCAGGAGGTCGCCTGGTGTCCTGCAGGCACCGTTAGAGACACTGCACAAAAGGCCCAGTGCCATCCACCCATCAGCACGGTTCACATCACACCTAGGGTTGGCCTGTAACAGATAGAGAAAAGGGTGGAGGGAGGGGCTGGGATGAAGAGCAGGATAAAGGATAGGTTTCTAGGATAATGAGGTCAACGGACAGTTGCCCTTTTATTCGCCTCTTACAACAAGCAGGGATACTGTGGGTGCAATTCTACTACCCCCACCCACTGGGGAGATAGCACTATTTAGCTAAGAACCCAGTTTTTTGGTGTGTGAACTGTGGAGCCAAACCGGAGAGCAATTTCAATCTGTATAGTAAATGAGAGTCAGGGTTGATATTCTTAGGAAGTCAGCTCCCCACTGAGTGCCTGCAAGCTTTTGTATCAATTTACTCTACTTTGTACCTTGCAGCATACCTTTTGAATATGTGTCTTAAATGACAGGGTCCTATCCAGGATTACTCTCAAGTTTTTTGGGTTACAACCAAAAGGTACTGCATAAGCACAGAAGTCAACCTTCATTTGTGTTTGGGCCATATGAGAATTGTGGTGGATGAGAGAACACTCTTATTAAATGAATTTGTCATACTTTTAAAAATGTATGATTTATGATTATTAATAAGGCCGTATATCAATGAATCAATAACATTGCTGGTGACGAAGTTAACAATAACTTCTGTTCTAATATGAGAGGCTGCACAATTCAGAATTTGTGAAAGAATGTTTAGTTTACCCCTTGAATTATTTACTGAGGAGTTTAATTTGAGTTTTAAGCTTATTAGGTAATCTGTGATGTTTTACATGACGAAGGCAGGCTGACTAAGCTTCTTTTCAGAAGTGAAATGCATTCGTCAAGTATCTCCAATATATGTGAATAAAACATTATTTAAAAGTGAAATACAGTGTCAGTTCTAATATTAAGATTTTTATTAGGTTTTCCCTCATGAGGTCGCCTACCATATATCACTGTACCAAATTTTTATTTTGAAAAGTATGTGTATAAATAAATAAAAATGCAACTATCGTATCAAATTGGAATTGGGACCGATAACTTTAAAAACAAGAAATAAGTCTGGTAATTTGAGAATTGATGTCCTAATAGTTTCAAGCAGGTTCAACCTTTAATATAATATGGCAATACAGAAGAAAATTCTTATCAGGTCTTAATTATTACAATTAACTTTGACATTTGCACAGGTTTCTACAAAATTCAATACTTTTTTAACCTTTACAATCATGAAATATAAATTTAGCGGGTGAATTTATTCACTAACTTATATATACTAACTAAATTTCTCCATTTGAATACAGTTTCTGAATTTGAAAGGACTTTCCGCACTCGAACATAATGTTTTTGCATGTGACTAAATTCCCTATTGGGGAGTAGAAGCAAGGTGAGATAAACTCGACTCCAGTGGCAAGTTTGAGTTGAGTTTGGCAGCTAGGTGGCTGGCTGTTGTAGGTGCATGGGATGAGTGGATGGGGGAGGGGGTTAAGTTGGCTAATTGCAGCAGTGTGAAGCCTGTCACGTTGAGGCCTCCCAGTGACGTCACCAGGTCCCTAAATGTGTCGGCACTAAGGCAAGTAAGTGCTGACTTCAACTTAGTCAAGCCTAAATAGGCTAAGCGGTCCTTCCTGTGTTTCCTTCCTCTTCTACACGTTTTACATTATCCTAGGTGACAATGGTGTGGGGGGGGGAGCAGTGAAGGGTGTTAAGGGGGCCCTGTCCACAACTTGAACAACCGCCGACCGACTTAATCATCCGGTCTCTCGTCGCTAATCTAGTTTGCAAGTTGCTGTGCTCCGTAAACAAATTTAACCGGCTCAAGCTATCTGTTTGACGTTGGATAATTGATTTTTGCTGGTACTCAGACAAAACCAGAAATTGAATAAATATTATGATAATAATAATAATAAGCGTATGGCTTTTAATGGTGGGGAGACCATTACGGGTAGTTCCACCTCGCCGTTTGTGCCATGTTACAGGGAACATGGTGGACCTACTATTTTAGGTGGGTTCCGAACCACTGGGTAAGTGATAATGAAGCTTGTAACATCAAGTCAATATTATGATGATATAGTATGAATCAAATCGCTCTTTATTGAAAGAAACATGATATAAGCCGACTGATTAGTAGTAAAAAGAATTTTTTCACAACGATCAAACATGGTCATAAAGGTTAAAGTTAGCACAACATTATTATAATACAGGACAGTCTATTCACTATAATAGTTTTGCATTATTTTATCCACAGCAAAATATTTTCCATTTGAAAGAACAATCTTATTCGATTGGGATAGGTTTTCCACACTACAGAATAACATCAACATTGAATTCAAATAAGACGGAGATATTTCTGGTATTTATGTCTTTAAAATATGGAGGAATCCGAATGTTATGTTTCATGTAAACTCAACCATATTTAAGAATCATTAGGTCTCAGTTATTAAGTTCTCAAATTGATAAAATTTTAATAAATCATCAATAATATATAATAACTAATAGTGTTAATTAATAAAAGAAGTCGTGATTTATTTAGTGTTCCAAGCATGATATTGATTCTTGGTGAATTTTGAGATCATGAGAAACCAGAACTAATTACTAACTTCACTAATTACTAACCCACTACCACCTAGGTGTGTCAATTCCTTTCACATCAAAATTGAGCCTCACCTCAACTAATTGATATAGTAATTATGGTATCTAATGTATAATATTGTTGATCAAACTTGTTTTATCTGAGACTCCTTAACTGGAGTCTCCAAGACGTGATATACAAAAAAGAAATCTATATAAAATACAACGTAGAGAATTGTTTTATTTTTATCGGTCTCTTGGACCTTATACAGAGAAACTCAAAACGTCTACATCTAGTGTGTATGCTTTTATTTTTACGCGTTTTTTGATTACCGATTAAAATTCCTTCTATTAACACATGTTTGAGCCTTGGGCTGCTTCCAATCAACGTGTCAAATGACGATCGTCTAGCGTCCGTTGACCGACGCGGGAAAAAGTTTTTCGCGTCTTTCCAGCGTCAAATAATGCAAAGCAATGTGTTTTGTGACGCTGGAAAGACGCAAAAAATATTTTCCCGCGTCTGCCGACGCACGCCCAACGATCATTATTCGATGCGTTGCATGAAAGTAGCCTTAATTCCTTCAAATGAAATATACGTAAAACCATCTCAAAGAAAATTATCCAACGCACATGCTATTTCCATGCACATCATAAATAAGCCTGTTGCATGAGAGAATCCAAGATAGTAATTTTAGTCTTCAGCTGGTTATTTATGGAATTTTCGAGCTTAGTTTATATTTAAGCAACGCAATTCTCTTGAAATGGCCTCCATAATCTGAATTGATCATTTCACCAGTAATTTGAAAAACTCTACTGAAATAAAAACTACTGTTAGAATAAATAATATATGAAACAGCAATATCTTGATGCAACACAAATTACTGCGGACTGGTAAGTTGGAAATATCAGACTAATAAAGTAACCTGGTTTTATTAGTACATTTATGCAATAGAAATAGGCCATAATTGCCTATCAAGGAAGTCATCTTCAAAAAAAAAGAAAAAAAAAATCGATTAGTTGAACTGTGCAGTGAGAATAGTCTCCAGTTTTTCCACAAGGATGTCTGGATAGGGTGACGGTACAATATCCTATACGAGCTATTCTTGTTGAGAGCGAAACCGTGAAGAAAGAAAATAAGAAAGTGTTTACCGGCGGAACTTGACGTATTAGCCGAGAAACTTTGCTATCACGTTGTTAGTTGTTGAACTTCTAGCTGGGCGTCCGGGCTCACCCACGAGGGGACTTCAGTTTCCTCTCAACATCAAGAGCAAATTTATTTTTCCCTCCACTTTCAACTTCAAAACAACTTATACACACTTCATGAATTATACGAAAACTTGTTACCTTCTTTAAAGGAACATATTTTGCTGCGGAGTCCATACTGTGAGAATTTATTGTGTCTGAGTTCATGCTCTAATATATGCACTCAGTTGCTTTATTATAGAAAAGATGAGATCAAAATTTTATCAAAATAGGCTAATTTTTTACAAGTAGTAACTCTTCACTGGAGGCTGCCTGAAAGAATTTTTGTTAGCCTTGGAAGCATTGGAGCAAAAGGCAATTTTTTTTTTTTTGGGGGATGAAGTTTGAGGATGAAGCAAATTGGATGAGTTTCCTTGGTAAATTGACTATCATCGAAATAGGCTAATCTTTTGCAAGTAGTGAAAGTAGTATCTCTTGACAAGAGGCTGTTTAAATAACAAAACAGTGTATAATAGCAGTCTTCAATTAATTTCCTTTGCTATATTTCTATGAGTATGAATCACTGCAAGTTTAAAGAGAATGTTGGCTAGGTGTGACTAAAATGAAAGAGAAAAAAATACATTTTATCCTTGAGAAGTTGTATCTTTCTTTTCTGTCTTCTATATTTTTTAGTCTTCTATAATAATATAAAGATGAACAAATATATTATATATTTGTTCATCTTTATCTTGAGACCCTAGGAAGAAGTCTTTGAATGTTGTTCTCATTGTTCATGTGATCAAGTAAAACTGCCAGCTAGTTTTCATTTGAGATTCGTTTTTCTGAAGAGACGTAGCTACCAAGCAATTTTCATTGTTCACCAGGATTTTTCAAATGAAGCACATAGTTACTGATCAATTTCCGCCTACCATGACCTGGATTTAGAAAGTTTCGCACTTGCAGTCACTAGTCAATTTTCATTTGAAACCAGGATTTCCCAAAGTTTTCTCTAGTGACATAAAATGAAGTTACTGAAAAATGTTGACCAAAGACCTGGATTTAAAAGTGTCGTGCACGCAACCTCACCTATTTTCACAGGACGCATGTGTAGTTGGCCATTATCCGTGTGCTAGTAACAAGATCCGGGGTAAATGCCAGGCGAGGAAGCTTAGGAGTTATATTGTGCAGATGGGAAAGTTACTAATCACGTTTGTAGCTGCCTGGACGCCCACGTCAAATCTTCTAGCCTGCGTGAGGAGGCTGCTCTAGAATCCCTTTCTCTCTTTACTCTCATTCACTTACTTTCTCACCCTCTTTCACTCTCAGAACATTAGTATGATGTAACTGCTTCTCTTTCACCCCCTACTCCCAATAACATCTCTCCTCCATCCTCTCTCTCTCTCTCTCTCTCCTTCATCCTCTCTCACTCTCTTCCGCTCATTCTCCCTCCCATTTCCACTTCTTCTCTTCTCCTTATCACACCCTCTTCAATCTCGCGGAACACAAATGTGATACAACCCCGCCGAAATATTAGCTATGGGAGGGTGCGGAGAGGTCAACCAAGGTAGAGCTACAGTTGAGAGGTGAGAGAAAAGCGTTTGTTTTTCAGTAGTTTTGTGGGGGGGGGGAACATGTTCCATTCTATCATGCCTCACTTCCCCCTATCACTAGTGAGAGTAACCCTAGAGTTAATCTCCCCACTCTCACGAGTCACCATTCTCCCCCCCCCCCCTGCCTTAATCCACTTTGCAAGTTTCAGCTCATAACAAATTCGACCGCACACAAGTTATCTCCTTTACGTGACAAACTTAATTGTTGTTAGGCTGAGTTTTCAGCTGGTGGTCGCTGCTCCTTCGCTCTCATGTGCTGTGACAGGTCTCCTCTCCTCTCCTCTACTCTCCTCTACACACACTCTACTCCGTGAATGGAAACCTCGCGCTCACGCTTCACATGCCGACCACTTCCCGACAAACTTGCCCTTCTATGTTTTATTAGTAAAGACAGAAGCCCAGTTTCTTGTGTTAGTGCCAGAGTCACATGAGAATAATAATACAAATGAAGTTTGTATTATCAGATAAGCTGCGTTCTCTTGGGAACTCTTTGTAAGGGTGCCCGTTAAAATTGGCCGGCAAAAATACACTGTTCTCTGCTGTGAAATCACTTCCCGGTGGTTCGGAGCCCACCTAAGACTCTAGGTTCAGCTCACTAATCACCATCATCCAACTCATTACAACCCACAGGTCTCAGACCTATGGGGGCTTCATCCTCCAAAAAAGTTAATCATGAATACTAATAGAAGAATGTATGTTTAGATTAAATAAAAATGAGAAATGATTTGAGTACTGTCTTGTTGTTTGTGTGTTTCTTGTTTTTCATAAAAGAATTTCTTGAAACTCAAGTCATTTTCAACAAATATGGCAATGGAATTGAAATAAGCTGGTTGAATATGATATATTCAATAATACCTAGGGAGTTATTGGATTTTCTCTGGGTATTATGAATATTCTTGAGTACGTTGAGAATAGGCTCAAGTTCATCTAGGAAATTAATTTTTACTCTTTTCCTCTGTGATTCAAGGAGAATATGACGGACTTGAGGATGAATAATCATTATTTGAAATGATATCTTACATGACCAAGTTTTATTTGATATTTACTTTCAAATCCAGGTGATAATTGAATTGGTTTTTATTTATTTAAGATTTAAATTCTAATTTATAAAACTTTTTCTCAAAGAATATATTTTCTTCATTGAATTATAATAATTTATTGTCGATTAGATGCACTTGTATGGTGATTTGATCATGAAATTACTTGTGCTTTACTAATAAGTTAGACTTACCGGAGACTTATGCTCGTTTGGAGATTATTTTTTTCGAACCTTCCCTTAAAATTTAATGTGAATTAAAGAGAATAATCAAATCAAGTTTTTATTTAATTTGAATCTATTTGATCCACTACATACACTATTACATTTTAAAGATAATGGATGAATTGGCCGATTGTTAGTTCAAGAACAATTCAAATATTCAGAATCGCTTATGGATGGATTTCAATTAGCCTATTGTTTAGGCTCAATTCAAATATTCAGAATCTCTTATGGATGAATTCCATTTTATTTTATTCTATTTTATTCATGATAAGTAATTCATTGGAAAGACCAAAGACTTGCATAACGATATAATCCAATTCCTAATGAGTTGAAATCAGCAATATGATGAAAACGAGCATGAAATGTGATATCAGGATGGTATTCATCATTACTTCTCAACAAGAATTAACTTCCATCCGGAATTTCTTCAAAATTTAAACAAGACAGATTCCGTTCACGCCCCTTACATCCCATTCTTTATGATGATAATAGAGAAAGCTTTCTTTTTTGTGCTATCCATCTCATTTCGGGCAAGAGTGATGCCGTTGATAGAATGCCGATAGGATCGATGGAGGCTGAGGCGTCACTCTACTACTACTGTAAGCTACAGTGAGGCGTTGGGCCGAGGCATAGGTGTAGATGGATGGATCTGGTCAAGTGAGCGATGCGATAGATGCGATCCGGGCGACATAACCGCAGCGCAGTATTCCTCAACACCAATCGTCCATTTGCCAAACAGAGCAATCGGTTTGCCGGCGGTTTTTCTGCCGCAAGCGTTCGAGAAAACCGACAACAGATGGCCGATGCTTTCTTCCTTCACTTGCTGCCGATTGCGATTGCTCCCGTTGTAATAGCAATCGATTCCGGCTACTGTAACATTGGCTCATGCACTACATTCATTCCTTGAATAAAGAGCTGCTTATTTTTTTTAAAGATACTTATTTTCCTCATATAGCCTATACAAACAAATTCCGACTAATATTTCATACATATAAATATAAAGAAAATTAGAAAATTGCTAAAGTGAGACCTGAGAGCAGAAAAACTAGTAATTCTAACCAAACAATTAATTCGAATAGATGAAAGAATGCGAAAATTCACAAACCAGAATGTGATGCTGGAGCCTCTGTCCGAATGATTACATCTAGCTTCGTAGGAAAATCACTTAGCAGAACCAGAGTTCCAAAATTCATAGTTACAAAAACAATTGAATAAATAAATTTTGACAATAAAAAACGGCAGGATGTAGAAATATCAAGAAGAATGGATGAAATACGAAAGACGTAAGCAAAGTTGAGAAAGCTAATCCCTGGGTAAAATAAACAGGATTTAAACCTACAGATGAGCTAGGCTACGTTCAAATCTGCATAAACAAAGCATTTATTGATGTATGGTGTATTTTGCCACAATAATCACGATTCCTTTGAATATTAACCAGACAACCGTGCCTTCTTTGAATATCATCCCCTTAAAGATAAATTTGTATGTATTCCTTATATTCAAAACTTTACTAAACTAATGAGTTATTGCAAACTAAACAATATTAAAAACTCATCAAGAAATGAATATCACGAGAATGACTGCTGACAATAGATTTTCTCCAGGCCTAGTCGTCGATTGCAGTATTATTTGGGCCAAGATGTTATTGGGTTTACAGACTTACTTACTAAGAAAAAAACGATTTATTAATTTTTAGGAAGTGCATGAGATAAGAAAAACAAAAATTCAACGATACAAATTAATAACAAATCATAAGTGATAGCATACACTACACCCATAAAAAGTACCCAAATTTCCCAATTCTAAGCTGCAGTCTACTGTCATCAAATAAACAGAAGTGGGATTATATTAAATATTATTCTTTTAATTTCTTAATATTACTTGATTTTTACACAATTCAAGTTTTGTTAGAGTCTTGTTGTGTCATTATTCACAATAGTATCTAATACTTCTACTTATAATGAATTAATTTATTACTTTGATTAATCTCTATGAATATTTTTATTTCGACTTATGATTACCCGATTTATAAGCTCAACAATCTATATAAAGTATATTTTTTTTTAGTTTACAATGTTTTACGTTGGCTGATTTCCAATTCTTGTAATGGGAGAGTAGAAATAGGATGCAATAAGAACTCATAGTTATATTATTAAGGTTTTCAATACATTATAACAATCAATACCGCGATTTATGTTTTCATACTCCAGTTGGTATAATTTTTGAGATAGAAGAGTGAGAATTGTCTACTTATTAATTAGTGAATACGTACAGTACTCTCCTCTATAATAGCCTACACTCAACATTTTTCACGGTCATTAAACTGTTCCGGTTGCACAAACGTCGATCAGAGTTTGATCGCCGATAACTCATAAGATTTCTATCGAGTGGTCGACTATAAAACTTTGATGTTTGTGTAACCGGCCATAAAATACATTTCATTGACTAAATTGACGATCAGAATGAAAGAAATCAGTCAAACTCGGAATAAGGTTACTTCGCATCGAAAGCTAAGCGCCTGTGTTTTCTGTTGAATGAGTGTCATATCAGACAGCATTGCCGAGGCATTATTTTTCGGGTCGCTGAGTCGGACCTAATACTCACTCACTGCCCGCATCCATTGCTTCTAATTTCTTACTCAATCACTCTCTCTCTCTCACATACTCACTCTCACACTTTCCCACTCATTCCCTCGCACACTCTCTCTCACTTGTTCTCTCTCCCTTTCGCTATCTGTGTCTTCTCAGAGTGGAATAAGTCGGTCTGGCCACTGCTTCACGAAGATTTGTTATAAACAGCTTTTTGCCAAGCGCAGGAAATCTCTAGCATTTTAGCTGGCTTTTCGCGAGCAAAATGAACTCGGTAACAGGCTCTTCCACTAGAGTGACTCGCAAAACGAACCCCCCTATGACTTTCACGAGGTCTGATGACAAAGTTTGCTTTGGAAAACATTAGCGTGAGCACTGAGATCTCCCTTAGGACCGATTCCATTGACTTTCTTCTGCGAAATATGTTACTCTGCCACGGCTTCATTAACTCCGAGTAATGATCGAAAAGTGCGTGATCAAAAAATCCTTGTAAATGAATAATGTTCAAAAAACTTACTTATTTTTAATTGATAATACCATGTCGGATAATCTACATCTCTGGAAGGTATCCTTTTTTTCTACCTTTCAAATGGTAGATGAGGTTGAGGTAATGTCTCCAGTTGCGTGATTGAGTGTAGAGGAAAATCAAATGAAATAATAAGGAAATTAGAAAAATGAATAGAATAAGGAAAGATGAGACATCAAAAACAATGAATGACATTTATTAATTAATATCAACCTTTCATTCAGACGTATTCAATTCTGATTTATTACCATTTCCTCTAGCTTTTAAAGTAGTTCAAAACTGTCAGAAACATCAATTTTGATTCTATTGTAAGTTAATCGACTGCAACTATACTTGCGAAAAACAGCGGTTACACTATTTCAAATCAACCTCCAATTTTTTAATTGCTGGCGACATTTGGCCGTAGGCATAGTGGTGTGTGAGGCTGAAATTTATGTGCAATATACACGCATGAAATGCTATTGAACCGGTCGGCCAGCCGTGGCTCACATTAATATTGCTGAGTTGTCCATCTACATCCACAGCCAGGGCACAGCCAGACGCCATGGATTTCTGGCATCAATTCTACGCGCGTTTGCCTCCGCAAATGATTTGCATATGAGCTGTATGTAGCAGCAGCAGCAAAACTGCAATATAAATTATCGTGCAAATATAACAGACGTAGTGCAACTGTTTGTGTCCTCGAATAGGAGTTTTGTCCGCCATAATATACGTACGCAACTTCAACGTCACAACATTACTAACATGTTTTATTATCCGAATAGGGCTGCAAGTTGTGACCAATCATGCGCTACAGCAACAAACCACCAGCCAACCACCAACTCCACAACAGATTCGACTGTTTGACGCAAACCTAACTGCTGCATACACTTTGTGAAAGTTCGGTTACATTTTCTACACTAGATTCACAGTTGTGGAATTTCAAATTTGGTCCAGCTCTCTCCTCTTGATCTAACATAGATCCGCCGTTTGATTCTTCAGGGTTTCTAACTATCAAGGTAATGGTTTTCATCTATTGTGCTGGAAACTTGTTTCATGTCATTGCGATTTTCTCTTTACTCGCTTCTTTACGGAAAACCAATAATTCATCTTGTAGTTCAAACCCTTTTTCGTTGTACAGTATATCATTACAACATCTGAAGAATTAGAACTAGCTAGGCTCCAAATCTTATGAACCATGATAAATTATGTATTATTTTTATAAGTGAAATTCTGATGGGCTACTATTGTGCAATGGACGGTATAGTTATACGCTATCATTTCTATTACTATCTATCATATTACTGTCGTTACCACTATCACACCAATATATGTGATATGTATATGTGATTGTAGCAAAAATATTATTTGATTGTAAAGAGCTCCAGACCAATGTGAGCAGTGAGAGGACTTAACAAGTATACAATATAGTAGTAGACTAATAAATAGTATCGCCTAAAGAAAACTGATGGTTGTTTTAATGAGCTGAATTAGCCTAGATTTTGTCTACCACTTTTGAATTATGTAGAAAAGTTGATTGTTTGGCGTTTGTAGATCTAAGAATAAGATGATGTACCTTGTTATCTGTGAATTTTCATTTCCGATTCCATCAAGTTCACAGTCGTCAAATCAGTCGATTGCATAAATTATTTCTTACTGAAGGGGAATGTAAAGAATGTTGGGCTCTGTTTATCAAAATAATCTCGTTCAATTCTGCTCGTTCAAAGCTGTAAACAATGTAATTTTTCTGTGTTTCAGGTATGCATTGTGTGAGTTCAAAAGGCTGAAAGCTGAAAACTTGAACTTTGGAAAGTAAAGTTCACAATGAGGTCAACTAGAAACGGAAACTGTCCAACGGTTGAGTGGTAGAATTGTTAATTTTTTTTGGCTATTTCTTTTTATTTAGCAGTAGTGTGTTTCTCCCGTATCATCATTGTGATCCTCCGTATGAGGTACTGTACACATACTGTACAAGTTTTCATATTTCTGTACTTACTAAGCTAAGTTCGTACCACATCTCACTTGAAATATTATCAATGAGTTGAACTAGGTATTAATTCTAGTGTTACAATATTGAGGAAAAGTAACAAGATGAACAAGAAAACAAGATAAATAAATTTGAACAGTCTGGTTGTAACTATAATGGTGTTGATATTGCCTCTGTGCTTATTTTGTGCGTGCTAGAAAGTGCAAGGGATGGGGTAGATGTCAGAAGTCGACTCAGCGAGGCACTGGAGGGGCGCGGATGAATGTTTTAGGGAGCTATAATGGCGGACTGGACCATGTCCTCTTCTCAGGGCCCGGCCTTGGTGCTCAACATGCAAGGCTAACAGTTAATTACCCTGCCGGGACGGCGCCCTTCATATATCATAATCATGACACTACAATCTCCCACTCCTTGCCACTGCTCAGCCCTATCAAATGTTAGGCCCAACACTATACTCCACAGCAAGAGAAAGCATCACTCTCGTATCAAACACACGAGTATATACACTAACACACGTACACAACCAGGTTAGCAATGAAATATGAGCTCCGTACGGAGATTTAGATCCCATAAAACTATGCAATCTCAATTTATCCTTAGAAAAGATTTGTGTTCATGGATATTTCATTTTTTCAATGTTAGTGCTTCCTGAAGAGATTGCTGGTCACTGCTTTGAATAGTAATTGATTAACAAACAAAGATAGTTCTATCCACCAGGAATATAATTATAAAAATTAATTCGATTGGTTCCTTTGCCTAATAAGAGTTAAGTACTGAGTTTTATAAGGAATATTGATTCGATATTGCTGACAGCTTGAACATTTTCAACTTCTTTATTCGATATATCAATATTGTTCTACTAGAATGTATTGTTTTCGATTTATTTTGACTGACAATTTATATTGATTTTGTTATTGACAATTTAAGCGAAAACCAGTCAATCATGATCTGATAAGTTCACTTGGAATGAGCTTATTCAATTTCATTTTATGAAATAAAATCAGATTAAAGAGCCAATAATGATGCATTATTGTATACCACATAATGTGATATGGTTCACAAAAAATGATGCATTATTGTATACCACATAATGTGATATGGCTCACAAAAAATAATGTAATACAACTCATGAAATGACAAAATTGTTTAATGATAGACTACTCAAATCAGACGTTTTTAGGAACGAGTTTCTTGAGTGATAAGATTGTTTAAAAATGTTATTCATAGTTTAGAAGGATGTGAAGAATTTTGGTGATAAAATGATGATCTTAAATGATGACAGCTTGTACCCTTACAGCCTTAGTTAGTTACTTATCTTATTAATTTAGTGCCTTTATAATGTATTTTATTCTATTATTTTTCTCATTTGTGGCTGTTTTATTATTTTACTAATTTGTGACTTCGTAATTGAATATGTTTATTTTCATTTTGTATATTGACAATGCAGAAATTCTTTACATGTTTCAAAAATGATGTAAATGAATGAAAACTGAATTGAATTGATCTGACCAGAGATCAGCCTTCCTAATGAATGCCTTCTTGATGAAGAAATAAACAATGTTGGTAGAAAAGAATTTGAAAATAGATAAAGGAAAATAATAATGTATTATTTCCGAACAGTTGAGAATTTCTTCGCACCAGAAATTCGTTGCTTACAAAAGCACGTAGAATAGAAGTCTACTGCAAAGTTACTTAGCATGAATAACTTGATTATACTGAAGTAAAAAGAGAAACATCTGGTCAAGATCACCTTTAAAACTGTCAAAAGTGATTCCAGTTTTCCTTAGACTACAAACATGAATATGTGTTTCAAATGTGCTGCTAAATCACGATAAGTCAGTGGTCAATAAACAATTAAGTTCTCTATTCCCTTCATGGACTTACAGTGATTCCCACACTGGGTTATATTGATTGTCAACAACAATTAAAGCAGAAGAATGAATTGCACTCATGACAAACCATCAATCTAGTAGCGGTGATAGAGTGCTTGATTGGAACCACAATGAATTGTGATACATCTATAGTATTGATTGGCACTGCTCTTTGCAATAGACCAATGTAACACAGTAGCCATCGGATGCCTGTGTGAAACGTGTCAGGCCACAGAATTAAGACGGTGCGGTATCCAGGCAGAGCATGACAATCCTCTTTTTCTTACTATTTTTCTTCTTGAAATTCTTCTCCGTTGTCGTCGTCTTCGTCTGCTCCACTTTTCTCAATGGAAACGCTTTGAAAAACCGCCGTTGATTGATGGTGCACGTACAGCAAATTAATGGACTGTTTTCAATAAAGGAATTTGTAAAAGATTAATGATGGTTTTCTCCACATAGCACCCCTCCACTACTTCTCGGGGGGATGCCGATCCACTACCCACTGTATTTCCAAGGCACATTAAGCGGTATAGACAATATTTATTGCATTTTAAGGGAAAAAATGAGTGACAGATGATCGATAAGCTCTCCCCACATGTGACACCCTCCTAGCCCCCTTAGCGGGGGACTCGCACCGGCGATCATTTGTTACGGCCAAATTTCATATAATCGTGTCATATTGTTCCTATAGCCTTATCATCGCGTCCAAACGTGTCGACGGAAACATCTATTTTGAAAATAAATTGCATGACGATAAAATAATGTCAATATTTCTTGTTTGTTCTTGATAGTTCCTGCTAGGCTAACACATATGTGCCCAGAGATATAGTTATCTTGATTAATAACTTTTAGAAATATTCTCCTTGAAATGCAAATTGTAGATTTAATGATATATAGATAAAAAATACTTCTCGAACTGTTAAGTTGAATTATATGAGCTATAAATGTTACAAGAGTGAATATTTCATGCATCTTTAATATTAATCAATATTATTTTTACTAAATGAGTTGTATGCAGTTACATGAATAAGCCATAAGAGAGAACGACTATTAATTTTTTCTATCCATTCAGAGCTGTAGCTTGAATTTCAGAGAAAACTATTGCCAAATTCCTCATAAGTTTCTCACCTAATTCTGTTTGCATTTTTTCGGGAGGAATTGCAATCCGTTACCTAACTGGCATAAGCTTGAAATATTGCGAGCTGTATTAAAAAATGAGTTCTTGAACAATTCAAAAATTTTCTGTTCATTGTGTCGAACTCCATGAATTACCAGTAACTTAATATGTTCTTTATTAAGCTAAATGATTGTTCGTATTTATCATGAATCCAATTATTGCTGACTAGCATTAATATTTATCTGGTCTTGCCCAGGAATCCAGTTTGGAGTTTTTATTTTCCGGTAGATAACTTATATTAGTGGTGACAAAATTACGTAATTGGTAAGGGTGAGTGAAATGCCATGTAGTGTTCACATCGTACAAATCATTTCTTTGAAAAGAGAAATTCACAAAGAAACGTTTTTTGCACTGATGATGTGAAGTTTTTGTGTTTTCTGTAAGTAAACTACAGGTACCCTTTTAGTAACTTTACAGCTTTACCCACCTGCATATTTTTTAATAAGTTCTTTAGATTAATTTACCACAAGAAAATGTCAAAACAAACAATAAGTAAGATTGCATGACGCTGGGTAATTAGCAGATAAATATTGATACAAAGCTAATCTGTTGCTTTGGCTTGGCTATCATCTATATCACCACCCACCATAGTGACGTATCATGTTATCAGCTGTTCTATGAGCGTCCTGCATCTAAACACATTTTGGAACAGTAATAGTTCCCATAACTGAAATTCACAACACTCATTTTGAAAAGTCTGAAAAAATCAAAACTTTGGCTTCGAGATGCACTGAATCGAGTTTAGAGGAAGCTTTGTGACAAAAACACACACACACACGCACCCACACAATCACTCTCTCTCTCTCTCTCTCTCTCCCTCTCTCTCTCTCTCTCTTATTATACAATATGATTTTTAAGTATAGAAACGGCTTTATATCACGTAACTGAGATTTTTTTGGCGAAAGAAGCTTATGCGTATTTGCATAATTTTAAAAATCCAACTTTTTGCTGGTTTTTACATTTTTGACCACCATCTTGGATCCGCCACATTGGATTCAACTTTATTTTTTCAAATGGTGTGGTGTGGTCATATGACACATCATTCAACTGTGACATTTCAAAAAAAAAAAAACAATTGTGTAACCCGTTTTTCAATAGATGCCTTTGTTTTCGATTTATAAGCATTTAAATTTGAAAGTTTGGGAAAATTGTGTTAGCAATAAAAAAGGTAGAACGCACTGCATAAAACATTTTATTGACTTTTTCAATCATAAATTATCTAATAACTAAGTTTAAACGTTGGTAGGACTTGATAATTAATAAGTAAACAATACAGTAGAACAAAATTAATGTTTATTATTATTTGCTATTATTATAATGGTATCTTTATTATTCACTAACCACAATTCAGCTACCGGTGTTAATATCAGCCAGTAGGTATCATTAACAAAGAAAATCGATGGGAAAAATGTTTTATGATTTTGGTATTATCAAAAATGAATTACATTTTAGTTATTAGATAATTTATGAATGAAAAATTCAATCAAATGTTTTATGCAGTGCGTTCTACCTTATTCATTGCTAACACAATTTTCCCCAAATAAGAAATTTAAACGCTTATAAATTAAAAACAAAGGCATCATTGGAAAAAAGTTTACACCATTGTTTTTTTCTTGAAATTTCTCAGTGAAATGATGTGTTATATGACCACCATCACATTTAAAAAGAGGAAGTTGAATCCAATATGGCGGATCCAAGATGGTGGAAAAAAATGACAAAACCAGCAAAAAGTTGGACTTTTAAAACTATGCAGATCTGCATAAGCTTCGTTCGCTAAGAGCGTCTCAGTTACGCAATTTTAAGTCGTTTCCATACTTAAAAATCACCCTGTATAGATGAGCTTGGAAAATTAAGGCTGATCGAGTCAAGATTTCAATTATTTCATTCATTCTCTAGTGGTTTTTCAACCGTATATCAACCAGAATACATTGCATGTTTATAGCCATCTACGCAGCCTGAACGAGAGGCCTATTGATAACAAACTACCAACGTAACAGCCTCACAAAATAGTTTTATTTTTGGCAAATCAACTCCTCGGCTAGAATCATCCCAATGAATCTCTGGATGCAATAACTTCTGGCTAATTCATTATTGTATCTTGAAGAGCATTTTTCTCCATGAGAAAACTACCAACATTCTCCAAAAACGTGATATATGAGACAGTTCAAGTCAATTCAATTTGTTACCCCAAATGAACTACAGCGAACGTGAGGCTTTTTTCAGTGGTGTCTTGCTAGAGAATATTCAACGCGACTTGAATGAGGATACTGAGAGCAAGCAAAAAAATGAGAATGACAAAGATTGGGAAAGTGTGGAAAAGGACTTTGATGAAGAAGAATTGGAGGGAGGTAGAGGAAGAGTAGACAGCACAAAAATGAAAAAGAATGAATCGAAATGAATTTAGCTGATTCAGCGCCAGAGACAGAGCTTGCCTTCCCCTGTGAATAGTATGTGGACACTTTGCATCAGCCGGGTGGAAAACAGCAGCGTTTGGTGGCGGACGCTAAAGGAAGCGTTAAGTCTATATGTACGTTAGTTTGAGTTATTTACTGCTCCAATATCATATTTCCTCCCGTCTCAGCGAGCCAAGCCACCTCGCCACCATTTGTCCCCATTCGCCAGCGTTTTCCATCTTATTCTCCACGCGTCTACAACCCCCGCCTCTCCGCACATTTGTCAACCCATGGAAAGCAATTTCTTTAATCTCTCTTCGCAACCCCCTTCCCCCAAACACCTCCACTCTCAAAAACAGACACGAATTCCATTTCCTTTTCCGCCAAGAACGTGTGCGACTTCTAAAGTTACGTAGATATAAACTTCATATATTACAATATAATAAGACGTGTCTGTTGTTGTATGCACAGTGAATATATATACACACGCCTTGTGAAAAAATCTCATACATTTATAATCAAGCTTGGCCACGGAATAAGAAAAAACGGATTTACTGGAAGGGTTGACTGCTACTTTTGCACATTCTATTACTCGAGAGGTTTTTTAAGAGGATTTTTCCAGGTTTTCAAAGATTTGTAATTTAATATCATTCCAGTTTACTAGACATTAATATGATGCGTACTATTCATAGCATATTACTCTTATGTTCTTGCATGATGCGATTAAGATATTGTTATTCTGCTCAATTTATTTGTTGGGATGATGGTTTCACACACAAAATTGGCATGACACATTTTACGTACTACAGCTGACGATGCGACATAATTATAACTGTTTCGTTTACCAAATTTATTTCATGTTAATTTTGTTCACTGCCCGCCTTGATTTGAAGGGAGTTGATCCTGATGTGTTTTTATGAGCTTCAATTCATTAATATTAATGCAACATACTTAGGCCCGTAATTATGCACAATAAGCGTTTAAACTGAGTTTAGCATATAGATAGTTTAAACTTGGTTTAAACTGTAGATTCGTATGCTCAATACGATCTTAACTATTTAAACTGAGTTTAGAGTAATCGCCCAGATTTGGTGGTTTAAACCAGCAAGAGATGTTTAATAAGCGATTATAGTCCTAACCTAAGTTTCTGGTATCAAGCGAAGTGAAGTAATTATTTATCAATATTGTTTCACAATATATCACATGATATAGCTTTTCAGTTGGAGTATTATAGCGTAATTATTTCCTCAGTAATACAAGTCTATAATTTATTATTGGAATTAGAATTTATGGATGCTATGGAAAGACAAAATATGGAATGACGGTGGCCACAAAATATTCGTATGAGGATAGATAATTTTTTCAAATTGGATGAAGTTGAGTTTTTAAACGATTTCATCTACACAAACATACCGCTAATATAGTGATAGAAAAAATAAGAATCAGATAGAGATAAGCTGCGTTTTCATAGGTCCTGTTTGTAACGGTGACCGATTAGATTGGCCAGCAAAAAAAAACACTGTTCCCTGCTGTAAAACCACTTCCCGGTGGTTCGGAACCCACCTAAAACTGTAGGTCCAACTCATCAATCACCATCATCCAACTCATCACCCACGCACAGGTATCAGACCTATGTGGGCTTCATCCTCAAAAAAAAAAAATAAATAAAAGACCATAGACTGAAAACTTATAAACTATCCAACAAAACTGAACTATTTTTTATTTTTAATAACTTTTTCCTAGCGTGTTCAGGTAAAGAACAAACATCTGTAGATTCAATATTTTGCATGCACTTATGGAAAGTCAGGTTAGCCGACTCATCGCCGTGCTTCTATGAGGCCGTTTAATCTAAATGTTCTTTTCGTTATGATGTTGAAGATCCATCTTGTTTCCACTAATATGTAATATAAACTTAATAAAACAACTTTTGAATGGAAATTAACTCACGTTATGGCGTGACGGCCGTTTCGCTCTGTTGTCTAGAGCATCGTCAGACGACCCACAGTACACTCTGACGATGCTCTAGACAACAGAGCGAAACGGCCGTCACGCTATAACGTGAGTTAATTTCCATTCAAAAGTTGTTTTATTAAGTTCTTTTCGTTTCTATTGAGCATACAGACTCAAGTTTAAACTGCCGTTCAGGGTAAACGAAGTTTTGATTAAACCCAGTTTAAACTCTAATTGTGCATACGGCCCTTAGTGTAGCGTTTAACAGTTTTTCTGAGTAGTTGGCTCCAACGTAATTTTATGTGGTGTACGTTTTTTGTATATTTTGCATAAAATTCCTCAACAAACTGATTGAGAAAGACTTAACTTGATGCGTCCTTCTAGAACATGAGTTCAAGAAGATAAATCAACCGTTGTACATGAAATCGTCTACGTACTCCATAATTATAGAATACATTTTTTTTAGTAGTAATAAATAGATCATTTTAGGAGAAGGTATTTGTAATAAGTACATGAATAATTACATTGCATATAAAATAATATCAGTTAATTCGAGTTTAGACTCTGTTTCCTATCTAGGAATTATATTTTTGCAACATGATCCACCACTCAATCACTCACATCAACAAGCCCCGGGCTCATGTGGAGCTATTCAAAATGAAAAAAATGATAAAAAAATAATAATAATATTCGCTTAGAAATCCCTCTACTACTACTGCTACTGCATCATAAACATTATTTTTATTATTAGACAGATACAAGCCTCAGGCTTATGTGGAATCATCCGTGATGGAAAAAATCTCCATAGAGGATAAAATTTACACATTGATTTTAGGAATTTTCTCTTTGAATGTATTCAATATTGATCATTTTCAGTGCAATTTGAATATTGTACAAATTGCACTGAAAATGATTGTACAAATACAACATTTCTGACAGATTATCACTTGTATGCCAGTTAGAGTTTTGAAACAATGTGTGTTTAATTTATCAAGGAATAATGATTGCGCGCGCGCACGTGTGTGTGTGTGTGTGTGTGCATGTGTGTGTGCTTGCATGTGCATGTGCATAAATGTGAGTTAGTGCTTATGTAGCACACATAGAAGAGGGGCCATGTGTGTAAAGGAAGGGTTGAATTGTGGTCGAAAAGACGACTCTGGTGAAAGTTGAGAAACAGCCGAAATAAATTAAATCCCACATGAAGAAGGGGGAACTAATGTGTTCTTCTTCCACGTCTCCACTCTTTTCTCATTTTCCCAAGCAAATGGCTACATTTAAAAGCGCCGTTTCTCTTTTTTCCGGCTGGCAATTCTGCTTCCGTTGGATGATTTGTCAACCTCTATTTATATACGAGGCTCATGCATCAAATGCTAGGACTCTAGTAGAAAAGCATGCGACTTATATACTCTTGGAAGCCAAACATACACTTCGAGCTTTGTTTTCGTAAATTTCATACCTCTTCTTTCAACGTTTTTCATGATTGATGTTTTATGATGGAGTAAGTTATTGTAACTAGTGTAACTAGTGTAGATGTGTGACTCAAAAATTTCAAAATTATAATAATCTTCTTTGGACTATGATAGTGTCTTGTTAAAAGTGAAATCAAAAATTTTTTTCTCTGAAAGACTTGTGAATTATTGAGCTTCAAGGTGAAATTTTTAGTGAAACAAACAGATCTAACCTAAGATTCCCATTGTGAAAAGCAGTTTTGGGAAGTAGCCTGTTGTATTCACATTGATTGTATGTTAGTTAAATGAACGAATAAAGAAATAAACTTTTCCATCTTAGTTTGGTTTGTTAATTTTTTAAAAAATAATGCTTTATTTATCCACTGAATTCCCAACGGTGTTAAATTATCTTTTAGTTCACACATTATCAACATTATATAACGATAATATGCTAATAAATTTCTATAAACAAAATTCTAGAAAAATGAAAAAGTCATAACCACAAAGGCAACAAATTAATTTATCATGTACTCCCATGTCGTGAATAAAATCATATCATAAATGCTAATTCCGAATTCGGTTGAAATTTTAAACTAACTCACAGACTAATTTTTAGTAATAAAATCAATAAGATTTTTCCAATTCACTATTTGTCAATAAAAACTTTATAATAATGCCAATAATAATAGTAATAATAATAATAATAATAATAATAATTTTTTTTTTATAAGCTCTATTGAATGTAAATAACAGTACATGCAATTAATAAATAATATACAACAATTTAACAAAATTCAATATATAAATAGTTATTATGATAATAATTCTAGTGGTGGCAACCCCAGAAGCTAAGTTTAGCTTGTATTAGGGTGATTTGCTAAGTTTTAAATTTAATCAGGTTTTTATTATGGATTTTATGTGATGAATAATCAATATCCTATTCCTCTGTGATGAATATGTTATCCTTGCTCAGTAATATAATAAGTTTTGATTTCATATTTTACTGCGGAATATGTTAGTAGGTTTTTAAGATGGTTAGGGATACTGTTCAGGATTTGTGGTACAAAGTTATTCTGGTACTGCTTTCCCTATTTCTGTATAATAATCTGGTATTCTATAATGTATTCTAATAATAATAATAATAATAATAATAATAATAATAATAATAATAATAATAATAATAATAATAATAATAATAATAATAATAATATAATAATAATAATAATAATAATAATAATAATAATAATAGTAGTAATAATAATAATAATAATAATAAATGAATGACAGAGATCTATTGAAGAGGTTGAAGGAGGAGGATGAAAAACTGCGCCAAAGGGTAGCTGCCTTGGGTGCAAGAATTAGGAGGTACAATGAGGCATCAAAGAGAAGGAAGGATGATGCAGATTTTCTTGTGAGGCAAAAAGAGTTGTATCGGCGATTGGAAGGAAGTGGTGAGCAACAACAACAGCAACAGCAGCAAGTTCCAAACAAAAATGAAATGCTGAGATTTTGGAGTGACATATGGTCAATTCCAAAGCACCATGATGAAAACTCATACTGGCTGAGAGATGAGGAATTGAACCTCCAGGATACACCAGTGATGGCAGACATTGTGTTGACAGTAGATGATATTAAGAAGGCCATCAGAGGAACACAAAATTGGAAAGCCCCAGGTATTGATGGAGTACACAATGTCTGGTGGAAGTATTTGCCATGTACACATCTGGTGCTCACTTCTTTGTTTCAGAGAGTGATTGAGAATCCAGAACTACTGTCTGGGAGCTTCACAGTGGGAATAACCTATATGCTTCCAAAGAAAGGAGATCTGCAGGATCCTAAGAACTTCCGACCAATAACTTGTTTGCCAACTGTTTACAAGCTGCTGACAGCAGTAATTACAACCAAGATTTATGATCACCTAGACAGAAATAGTCTCCTAGCACCTGAGCAGAATGGTTGTAGGAAAGGGGCCCAGGGTTGTAGAGAGTTGCTTGTGGTGGATGGCATCATAGCTCGGCAAGTGAGGAAAAAGTCTCATAACATTTCTGTTGGGTGGGTGGATTACAGAAAAGCATTTGACTTTGTCCCCCACTCTTGGTTGAAGCATGTATTGACACTGTACAAGGTAAGCCCTCTTCTTGTTGATTTCTTGTCACATGTCATGGCTCAATGGAAGACCACATTGCAGGTGGGGTGGGGGAGTCAGATGTACAGAACACAGGAGATCCCCATCAGGAGAGGAATATTTCAGGGGGATAGTCTTAGTCCACTGTGGTTCTGCTTGGCCTTGACTCCTCTCAGTGGAATGCTTAGAGCCTCAGGTTATGGGTATGTTCTAAAGAGGAACCCAGACACTAAAGTTTCCCACTCATTCTACATGGATGATCTCAAGGTATATGCAGCAAATCCAGATCAGTTGAAGAGCATGTTTGAGTTGATAGAAAGCTTCAGCAATTCAATATGTATGGACTTTGGCCTGGACAAGTGTGCTGTGCTGCAAGTTAGGAGAGGTCAAATTGAAAATGAGGTTGACAGACCAACACAGATGAGTGAAGAGATGTTAATACAGAGTCTGGGGAAGACAAGTGACTATAAGTATTTGGGTCTGGTGCAGCTCCTCTGCAGGGCTGATACTGTAATCAGAAGAGAAATACTGAGAAAAACTGTGTTGAGAGTTGAAAAGGTATGTAAAACAGAACTCAGCTCAAGGAATAAGATATCAGCAGTAAACTCTTGGGCTGTACCAGTAGCAATGTATACCTTTGGTGTGGTGGAGTGGCCAAACACTGCCCTTCAGGAATTTGATAGAAAGGTCAGAACAACTCTCACACGGTATAGATTGCATCACCCCCGGAGCTCCAGCCAGCGGCTCTATCTCCCAAGGAATATGGGTGGCAGAGGTCTACTCAGTTTTGAAAATATGTGCAGACAACAGGAAAGGAAATTGCGCCAGTACTTCCAGAGTAGTGATAGTCAACTGCTGAAAGTCATCTGTGCAGTGGATAAGGAGTACAGCCCATTAAACCTGGCTCAGCAGGCCCAGCAGTTGGAGGTTACCTCATTGGAGGAGAGAGTAGAGAATTGGAGACAAAAAGAGCTTCATGGAAGATTTGCTGCTGCAATTAGTACAGAGGTTATTGATAAGAGGAGTTCCACAGAATGGCTACAGACTGGGAATCTGTTTGGTGAAACTGAGGGGTTTCTGTTTGCTATTCAGGACCAGGTGATTGCAACGCGGTCTTACAGGAGGTTCATCATGAGTCAGGCAGTCGACAGCCGTTGTCGCCTGTGCAGAGGGACAACAGAGTCAATTCAGCACATCTGTGGTGGCTGCTCTGCACTGGCTGGAACTGAATATCTTCAGCGGCATAACAATGTTGCCAAAGTAGTCCATCAGGCTCTGGCAAAAAGATATGGACTCATAAATAACGAGGCTCCTTATTACAAGTGTAGGCCTGACCAGGTTCTGCGAAGTGATACAGCAAGGCTTCTGTGGGACAGTGACATCATAACTGACAGGGCAGTAGAAGCTAATCGTCCAGATATTGTGCTGTTTGATAGAGTGTGTAAGAAGGCCTACATTATAGATGTTGCAGTGCCCCTAGATGACAATCTAGTAAGTACCATAGCTGAGAAGAAAAGAAAATATCAGCCACTCTCTGTTGAATTAAAAGATATATACAGATTGGAAAATGTTGAAGTGGTACCAATTGTTATATCCACAAATGGGCTTGTAACAAAGGAGTGGACAGAAGCAAAAGAAAAGCTGGGCTTGAACAACTGGCACTTGAGAATTATGCAGAAAGCAGCTCTGCTAGGTACAGCAAACATTGTACGCAAATTTCTGAGTCTGTAGGTGAGGAATAAATTATAAGCCTGTGTCTCTGCTCCTGGTGCTGGCTCTGTAGCCTTGGGTCTCAAGTTACCCCGGCTGCTAGAGTTTATAACTCAGATGAAAAAGAAAAAAAAAGAGAAAAAATAATAATAATAATAATAATAATAATAATGATAATAATAATAATTTTAATAATAATAGTCATTGTAATAATTTCTTCCTATCTTTCATGTGCTCAAATCTATCAGATTCACTCAAATCTCACTCTTCACTGAATAAGACTCTACATATTATGCTAGACTGGTCATTCTTCTTTCTGACCATGTTTTTACTCATCATTTTTAGTAATCAATCTTGTTTCTGTATTGATTTAATTTCGATTTGTCAACGACCGCAGCAGTGTTGGATGGCAAAAAGATCTGTCTGTATTTGGCCTATTATAATTTGCAGGAGAATATCCACAATATTTATCATCTAAGTTGATCATAATATTATTGTAGTTCAATAGGTAATAATTGATCAAAAAGTATTTTAAGATTCTTGGAGGAAAATAACTTTTACTTTTTATTCAATCAGCGAAAAGGTAAATCGAGAGTTGGTTTTGTTCTAGAGAAATGTTTGAAGTCGTTCAATTGCAAGCCTAATAGATTGCACAGAGAATAATAAAATAGGGCTTATTATAGGAAGTAGGCGGCCTTGTTTTAGAATGGTACTCAAGTTGTCCGATACAGCTATCAGGCGTGTCTCGCTGTTTTATCCGCTATAAAGTCCGCTCGCTAGATAACAAAGACAGTAGACTAACCGAATGGCTTTTCCATAATCTTTAAAGTTTATCGCTGCTACGACATTGTTTTTGAAACGATTCACAAGCAGTGAATAGCAATTTTGTTTCGCCTCATAGCGCATGCATTAAATACCACAAGCAACTCCTCAAATTTCATGTGTTATGGATAGCATCGCATCACTCGTTTAATATTTGTGGCTACACTGATTGTAAAGCCGGAGAATTGAGGAATTATCATAATGATTTACCGTTTGGAGTTTCATTATCAAACGCTAAAACTAGTATTTTGGTTTGATGTTTTTTGGCACATCGTAAAATATTTCATGCTACAACTGGAAACCATTTATACTGTTCTTCATTTATCGTTATAACCAACTTCGCCTAGATCATATTTTTTAGTATGGGATACTTATGAAAAAAACTATGAGAGAGAGAGAGAGAGGGAGTGATATAGAGACGAAGAAAGAGTGAAAGAGCGTGAGAGAGTGAGCGAGTGTTTGATAGAGAGAGAAAGAAAATAATATACACTATAGTGTATTTCTATATTAATAAATCGATATTACCTCATAAAGTATTTCTTTATTAACTGATATCAAATTAATTAATGTTTTGAAAGGAATCTGTAAAGAATAATAGACATGAAAAATGAGTCTTTTCCTGAGTTCCGCGCTATGCGGGACGGTATCCTGCTCCTGTCAGCGAAAAACTGGTTTTCTGCGTTGTGCTCTGTATACTACTTCATAGGAGTAAGAATAGGCAACCCGGCATGATAGCTGTTAGTTGTTTTCACACCCACCAAAGAACTAAAATCAAATGTAACGATAAATGTTATAACGATATAACGACAACAAACGTCGAGACTTTATATCGATCCAAAACTAGAGCCTCATGGAAGAGAACTTCATCAGAAATGATAAACACTAATTGACAGCCGTTCAGTGAATAATCCAGAAATAATTTATTGAGCTTCTGAAGCACATCTCATTTATACGGATCATTTGAGTAACTGTCTCCATATTGCTATGTGGATAATATTGGTGGAAAAGCATATTTATAATTTGAATTTTCTTGATAATTTAATTTGAACCTATATCTTTCTTGTACAATATAGAGTGATTTAGTACTCATGATGAAGAAGAAAGATATGAGGAAGTCCTCAAGATATGAGGAAGAGGAACAAAGGAGAAGAGGAATAAGAAGGAGAAGAGGAAGAAAAAAAGATGGAGGAAACGATACATTAACATTACAAAATCCTCATTCATATCGTGATTGATTATCAATATTTTACATATTCTGAGAGAGCTAAGAATTCAAAATTTAAATATTGAGAATTATTTTAAGTTTAATTTTAATAAAATGTGTACAAAACTTGAGATTTGATTCAATATGAACCAAACATGAGATAACAAACCCTATTAATGGATGTTCTGGAATATATTATTCCTCGACCTCGTGCAGGCTCAGATCAGAACAGTTTTTCTACTCTACCGACTGATTTTATTGATTGAAACTGGTGTACATTGTACTGATTTGAATAGAATTCTAAATTCAATCAAAAGTCATTAGATTTGCAAGGGACACGATGCTACTGGTCCTTGATAGATTACTTCCCTCATTGAACTCTCACATTTCCATTTGAATCTTTTCTTTCCAATTCTTTCAGAGAATTGTTGGAAACGAATAATCACCTCATTAATGAGAGATAGTAGAGAGTGTTTCATTAAAAGATTCTAATATTATCAAATCTATTTATTTCTGGCCTTGACAATAAGTGTCAAAGCTTAAGCATTATAAGAGTTATTATACGATTTTTATAGGTTCCAAGCAATAATTTTGATGAACAGGCTATAGATATTAAAAGTAATTGATTGAGTTCTTGTCAAATTGATGTTAAATGTAATGGAAAGCAATCAACTGCTTCAATTCCAATTCACGAATACTAATTGTGATTGTCCAGACAAAGCGGATATCCTAATGTGGGTCTCATCATCATTTATTATACTAAAAAGAGCAGATTCAAATTAATAATGAAAAAATGATGAAACAATATCGATACAATGCTACTTCTTAAACATCCGCATTTTTTTGATAATGACAGTTGCGACACAAATGAGAGAGGAGAATGAATACTTAGGAGAAAGATGAGGAGGAATAAGGGGATAATGGAGAAGACGAACGACAGTTGATGAGCGAAGGAAAGAGAGAAACACACTCTCAAGTAAATTACGGTAAAGGCTTTAAACGAAATTGCGGAAAGATGACAGAGAGCTACATGGATAAGAACACTCATACCACCCTTTCAAGCCACCGTTATTTCAAGATAATCTGCAAAACGGAATTGGAATTTCACTATTTTTGTCATCTTAGCTGATCGTCCATTATCATGAATTCCCATCTCTCCTGTCAAGGCATACCTCAATAGCCTATCTTCCTTTCTCCTTCGCCTTCTCCATATTCTTCTATTTTTTTGATGCTCAGAAGAGAGATGTTATATAGGGTTTGAGCTCAATTTTATAATCATCCATGGTAGGCAGTATTCAAAATTGAGAAAGTCGATCAAGAATCTCTTATCGAAGATAGCGAAGTAAGTACAGAAAAAATAGGGAACAATGTCTGAAAGCTTTAGTCTTTCCGATAATCTTCTGTTACGGGTTCTATGTCTAAAATAATGCTGGCAACACTTAAATTTATCACTCGCACTTTATTAACACAAATAATTCACAACTCACACTGTTCAGTAATTTCTTACAGAGAAAATAAGCAATTTAAAACAGATAAAACGATATTGTTCAACTGATAATGAGTTTTCAATACACTGTACAAAAATCAATCACCAAATGTCAAAAGGCCGATCTAATATTAAATAACTGTACAATAAACTGTCCAATAACATTCAAAAAGAAACGTCGAGGAATAACCATCAACTCACGTAGCACAAGTCCATAATACAGTCATAGGTAAAAGAATTATCACTATAGAACTGTCAAGAGAATTATCACTATAGACAACGAAAGTTCATTTCACGGTTTGTGATAGCGCCAACGTGATTTCACTGCCTGTATTAACGCGAACTGTCACTACTGCCACTTATCAACGTAGAACAATAACTGAACTACTTAACTGTCACACTTGTTTATCATGACGAATTACAAAGACAACTGAACTCATTTACAAGAGACTTCCTCTATTTATATACTTTATCATAATTGAGATTTCTCTACCAACTTCTAAATAAATCAATCAAGGAAACTGGAACTTTCCACAATATTCGATGAGACTCCATTAATTTCTAATCAAACAACTAGAACATTCTACTAATTACCAAGTAAACACCATAAAAGTGTCAAAAGCAAAGTATTTAATTGCTTAAAAGTAAACATTTACATAGCAGATAACGCCAAGAGCCACTGTGCCCTCTTTCATTCCATTCTTTCCAATTTCATATTCGCTACACTTCAATATCTCAGGGTAGTTGCCTCTTACAATTTTATCTGACTTGGCTTTCTCTTTTCCTATATTATGTCTATGTCCTACCACCATCACGAGAATGATATACAGTAAGGTATGGTTATCAATGTGTTCTACCAATAATTATCAAAATGATTCTGATATCTATCAGCAGTACAAATTGTGTAGGTGTAGGCTAGTAATAGGCTAGAAGCGCTTATATTGGTAAATCCACAAGGAATAAATTTCAATCCATACTACAATAAAATTTCGAGTTCTTCATCAACTGATCATAATAAATTAAGTCAAAATGGTTCTAATTCTATCTGTATATTGTGCACATTATCTGTCTTATTCACAGTTTATTCCTGATTTGAAAGATACATTGTTGTTTCACGCGCATGAAGCGCTCCGATGTTACTGACATTTTTCACTAAGTTTACCTAGTTTGCTTGAATTTCTCAATTTACATTACTCTGTTTTTCAATTTTAAGATGTATTTGGCAAATTTTCAATACTAGAAATTAATAATCGATAATTGATAGAAAATAAGATGTTAGTTCCGTACGTTGCATAGTAACTGAAGGATGACAAAAGGTGACTAGATTTTTGTAGTAATTTAGTTCAGTATTCCATATTGTAAGCTATTCTCTGATTCATATATTTTTTTGTACATTTGCTGGCACAAGCATTCTGGCATACCTAATCCATGATCGTAGTCAGAGTTCTGTTCCATGATTGAACGCTTATTCAATGTGGGAGGGTTGTTGAGGATAAGGGAGAGGAAGAATAAGAGAAAGAGAAAGAAGAAGAAGTGAAGAAGAAGAACAATAATAAAATTATAATAGAGGAAGGAGGAAGAGGAAGTGAAGAAGAAAAATAAGGAGAAAGAAAAGAAAGAAGAAAAAAACGAGGAAGATGAAGAAGAGAGGATGAGAATAAGACGTTGATTTGACACAGATAATAGAGATCGCACCCTTGGGTTTAATCAAGCTCTACTGAAGAAAATAATGGTGCAGTCGACTGCGAGCCGAGGCCCATGCCGCATGGAACACAGCAAGAGGTGACTCTTCCCCTTCGTACACATAAATCAGTCCGAGTCTTCAGGTAGTAGTCACTGTTGCAGAGAACGCAAGGAGTTCAGAAGAAACAAAGAGGGAGTAGAAGGAAGAGGGTGCGGACAGAGTAACGATTCTAATGGAAAGAAAGAAAACAGAAAAGTAAACGGCTTTACGCGCTCACTAACACAAACAAGGTATGTACAGTGAACGAATTGCTACCAGTAGCGGCTTTTACAAGTTACGGCTAGTGCTCTTCCTTACTTTCCAGGGAGGCATCAGCTGGATTTTTCCAGCGCGTGGCGTTTGCCATCCATCCATCCTTCCTTTTGTAGAGCAGCGCTCTTCTAGCACGACGACAAAATGTCATCTGTCCCGCTTGGGACAGAATAGCATTTGCTAGCAACAAGAATTTCTTCATTTTGAACAGGAATGGTGTTGAGTCGACATTGTACTCGCTCATCGATTATATTCACCTACTAGCTAACTAATGTCTTCCATAATGTAGAAGTATAATGACTGACGTAGAACTTGCAGAGTGCTATGATTATGAAGTTTCAATTAGCATCCATTTGGTCTAGCACGGACTTCTATGTTGTAGCCTATCATAAGAATTAGTAGTTGAATGTTATCATTTCATGTGCACCGAACTTGGAGTCGATTGATTACAATGATTGATAAGTAATTTTATTTGTTCTGGGTTGTTATGAAGTTTCAAATCAAAATTCATTATTCAATCAATAACATAATAGTTACAAAATCCTTTTAGTTAAACTTCATAAATACGGAATATGTTATATCAGTAATTCACCTTTAGAAACCCCACTATAAAAAACTATGTGTTGGGGTATATGAGCCTGTTAATATTATTATTTTTTTTAAATGCTATATAATACCTAGTTGAAATATTTTTCAAAAATGAAGTTAGATGTGTTAGTGCAGTTTCAAATATCTTTCAGTCAAATACTATGAATTTGTTTCTGTTAGCAAATTGCACCAGGACATAAGCTTGGCTCTGTTGATGCTAAATAAGAAGATTGCTAAAAATTCTCACATTTCCTTGTTTATCCAATTTTCCTTTTTATTTGTTTTTGTATGTTGCTTAATAAGTCTATTGTTTGTTGTTTGTTTTATTGTTAGATGTTGACCGTCACATAAAGGTATTTCACAAGCTTTGCACAGGAAAGGGATTTGCTCTATATGGCCTTGTCCAATTAATATTCCAATAGTAATTAACTATGTCAAATAAACAAAGCGAACATATTCACCATGTCAAATCTATGCAACGACTTGAATATAATCGATCTACTTCTCGAATCCACAAGTCCAGGGGTTCTCAATCTTTTTTAAGGACAGTACCCCTTAATGAAAAATTAAAATTTAGCGTACCCCCTTGTTACCGCGAGGAGATGTGGGGGGGGGGAAGGTTAAATTAAAAAAACCTTTTTACATCAAAAACACAATACGTACATTTGGAAACAGTCATATTTGAAACCCATTACAAAAAATTAATGAGAAGGATGAGCTTGCTTCTAGTTCATAGTTCCTCAATGCTAGTGTAATATGGGGAATATTGAGAGTGTTAATGTGTTATTATTGTATTATTGTGTTAAATGGTATTATTGATAATTATTAGTGCTCTAGTGCATTGAACAGATTAGAATTAAGCTGACAAATTTTTAAATATGGACTCAAGTGAACTTTGGATTGCTATGTTGTCGTAATTGTGAGAAAGTTAATTTTTTAAAGAAATGGCTGTCTCACAATTACCTATTTTTTGCATATAAGGTTTTGTTAACTTGCATTGAAGTAGTCAAAATTATTGCAGGTTTCAAGCATTTCCACGGTACTGAACTTTCATCTGTGATGAAATTACAAATTTATTTGGAATGCTTGAAACGTGCAATGACCTCTCTTGAAATTTTGGTGACTCCACTAAAATTATGTTCAGTACTCCACGTGGTTCGGCCAATTTGTCGCCTGGAGGGGGTCATAATTGAAGTGGAAAAGCGAGAGTTCGAATCGAGACGTGGCCGCGAGAAGAGCAGAAAAATTGTGAAGGAGCCTCGGGCCTTGTAAGTGAGGCTGCGGCCCATTTAGGAGGGGCGAGCGATCAAGTCGGTGAAATTAGTTGTGAATTTATTCGGTCAAAATTTTGATAAAGTATATTAAGTCAAAATCGCGGGTTCAGTTTGAAGGAAATTCGAAAGTTTGTTGTACGTGATGTTATGGCGGGCGTTTGAAATAAAATTCGTAGAACATGGACAGATAAAAAAACACTGGTGAGTGCCTAATCTTTAGTACAAAGCTCAAATTATGACCCTATTGATTGACCGAGGCCCTCAATTCATTAATTTACATGTCAGCAAAAGACATAAATTAGCAAAATCTTGTAGAAAATTAATGAAGTAGTTTAAATGAAAATTGTGTGACTTCTTTATGTTGAAAATAATTTTAGGATCGTATAATAAATATGGGTTAAATAGCACCAACTCTTTTATTTCCAAAAAATCAGTTCGTTCCTTGCTCTCTTGTTAATTCAGTTGCTAAACAGGTGAAAGCCAAGAAGTATATAAAATGATCTTTGCATTTGAGTAAACGAACCTAAAGCTCCCAATCATAGATTTGGAATTATTGAATGCATATACAGTTTAGTAGAGATGAAATTTCCGGACAAAAATGGTGTCATATGTGTGTGTGAAGGAAGGTACTTCATTGTTACATAAAGGGTGTTCAGGTGTAAAGAGGTAGAAGATTTCCGGCTACATATATGGTTTGAGATTTAAGGGTAGAGAAGTCGTCCGGTTACACTAGGCTCTAGGTCAAACCTTAAATCGTCCCCAACATTAACCTTGTCTCTGAACTTCTACGAAATAGTTATACAAACCTATTGCACTTGTTGGTTCCTAGTAACTCGACCACAAATTATTCAATTTATTAGATTTCATTATTAAATAATAGCCTTGCGTGATTGCGAAAGGGAAAAAATGGTTAAATTTTTTTTTAACCTGCCCCGCGTACCCCCTGAAAATTTTCAAGTACCCCCAAGGGGTACGCGTACCACAATTTGAGAACCCCTGCACTAGTCAAATATTAGAATATATTAGATCGTATTGATAAGGAGGAGGAGTAGCTATTGAAAAAACCAAATTAGTAGTTTTGAATGGAAAGTATGATAAAAAAACAATGGTATAGTTTTACCTCGAGCAATACTAGTTTCAATTATAATCGATAATTATATTAGTTAGTTAATAACTGGTCAGTTATCACTCAATGCTTGATCAAATACAAAATCTGGTTTGGCTACAGATCTTAATTCGACGTCATTTCCTGTTATTGAAAGAGAGTTTTGGAGAAACCTGAAGTACTCTTTCGAATATGAATCAGCTGCAATGAATCTGAAGCAATTCATCTATGATGAAACAGTTTAGTAAACTCTCTTGGGAATAGACTGTCAAATTTTCGTAAGCCTTCAACGCGGATGGGTTATTCAGAACCCTCAGTCTGAATCTCGTAGTTTTTATCAATCTTTTGTTGAGTGCAGCTTGTCTCTTGTGGAGAATGTTGTTCCTTTTCAAGACAAAAATATTATGAGATGATCAATTCATAATACTTTTGTCCTTGTCAGTAGAGCTTAAGATGGAAAGAAAGAGGGGTAGTGAGAATAAGAAACTGTGAGTTATCTTCACGTGAGTTGTGAGATCCCGACGGAGAGGTCTGCTCAAATCCGGGATGAAGCACTCGTCCGCCTCGCCTAGCAGGAAGGTGATGTTTGTGCTTCATATCCTGAGCTTCGCATAAATAAAGCTTGTCGCTACAGCGGAGAAAAATCAGGCAGACGAAAGAGAAGCGAACGACTGAGTGAAAGCGTAATACCCTGGTTGGGCCTCTCTATAAGAGACGGAAGGAATGCTTAGGTGATATTGGAAGATTGTTGCTTGAGGATAAATATTCTAGCTCCAATTCCATACGGCTTGAGAATTTTCAATCTTGAGAGGACGAAATGCTCGTTTTACTCACGAAATCGGTTCCAGCAAAAACCGCTTACCGCATACTTACATCATCCCGAGGTGGCAAATTTAATATTCACGATGATCTCAGTATCTACTGTTTTGAAAATCGTTCATTGGAAATTGATGTACTGTAGTATTCATATAACTTGGCAGCGTGTAGCAGATGGGACATGCTACATCTGAACCCAGCATACTGCTGCCAAGTTATATGAAAACTACAGTAGCTCCCTTGATCTACTACATTCGGTTTTTTCTATCATGACATCTGAGAATCACGTGATCATTTCTAAAATGGTTGAATGTTGTCAGGGGCCATTTTTCCCATTCACCAAATTGAGCTAATATGATGAATTCTAGGTTAGAATTCAATAAATAAAAGATAGCATTAAAAACTCTTCATCTCTATCTATAAAAGGATGATACCCTGACTCACTCATCAACGCAGAGCCAAAACTACTAGGCCTATGAACTTGAAATTTCGTATGAACAATCCTTATAGGATTTCACCGTGCAATAAGAAAGGATTTTTCAAAATTCGCAATTTTAGGGGTGTTTTTAGGGGGTTAAAGTTTTGCCTATGCAAAGCACGGGTACATGGCTAGCTAGCTTACTGGGATCTTTCAATCATATGGAAAATAATTTGAAATTTTTCGATCTGCTGTACACGCTGTTTCGATGGACAAGCTGTTTGTGTGTTTTGCGAATCATCATTCTAAAAACAACGTCTGTCTATCAAACCGGTAAACGTATGTTTGCCAATCATCTGTAATGGTCATGCTTTTTCAGTGTTCAGGTAATTTTTTGGGCATACGGGATTATACTGACTTCAACCAATAACAAATGTTTAACACGTTTTTTTGTGATCAAATAAAAATTGAGTATTCGAAATAAGGAAATTCGAATATTCAATTTGTTTATCAACTTTAGATAGTTTAAAAATTGTAACGTCTTCCCAAATTATTCCAGTTTAATAAAAATTATTGAGTACTGGCAATACCTCCTAACAAAAAAATTTGTTCTAGATAACAGGTGATATGAAGTTGAACCTGAAAAACGATTCAGGCAGTTTTTCTATCCCATGGAGATTCATCTTACTCTTTGTTATTGAATCAGACCATTTAACATGTTTTTAAATGTTTCTTAATTCAGAGGTGGTGGTTAAGAAAACAACGAAGGAGGCCTCTATGATCAGCTGGAAGAGACCTAGGACTAACTTCTTTCCTAATTTTAAATGTAACCTCAGCGGGAGGTGGCGAATAATAAAATCAAGGAGAATTTTTATGAGAACGCAGCAACGCGCGTCGGGCCAGCTAGTTTCGAATAAATTGAAGTATTAAATAAATTTATTGTATGATGTCTCCAACGACAGAAATAATTTTTCTTAAAATGCATCACAAGGTACAGCCTAGCCGTTGTTTAGAAATCAGAGTCAGTGTTAGAGCACTATCAGCTGTTCTTTTCCCGCCGAAGCTGTGCCGGGTTTTAAAAGATAAGAGACAAGTATGACATATTTATATTGGATAGAAAAATAAAGTATTGATTGTGATAAATTAAATTTAAAAATATGCTCTCTGTATTATATGAACCACAAAATCTGCTTATTACAACCTCGCTCATATAATTTGAGTCTTGTTTTTGAAAAAATTAATTAATTGAGCTACCATATTTTGAGATTGGTCACCTTCTACACACCTTTCTAGATACTTCCATCAGAAGTCACTTAGGCTATACAAACGTTCCTAGGGAGGACTTTCTTGTGAGACTTTGCTGGATGATGCACAGTTTTTAACATCTATTATAATTTCAGCGTCTTCCCATATTGATTCATTTTTGAAGTGTATTTTATTAAATTGTATAAAGTTTCTGAATTGGCTATTTCCAATATTCGATTGCCCGAAGCAAGCTTTAAGAGTGGTGAATAAACTAATTGAAAATTCAGAGATTCTCGAGGCGACAGAGGACTACACGCACCGACCAGAACCAGCCACGTATGAGGTCCAAAGAAATCAATTAGTGAGTGAAAAAGAACCATAGTATATTGGGCTCAATATTAGTGCACTGTGTAGGAAATATAAAAAAATCGTTACATTCTGCTTACCGCCTAAATGGTGTATTTTCTAGGGAATAATCCTTGTAAAAAGTAGACAATAACACTCTCCACTCGTGAAGGATAACTTAGTTGTGGTCCAGCACCAAGAACTGTTTTAAAAAATTAAAATTCAATCCAGAGATCTCTATTTACTCCATTTATGATTACTCTGAGACTCTATTTATGATTTTTTTATTTTTTTTAAATTTTATTTCATTGCATACCCCTGAGTGAGAGAATTATTTTCAATGAGGCATTAAATAAAAGCTCATTTATAAATCAAATTATGAATTTGGTGTTATGAGTCACTGTACCTACTCAGCTCTATCATATACATAATACTGTATGCTATAGAATTTTATCAGCGGATAGTGATGTAATTTCCAACCAATTTAAATTGCAGTGATTTTAACATGATCTCAGTGTGTTTCATGACTGGATCATTTGTAATATTGAATCTCAGTTGGTATTGTGAATTGATAGGGTATCATGATATTATTTGATTCATGTTGCTCTGTTATCTGAGCAAGACCTTCGAGACCACGCTGATGCGACTGACTTTCCGGCAATTTAATTATAATCTCGCAAGAGTATCTGAGATTTACAGGTCGAACTTAAAATTACACCCACACCGTATACAAAAATGATTGAGTAATGACAGAAAAACGAGAAGTACTGTACTTCCATTGGTATATAATAATTCGTTATTGTTTCCTCAAAAGAGTTACAACAGGTGGTTGAGCAACATAACAATTTTTTCTTTTTTCTCTTAGATAATATAACATTAATAAATTAAATAAGAAATAAATACAGTAAAACAAGTAATAAAAACGAGAAGTAAAACGGCTCTTTCAAATATTTTTTTGCAGTTTACAATTAATACTGAAATAGCAGTCTTCGATATTATACTTATTACACTGCAGTCGAAACAAAAAATTAACCTTTCAAGGTTAACTTTACAACTGAAGTAGTAGTTGACTGACTGTCAATAGTCAACTATTTCTCATATTCAAATACACTATTATTCGATATAGTTGGTATCTCAACGACTTTGATTTGAATACAGCATTAGTTTATTAACCTTATTACCTTACTAATGAGTTATAGTTTGATTTTGAAACACCTCTCAGACATCAAAACAGACGGAATCTAAACTTGATGTTGTAACCATCTGCACTCTGAGAAAAATCTTTTACGATTCATAAACTGTATATTTGAAAAGACAGGAAAAGTAGCAGGATGAAAATAATATTGTCGCGATAACGCGAATATTGGTTTACGAGCGAGTGGATATTATATCCGAAAGAGACACAGAGTGTTCTGAAAGTGCAGTGCCTTTCGTATCTTGTGAGGCAGTCTATTACCGCACCACGTTTCGTGAACTTACTTTTACAGCCGCGCCACTTTTAATATAGGTGGCAGTAAAGATTCACACGACCACTGAGAAGAAAGAATAGCCAGCTGCTGGAGAGCCTCAATGACTGTCTGCGAACGCTTAGCGAATATGGCCACGACTCACAGACAGATGTTCTTGCTTTCCGGCTACTGTACCAACTTCCTTAACGATTTTCCTGCTCTGCATCCTTCAAATCCTAAACCACTTCTTGATACAGTATTCTCCTGCTTCAAATCATAAGATCAATTCCACTGCTCAATCACAGAACGAACTTTCAACTGCTTTGAGCTGTTTTCTGTTGGTTCCGAAAAAAGTGCAATTATTACAACACACAGAATGCAGAAACTTCCTTCGAATCAAACATTTTTTAATTATTTATTAAACAAAGTCGATATTATCGATAACATAGCTTGCAAGGATTTGAATGTGTAGCTAGTTGGTGCAGCTTAGGTACTGTTGAATTAGGTACTGCTAATACGGGCAGTCAGACAAACTGGCCCTACAAAATACAAATAAAACTTTTTCAAAAAATTTGAATCGATTTCCAGGACAGATTCAGTTGGGGAATTTGTTAGTTTTTTTTTCTAGGGTGGCTAGAACAGTACCTGCAATATTAGTGGGCAGAATATAGTAGTTCATTCAATAGTCCAAAAAATAGTTGAATTAGCATTTATTTTCAAAAATTTTCAGCAATTTCTGGAGATAATGCCTTAACTGGTGAGAAGTCGAGCTAGTAGGAATCATGCGAGTGATTTCGCGGAGTGGATTAGACCAGGTGCAGTAATAAACAGAAAAACAATATTTGAAATATTATTGCTAATATCATGTTATTATACGACAGAAAAAACTTTAAATAGCGGAGTACACAAATTACTAACTCGAAGAATTTATCACTTGGGAGAAAAAATAAGTACTCTTACTTTCCAAATACGTATTTTTATATTTGCTAGAATAATTCAAAAAACTCTCTGTAATGGCTGCAATGAGGAAAAGTTCTGAAATCGTATAAATAAAAGATGGCTGAAGGTAATAGAATTTGGAAAATATTTCGTAGCGTAGGGATATCTACACCTATCTTCAGACACAGAAAAATGAAAAAGAATCTACATCTCCATGACTGTACGATGGGAGAGCTCATTTTGAAGGTTCTGTGAAGGTGGATATCTGTCGCGAATACGGAGATACCATCTTAAATAGTTAAGACTGGTTTTAAAAGACCAGATACGACTCCTTGCGGGTTGAAGACTTCAAACATGAAGTTCAAGTCATTTAGACAATAAAAATATCGCCTTCATTCAGAATTCATATTTATGACAGCTGAAGTGATGTAATCTTCGTTTATCTCTCACGTTGACTGACTGCTACTCATGCGGTCACTGGTTCGATTTTAATTCAGGTTCGTTCATTTGCATCATCATTCACTTCATAGCTCTCATACAGGTCTCAGACTCATGTGACATTATCAGCCCGCTTGATAGAGTTTGATGAACATTTTTGACGAGCATATGAAACAGAATAGTTCACTCTGAGATGGTGAGCTTTAACTGTCACAACTTCCTTTGATTGATTGCCAAACCATTCATCATTTACATTCGTTTTTCGCATGAGCTGTTGCATTCCATCATTGAGAATGGATTTTTCATGTAATGCTAAAAAGATTTCCATTTCCAGTTTTGATTACTCTTGTGTACGAATTCTACATTATGAGTCAAAATCAACAAAAATACCGTTACTGAACCGTTTTGACAACTTGTAATGCTGGGGCCTGTTCCATGAAAGGACTAGTGAATCTAGTCTATTCTACAGGTCTGAGATTTGCAGCTTACCAGTCTAGTATTTTGTGTTGCATCTACTGTATTACTTTTTTACAGTAGTTTTATTTCAGTAGAATTTCACAAATTACCAGTCATCTGTATACCCTTTAGGTTACGGAGGCCATTTAGAGAGAATTGGACAGCCAAATTAACCTTGCCTAGGAAATACAAGCTATAGTCTGTCCGTTTTAAGTGGGTCAACTTGGTTATTGGACAATGAAAAAATATTTCTCCCTACTTGTAAAGGAATATGGCAGACTTCTCCTGAAATATTCTTTTTAAATATGTTTCGCGATGTTGATTAAGCAACATCAAAATAGGACAATTTTAAGAATGCAATAATTTCCAATGTTTTAATCAAGTGGAATATAACAAACCGTTAAAATGTTCTGACGAACCGTCATTGATTGTTCTGATTCATTTTTTCGTGAATGCTGTGAACTTCATTGCCTTGCTTTATTTTATTTTGGTCAGAATTTCTGAAAAAAACTTCATAAAGCATCAATATATTTGTCATCTTTTTCCTCATTTTTTTCTTTAGTGCGGTATAATTGAGGATAATTTAGTTTAAGCTATTGTAACCGTGTTTTGGTTAATATCCCTCTTTTTTACATAGAAAGTAGCTTCATACACTGTAGTAATACTAGTGACAGAAGTTCTCTGATATAACAAAAATAAACTACTAGAAGTAGTAATAGCAAGGTTCAAAACTAGTAAAATAGACCACTCTTACTAGTCGATTCATGAAGTAGGCCCCAGTTTTGCTAGTCGATTCACGCAGTTGCCATGAAAAGTAATGTAACTATAGACTAGAATTATGTAGTATCATCACATGAAATGGTGCAACGATGGATACATAAACAACATATATTACAAATTATAATAATAATAATAATATGCTATGCTATGCTATTAATATATCTAAAAAAGCAATAGAGCTTAGTAAAAGACACTGGTAATGCTAGTTCAATGAATTGTGTGTTCATGACACAGGATTTCATAAATTATCAGTTGATTACTGGTATTACTAACTTGTATCTGCAGCCTGCTCCAGGACTAACTATTATCGTATTTAACAATACTGGGCTTGTAATCGAGTAAAAGGTCAACGTATTCTCTTCAATACGAGATTCAAACAAACAAAACTGTACTCGCAGATTTCAGATATCTGATGCATAGTTACGATCTTCATTCAACCCGTTAATTTCTTCTACCTTTCTCCATCCAGAATGAAATTCATTGAATTTCTTCGGTTCACTTTAGTATCAACAAAATATGGAGGACTTAAAACGAAAATTTATTTGTTGAATATTGAATAAAGAAATATTCTCATGTTATTGAATGTAGACTGACATAGTAAACTCTTGGTTTATTCGATTACTATTCAGTTTTGTCTTATACTTGAATTCGTTGCCTTTTATTCGAATTATACTTGAATTGGAATCAAAATTGAATATTTTCATTCAAATTCAAACATATTTCATATTTAGAGTTCTATATTTAAGCAACTTTCCCACATTCTATCGTGATCACTACTTCACTCTCAAGTAAGCCGAATGAGTCTTGCAATTACGTTTATAACTCGTTTTAAGCCTAAGGTTATTTTGATCATTTTTCTAGTAAAATCATATTATGTCCCAACTACTTCTACAGAAAGCTTGAAAATGCAATTGCATCATACAATATCAACGTATTTATAGCCCTCGCATGTTCAGCATTGAATGACGCGTCAAAATATACTGATCAATTCCTCTTTTTTCGGTCAAGCAAATAGCAAATTCCAATTCGGTTAGAGTATATACTACAAAAGAGTCCAATCGTTCCATGCCAAAGTAATATGTAGTTGATGCTTTCCCATCTCTATCTCCTTCCGTCAGCAGAAAGAATATACTTATTATGTAAGTTACTCCCAAGATGAAGATGGAAGGCATTCTGTTTCTTCAACGATATGCATTGTGAGAGCGAAGATCAGCCAGGCCGGGAACATTTTGAAATGAGAAACGAAACAGCTTTTTTGGCTTTGAAAACCTTTTTCTCAGTTGAATTGAAGAAAGTAATGCCACATACACTCTGTATATTGTACTCACTTAACAGATATTGCAACTAAAGTAGATTAAACTTTTCATTCATTCGTTTAAGTCTTGTAACATCGTCGCACCATCTCTATTTGTTCTTATCATCATCCCTCTAAAATGTTTTCCTCCGGGTTCTATCTTTTACTAGATTAAAGAAGTGTTGAAGCAAGAGCGAGCTTCTCGCTAAACAAACCATTTCAAGAAATTAAACCGCCTACTAATTTCAATTCTTTCTTGCTTTTTCTAGTACTCGTTCTCTAGAGAAGATTAAATTTCACACAGAAATTGAAAAAAGCATACTTCTGCAACTACGAAGAGAAGATTTCTCTAATCACCTACCTCTCAAAATGTTTATTTTTTGAAAATGCAGTCTTTTAAATAAATATATATTATAATATAATGCAGTCTTTTATAATAATTAATATATATATATATACATTCTTTAAATTCAAGTAGTATTAAGATCGCTCTGCAAGTTATAAATCTCATTTCATTCTAATTCAACACAATTTCGTGAACTCTCATGACCCTTGGACCATCCTTGAATCATATCCAACTAAACATTAGAAAATGTCTCTTGATATGAGAGAAAATTAATTTTATCAATGTTTATCATGTCAGCGTTTCTATTATATTAAATAATATTTTATTAGTGCTCTATGTCAGTCCACTTAGTCTCTTAGTGTCTCAGTTTATTGGCTATTGTATAGTACCATAGTCGATTCCGGCTGTAGGTGACTCTTCATACCTTCAGGTTTACTACGCAAACGAAAAGTGAACTAGTTTGCGGTTACTTTCCTCTCTGAACTAACAGAGTTTTTTCATTATGTCAAGCCTATCGAAAAAACTCTGAAGCTTCATGTTTGAAATTCCACTTTCAACACTTCATAGAATTTTATAATATTTACACTATTATTTTATGTTAACTTTTTGTAGTAAATTTAACGACTTTCAGTCGGTTTTAGATTGTGAATACATAAGAAATGTACTCTCACTTGGCCGAACGTTTTCGATTTGTTGAAACCCATCTTCAAGTCGTTAAATTTAATATTAACAACGCGGATCGTTATGAAACAAGAAATCGTAGAATTTATTTTATGATTACTATTCATTAGTGCTCGTGAAATGAAGAGGAAAAACAGCAAACAGCTACCATAATTCTCATTTACCTATGTTTGGGGAGCTGAGAAAATTGTTGCATATTTAATTAGCAAGGGTCTATCAGAAGCGTTGATGCATGAATATTATTCAGGGAACATTGTTGTTATTAGCAGAATATAGACGGAGTTGCCGACACTTCCATTAGACGGTCGAAGTCGTTTAGTGGTGCGATGTTATCAGCTGGAACGCGTTGAGAGTAGCGGACACATGCTAATTGAACAACAGTGAGGCCTTATCAGGGGCTTAAGTGAGAGAAAGACCAAGAGTGAGCGAGAGAGCGGCTGGCAATGTAGGCAAAGAGCAATAGATGACGAAGATTGTGTGGAGAGACACGAGTTGAGGTCAGGAAATGGAGTAAAGCGAGGCACAGGACATCGTTTAGTGTAATGTCGGTCGATTGTCAGCCCACTGCTGAAGGTAATTAGAGACTGCGAATGAAATGGACCGCGAATTGTTCGCCCAACCCTTCAGACCTTGTTACTGTACTGTTTCTAGTTGGTTTTTGATTAAAAGCTCATTGAAAGACCTCGAAATCAGTCGTGGTTACATCTGAAAAGCCGATTTGAACTTTGGATTTTTTCCATCCTCGTTCGGTATAGTTTTTGCTTTGTCTTTGAAGTGTTTGCTGTACTGAAATTGGCAGTGAGCTTTTACGATCAGAAAATAGGTTATTCGATTAGGATTAGGTGATAGATACTCATTTTAATTGCACCTGCATATTTAATACCAATTCCAGTTCTGATAAGAATTTCAATCTTATGTTTTTTAACGTTGATGAAATTCAATGGATTTACTTGGAAATTGGAGAATAAACTAAACTTTTGAAAGTCCGCAATACCCTGGAATGATATCTACTTTACAAGATATTACGTAAAGTTTTATACATGAAAGTAAACTAAAACCGAGTTTCCTAGCCCCGCACTTTTTGCTTAGCGCAATGCTCACTAATCTAAGAGACACAATCTAAGGAGCTGCGGAAAATTCGGCAAAAAATTATCGTATGTTTGATTTTTACGTACGATAATTTTGAGCCAAGTTCACCATAATACTTTAGCTTGCGTCTGGTAACACTGATGCTCAGTGAAGGCCACACAAGATGAACTAATGTGGCCTTGGCTCAGTGCGCTCCGCGAAAAGTGCGGAGTTAGGAAAACCTAGTTTCAAGGCTCAACTGACTGAGAGAAGAGGACGGTGTGCTTACGAGAAGAAAAGATGGGAATTTCAAAAGTCAGATTCAAGTGACTTGCCAAACACAGACTTTGAACCACATATTATAAAATCATATCGACTTTATAGTTTAATACCAATTCTTAGTGCCGCTGAAATAGCAGTCGCGTTCCAATAGTTGATATCTACAAACGATTATTATAAAAATTTTATTGAACCAAAGTTATACGTAGGCGATGATCACATAGAGATCACTGACTGTATTAAATTGCTTGGTCTGGAAATAGACTCAAAATTTGTATGGGATGAGCAAGTAGATGGAATACTAAGTAGGGTGAGGAAAGGCTCATTTGTGATAAGAAACATTGTAAAAATTGTGCCCTTAGCTGTTTCAAAAATGATATACTTTCCTCTATTTTATTCACACCTGGCCTATGGTATAGAGTTGTGGGGTGGTTGTGCTAATGTTCACTTTCAAAAAGTATTCATATTACAAGAAGGAGCAATCCGTTATTTGGCTGGACTCAAGTTCAATGAAACATGCTTTTGGAAACTTGAAAACTTTAACACTGCCGTCGATTTATATATATAAACTCCTAATCTTTACACACAAGAATATTTGTAATAGAACCACAAATGCTGATATACACAATTATAATACTAGGGGGAGTAATAAACTAGTCACTGAACAGCACAGGCTAAAAGCTTTATGAAAGAATGTCAACTCAATTAGGAGCGAAGTTGCACAACAAAAATTATCATCTGAATTACGGACCTTGTCAGAAATAAATAAATTTAAAAAAGATTTGTACAGCTTCCTTGTAGCCAAAGCATTTGATAGTATAGACGAGTTCAATTGTAAATATTTTTTTTCTTCGACACTCGAGATTTGAAATAATTGTTAAGGACTAATATCTAGTAGCTAAGATTCAGTGTGTTGTATAACTTCAATATTATTTATTTAATAGCTAATATGACTGTAGCCTTGTGTTACTTTTAGTTTGTAATTTATATTTAACGATATTCAACTATATAACAATGTGCTATGTTGAATGAATAAAACTTATTATTAACATACAATATGATTATTACAGGGCACGACGATCGCCCAACATCGAATAGGCCTAGACAAGTCTCGCCGAATATAACTCTCACTTTCGAATCCATTGTAATTTTTATCATGAAAATTATAGATATCGTCAAATTTTTGTGTGAAATAATGTCAAACATTCAAATACAGTTTAATACAAATGGTAGAAATATACTTCCAGGTTAAATAGGACCGTTATTATATTTATAGTCTATTATAATATTATTTTAAAATTATAAACATTGATTTGAAAAACATATTTAACATGAAAATCAATAACTCATAGGTAATCGAGGGCTCCTTTCTATTATTTGGAAATTCTATCAAGCCTATTTGAAAACATTTCGATTTATGTTTTGCTTTTTTCAGGAGCTGACTGCTTGCAAAGATTTGATAAGCAGCCCGTGTACTCTGAAGTCAATCCAGGAGAGGATATCAAATTAGACTGCAAAATCTTCAATAAAAAGGGCAGCTGCTCTTGGCAAAAAGATAATAAGGTAGGATGTTCTTCTCATACATTATATGATCGACTCCCTCATCATATTTCACTCACCTATGGAATATACCTTTACTACTTGTCATTGAGATATTATTTCAATCTGAAATTTCAGTTACTAAGACTTTTAATAATAGTATTATTATTTTGTGTAGAAGAAAGATGAGGAATATGATAAATGTCTCTCAATAATAGAGCCAAGATAGATAAAACAAAAAAAAACGTTTTTCTTCATTATATTTTTTCTTCCAATGTTATTATTATTTTTTGTAGAAGAGAGATAACGAACTACGTTCTTAAGAATGATAAATATGTCTATTGCAATAATAGAGTCAACAAGGAAGGTAAAAGTTTCTTCAACATTTTTTTCCATCATAGCTATCTTGATTATCTTTCCAGCTTCTCAAATTGATCGAGTTCTAACCCACATTATTTTACTTTCTTTGGGAGACTACTGCATGTTCAGCCCACATGATAATATCACTTGTAGTTCTGTGAACAGTAGTCCTTACGCCCAAGAAGAGTGCTTGCAAAGAGGAACATACTCGGTGTATTCAATGATAATCACTATCACTATTTAACACACTCATCAGACCTAGCCCTTGAATCAATTCGCGTAGTCTATTCATGACTGTTTTTCACAAGAGGTCACTCTGTATCACTTCAACAAAGCTGTTTTTTCTATTTGTGAGACAGCTGATTGCTCAAATTAAATTTCATATGTCTGATGAATGATGAATGAATTTATAAAACAATACTTATTAAATTTGTGTATCATTTACTTAGTAATCACTTGTTATTATACTCAATGGAAATATTAGAAGTGTTTTGTTTCTCTCAAACAAATATGTTATTCTTATGAATGATAACTTTATTCATATGAATAAGGCTCAACCAGATGCATAAGGGGGGGCACGAGGGCTATCTATGAATCCGTTTCCAATTGCATATGATGGAAAAGCTCATTTTAAAAATCATATATTCCTGTAGAAGAAGGCCTGAGAGCCTAACGTTTTTCCTTTTAATTGCAAGAAAATCCTTACGCATTCATTGCTGGGCATTCATGCCCAGAAAGATCGATGCAAAATTGCATTGAATTTAGTCCACGCGTTTAGCCGTAAATACGTTACAAACAGACAGACAGACAAATGCAAAGCAGTCTAATTGAAACAGAGATCTCTTTTCGTTCGGTCAATCAAATTCCCCAAGTCTATTCAGTCTGAGCAGTTCAAAGACAAAAAAAGTAGTTCACAATAATTAATCAAGAGTTAAAAAGTACACTATCATTTTATTTTCCTCAGAATTTTAGTTTCTATTACAATTACTTTTCAGAGGGAAAAGAAGAAATAAACCATGATGTTGAGTATAAATTAACAAATAACAAAATAACGCAGAAGGAAAGATACAGTCTATCAATCTGAAAGGCATTTAAAGAATACAAAGCACAAAAACGTACTAGAATAACTCCTCTTTATTCCTTCTAATCATTAATTTCATCATCAAATTTGTTTTCAACTGCGGCCAATTTAGAATTTCACAACTAGAGAGATGGCAATATACAGCTCAGCGAGAATCAAGCACTTTTGAGCATAATAGTAACGAGGGTGGAAGGATTGCATCCAGTTCCACTCAAATTCACTACTGATCTGTATCAAAGTTCACATTGAGTACATAGAACTGAATGCAGTTCTTTGAGATAGAAACTAAAAAATGATTAAGCATACAGTTCATCTAAATCTCATCGCAAATGAATTTGAGATATCGTTGACACGTGCTAAACATTTTCAATTCAACACTTAATTCCAATGTCTTAGGATCGGTTCATGGTTATGTATGTATTGATAAGGAGGTGTAAATCTAATAGGGATATGTTGTGATTGTAATGAGACAATCGTGTCCGGAACCGACTGATGAGGCCACGAATGGCCAGGGCTTCCCTGATGGGGGTAGCGTGGCTAACCTTAATTGTTCGCACAAATCAGAGCACTAATTGCGTGTACTGTGTGGCATGATTAGGGCCAGTGTTTGGCATTTGCAAGCGCTTGACACAATCGAACAAATTATGATCAGAATTGGGAACTGATACAGCAATAGATGTGGGGGACTTTCATCTATGTTTACTGTATAACTGTGCCTATGTTATTGTTTCATGAAGGAAATAAATAAAGTGAAAAAAAAATATTTCTTAGAATGATGTTGGATCATAATTTGAATGAATAAACGAGAAAAATTAGATGCGAAAGTATTTCTCCAATATGATGAATATTGTTGAATATGATGTATACTACGTGATTATTTTCGAGTGAAAATGTCATATGCAGGACAAGGAGAGACGTAGTATTAGCGACTCTCATAAATAAGAGATGAAATCATCAATCAAAAAGAATAGAAACCCTATAAAGAGGAGCAAGAATGAATGTTTCTTAAAGGATGAGGAAATTCAAGACATGAATTATTGTCAGAGCTATCAATGTCGGTGGCTTTTCAATGTCGATATCTTGTGTGGGGTGCCCAAATTCTACAATTTTGGAATAGACGGTTTGATAACTTGTATAGGGTATTTATTAATTTTTCCAGTCAACTGTATAAGCTAATTACTAGCCAGCGAAATTGAATCAGGAATTTAGATTAGAAAGAGTTCTTATGCTCTCTACTTCTTTCACCTGATTTAAAAAATTTTTAACAACAACTATTACGGAAAACTACTGGTGAAAACGAACAATACTATGATTTGAAAAAAATTCATGCTCTATTCTTTGAAAATTGCGATTGCTTCATTCATTCGACAATTATGATCATGGAAAAAACAATGGTACTGTAGTATTCATATAATTTGGCAGCGTGTAGAAGACGGGAGGACCTGCTACATCTGAACTCAACTGCTGCCAAGTTATATGAAAACTACAGTAGAAACATGTAAACAAGCATCATTTTTGATAATTCTATTTGTAAAAAAAGCTCGATGTTTCCTGTGATGCTGGTAGTTACAGTGAAAACAATTAGTCTGGGCGCGCGGCCGTTTGGTAGTCAGCCATGGCGCGTGGTGGAGAGGGGAGTGTTTATCGCTCATTTCTAGAAACACGTGGCCCATGCGACGCTGCTGATGTCTTCAAGGTCAACTAGTCAACTTTTACAGGACGGCTAGTAGTGAAACCAGAGCCACGCGCCCAGACTAATTGTTTCTACTGTACTTTATTGATTTAGTAACTATCATTAGCAAAACTTGAACACGCATTTTCATTCGATTTCCATTTTTATTTGATTTTCATTTTCAATTTGGTAGAAGTTGCTCGTTGTTCTCTCTGATATTAGCGGTTGCTCGGCTGATATTTGCTATGCAACAATTATTAGCATTAATGGTAGAAGAATCTGAACAGATATCATTCAATTTATGGAAAAAATATTCTTTATACGTTGAATTCTTTGATAAGGGCAGCTGCTCCATTTATTCGACAAGGATCCATTCAAATAAGTGATGATTCGCCAACGGTTGATGGAGGAGGATGAGGCTGGAGGCTGGGCTCCATCAGGCCATGCTAGGCCATGCAACGCAGCCGTTCGCACGTTCGGCAAACAAGTGCCACCACTCCGCAAACACTTTCATATGGTATTTTGTTGCGCGATCAGACAATCCCCTTACTTTACTTGAAACCGTATTCACACCATCACATAGGCCTACGTAAAAGGCGAATCATGAACTCAACTTCAATATATACCAAGAAGATTGTTATATACAGGTGACTTGATTCCGTCTTCATGGATCTGTTACCATTAAATTTATTTTTAACCTTTTCAAGAATGACAAAACGTCTATAGAATAACCTCCATTTTTCAACATTGAGACTCTTATTTCCGGCTATGAATATGCATAATGTTCCTTAAGGAAAATGTTTTCAAACATGATTCAGTTTTTTTGTAAAATTTTAAAAACACATTTTTTAAACCCCCTTCCAAACATACGATAGTCGTAAATCTAGAGCTGAATAATGCTGCCAAGATCTTGATGATACAATATCTAGTGCTTGTTAACCTTTTCAACAGAAGGACTTTTAGCCCTGATCTCTGGTTTCAACTTTTGAATTCTACATGATTTTTAGTTTTGTTTTCGTGGAAGATGGGATTGGGATGGATTACTTGAATATATCATGAATGAAATGTGCAAGGAAGAATAATAATTTTAGTTCTGTATTGTAACTCTCATTTATTTAATTGTAATTGTAATTCTCATGCATTGCAATTTCTCTCATTGAACACACATTTCATATTAAACTGCGTTCAGTGAATCACAGTTGTTGAAATCTTCAACTTCAAAGGAGAGATTTTGATTATTTCAAATTCATCAACTGAGGAATTCAAATCAGACTATTGAAATAATGTTTAGATCAGCTAAAGAGTTGATTTTCACTAATTATGTTAAAGATAAACTCAATGATTGATGAAAGAAATAATATTAAGCGTATTTTAAAACTCTAGATAAAAAGTACTTCACAAGTATGTTAAATATGTAATAGACATAGGCGATTGAAATGTAAGTAAACGATCGAAATTCACTCATCCTCAATCATTTGGGAAATGAGAGTAGCATGTAGCCTTTATCGAATTCCAGTGGTGAACTATAAGTCTGTTAGAGATTGAACTTTTGACGGTGTAGCAGTGGCGCAGCGAAGCGATATTTCACAGATTGTTTGGTGAATTAGAAACCAGGGACCGCCCCGGGTTAATGAAATCACCTACACCACTCTCCATATATTTCTCTATTCTGCAATTTCCTTTACGCCGTCCCTACATGAAAATATACCGACCTCAGCATTATAAAGCGGCTGAGGTTATCTTGCAGCACTAAATGTCATTCCACCTATCTACATTCAACTTTGTAGAAGTCAAAAAGTTAATATTTTTGGTAATTAAATTACAGTAACTGACGCATAACACTATTATGGGTGTGATAGTGAGATGATATGTATACTCGTACATGTGTAAGTGATAATGTGAGTCTTTCGTCTCTAATTATTGCATTTCGTTGGGATGAAAATTTGAATAGAATCATCCCATTAAATTTTAAAATCCTTTATAATGGTATTGAACTACAAACTCTTTGAAAAACTCATGATGGGAAATTTGGATCAGGCCCAAATGATTTCCATATTATCACAATAATTTCGAGATCATCAACTTGTTGATAAAATATTATGTAGAATAAGATGTGAATTGGGCAAAGAAACGTTGGTTATTACAGAATTATTGAAATTTATTTTTCAATTAAAAACTATCCCTTCTGTCTTGTTAGTTGAATCAAAAATACATAGGTACAATGTAAAATAATAGAGTTTACCAAGGCTGCTCGGCTGCAGCATAAAACTAACTGATTTTTTCCTCAATTATGGTTTTTTGTGATTGTTTAAACGGTTTATTTTATGGTACCCTATACAGAGAAATCTCGAGGCACCTACTTATAACTTTTTTTTTACAGGGCTCAGGTGTATTGTTCATTATGTATCATGCTTATCAAAAATGTGCTGTAAACTTATTTTCAATTTTCAATAAAGTTTCAGCCATGAATGAAATAATCTCCCTTCTCAATCAGAAATGGAGAAACGCATATAATATCAAATAATAACTATCAATCATAAATCTATGAAAATAAAATAAATATCGTGAATACAATCTTGAAACACTGATTTGAAAGGCAGGCACTGTTTGATTTGAAAAAGAAGTCTATGATTCTTCTGCGAGTTAATTTACTATTCTAAACAAGGAACGCTTCTTACTCTCAGGGTAGCTCTCAATCATTTTTGCCAACTTCACCTATAAATATCACGAATGACTCTCAATTTGTTCAACGTTTCAATTATAGACTCTATCCAATCAGGCTTACATGCATTCACAAGATAAAAGAATAATAAATTTTCTTCTGTAAACCTTATGAAGCGTACATGCGAAACTCGAGTTAGAGTCATAAGTTTTTATAGTTACGTCACTACATTCGATAGTCATCATTACTGCTATTGTGAGGCGTTTCGATGACATCATGGAATAATAGGACTTCGAAAGTTCACTCAATCGTTGAAAGAACGTCATTTATTCATCGCTTGATAGGAAAACGAATAGACCTGAAGTCAAGTTCCACTTGAGTGAGGTTTAAGAAGGCAAGACGTGTCCTCAAAAAGTGTACCCAGATTATAAAGGGTTCATTCTTGAAAGAAGAAAATTGGAGGGTATAAACTCCGGACGGAACCGTTTCAGCAACAAAAGGAACGATGAAGACAGTGTAATCGTAGAATGTTACGCGTCGGCTCTAAATTCCATGTCCCCTTCTTCTTTCTCAAGTTATTCAGCTTCTTTATCATTTTCTACTCTCTCCTCCTGAGATCACCCTGAGATTTTTTCTACCAACCCTAAGATCTCGAAGACAAGAAGTAGAGCTCAAGGATTTCGCGAAAGTCGAGAGATAAGAAGTAAAAACTGTTTCATCCGTTTCATGTCCAAAGCAATGTGATTAATTACAAACCCTCGCTCTTCCCTTATCTGGAGTTCTCGTTCATCGTCCCACTCCATCCCATCATAATGCAGCATTATACAGCCGCCCCTGTTCTTGCAAATTATTTCATTTCTGTTGCATGCTGCTGCAAATACTCTACCTCCTTCACCTAATCCTTTGTGATAGTCCCACTTCAGATGATTACCTGCAATTATCAACAGCAAGATTCAGAGTTATTGCACACTTGAAAAATGTTCCTATATTCTAGCTGCTCTGTTCTTTACTCGATTTTTTCGTGTTCCAGACTATCATCACCTCAATAATTGCATTACATGATATTCTCCCTGACATAATTTATATTTCATACAATTTATTTTGATTTGCTTCATTTGCAATATTTAATTGGTTTGTTATTATTTGTTAAAGGAATGTTGACCGAAGGCCTCTACTTATTTTTTACGAGAGATTAATTGAATAATCATTATTATTTTGAGGAAAGGCCTCAATGAATAATTAAATGAATATACTAAAATCGTTCCAATTTTAAATGAATAATTATGTATTAGGCAGGGTTCCACAAGCTACATTCGTAGCCAGATTAGATAGCCAGAGCCATAATTATTGTGATGAGCAACAGCCCTCGCTAAAGTAATTATGAATCGGAGAGCTGTCGACAACTTTTTTCGTAATATAAAATACATAAAAATTTTAGATATTAAATTTTTTAAAGTCCAATACTGCTGTACTCAGTTTCCTCAATCCAAACCAACTTGGATTTTTCTCCTATCACTGAAATTAATATTTTCAGGCTATCAAATAGATTTTTTGCATGCCTGCAATACTAGTTTTTCATTTTTTAATCACTTGAACGAATCAAGAACTTTAATTTAAATTAATTTTTTAGCAAACTCTTTCTCCAATGATCATCGAAAATAAGAGCAGTACAATATTCTAACTCCCGTTTTCCTTAAAACGGCAATAATTTATTTCGATATAAGAGCATAGGCTTCAGTTTGGATTAAATTTTATACCTAGTGGTATAGTGTATGCTTTGAACGCCAAAACTGCTTTATTAAACAAGATATTCTACAAAAAATGTATATCAAATCGACCGTCAATCTATGTAGATTACGACTGTGTATAAGACGCTTGAATATTTGATAAACTATAGGTCTATCTATATATTATAACCTACAATATAATCCATCAGCGGTTAGCGGTGAAACGGCTTAGCTTCAAAATGATGTATCACATTCCAAAACTTAGAGTACAAACTATTAAGAAACCTTTAAAACACCGAAAAATCAATTCCGAAGGGATTAAAAAACATCATTACACGTTGCATCGCAGAAAACGTTATACCACCAGTAGCCTGTTTCATTCCAATACCATATTCATTCATTTTGAACTAATTATAGTTCCTTACTTTAATTCAATAATTATTTCTATGAAAAACTTCAATCATCCGCCATTTTACATAACATTCTCTTCGTAAATTCTTTATGTTGTCATTTTTTATGTTCCTAAAAACCTTTAAATCTATGTATCACACTATGGGTATTTACATTTAATCTTTTGAGACACAACACGCAGACCACTCCCTAAGAAGGGGTTAACATTTATTTGTGCAAAACAGACAGATTAGTTGACAAATCCGGCCTCAGGCCGGTTCACACGTGCTACAATCGCGCGAATGTAGCTGGATCAATTAGTAGCAATTATCGAGAGTTGCTCGATTCTAGTAGAGCACAGGATCAGATTGTGCGCTTCCCACGAGCTACACTACGCTGCCTTGTAGCTGCGATGTAGCTAAGGTCATCTCCGTTTTTAACTCAGCTAGCAACAAAAAAGACTTAGCATTTTGGATTTCTGAATTATTTTTTTTTTAAATCCAATCATTATGCTTTGCTCATTGTCATGAATACATAGAAACTTAAGATTTATTTCTAGCATGAATATTAACATTATTTCTAGAATATTTGTTTGAACTGCATAAGTTGTTTCTCTCGCACGTTGATGCTTCTAAGTGCTGCTGTTCGCGATTGTTGCACTCTTGGAAATTTAATTAAAAACTTTTAAAAGGACTGGTCTATTAAATATTCTATCTTGCACAGAGTAATTATCTGGAATTCAGATTACAAAAAATTGCATCACAAAAATACAGTTAACACGGACAGCGTAGTCCTTCTCTGTAGGATTTTCAAGTGCAAGTGGGGAATGTGAGAGTGGTCCTTCAATGAAGTGGTTACTCTTACCCCCACTCTGCAAAATTACAGGAAATGACGCAAAAATAAGCATCGTTTAACATGTAGTTGAGATTAATTCAATGAAAATTAGTGTAGAATACGTTACTATTGTATTCATGGGTTGTAGTTAATATGGCAAATTAATTTAAAAAGAACCAGATATCTTAAAGATGAGTTTAAATTAACAATAAAGTTTTCAATGTAGGATATCGACTGATCGATCACTTTATCGATAATTTATTGTAAGTCCACGTGGTCTGGACTAGTGGCTTTTTGTGAAAACATCATTATCGAACCATTAACCACTATAGAATACAATTAAATGTAAAATTTTTAACACATTTTAAATCTATAAAAAATAATACAGAGCAGATAGATTTTCACTTTAAACAATAAATTACGATAATAGGGCTGGTGGTGGAGGATCTAACCTGCAAGAAGGTTATCGTACAAGCAGCAACGGATTATTCACAAAACTTCAAGATTATGGAAAAATCCAGGTAGTTGAAATCTTTTTACATGGTGCTTTAATATAATTCATTATTTTTATTCTTTAAATAACGTTTTATGCCTTTCAAATGTAAATTATTGACGTTTCTGGTTTCCTTGTTTTCGATTTTGAATTATATCGATACTATCGCCGGTATGCTATTTTTATTTCGATCTTGCTTCTCGGGCGTAATATCGGCGCCAGTTTCGAAATAATTCTCGTAATCCTTTTAGTTGCGGTAACTCTTTTGATTTCAATTATTTCTTCTCATATAAAAATGTTTGGCGGTTGCCAACCGCTCAAAATACAGGGTGTTTCGGAACTCTCTACCAATACTCCTAGGCAGTGTTTCTGGACCACTAACAAAAGTAAATATTGTAATAAAAACTTTCTAAAATCCCCAGTTACTCACACAGCCGCCATTTTGTTTTTTTCACTCATTATATTTTTATTCAAATACCTCTCAATGTATAATTTTTAAATTTTGCAAACAGCTTTATAACAATTAAAAAAATCTTAAAATATTAATCAAAATTTTCCGACATCAAAAAACAAAATGGCGGCCATTTAAAACCTTTGAACAGGATTAAATTGATAATAGCTAATGATATCAAAATTTGACTGGAATAACGTTTTTTAGATATTTTTATTGCAAATTCAATGATACCTGATTTTCCAAGATTGGCGAACAATTAACAGAGATATGCTACTTCTTAGTGTGTGCGGTGATTGGAAGCGAAAAACTGCAACCCGTTCTCAACCACCGCACACACTAAGAAGTAGCATATCTCTGTTAATTATTGGTCAATCTTGGAAAATAAGGTATTTTTGGATTCGCAATAAAAATATCTAAAAAACGATACTTCAGTCAAATTTTGATATCATCAGTCATTATTAATTTAATTCTGTTCAAAGATTTTAAATTACCGCCATTTTGTTTTTTGATGTCGGAAAATTTTGATTAATTTTTTAAAGATTGTTTTAATTGTTATAAAGCTGTTTGCGATATTTCAAAATTATACATTCAGAGGTGTTCGAATAAAAAAATAATAAGTGAAAAAAAAACAAAATGGCGGCTGTGTGAGTAACTGGGGATTTTAGGAAATTTTTATTATGATATTTACTTTTGTTAGTGGTCCAGAAACACTGCCTAGAAGTATTGGTAGAGAGTTCCGAAACACTCTGTATATCGTCACAATATCAATAATTCATAAAAATGGGATCTTCTACCATGCACAGAATACACATTTAAAATCGTTCCTGTTATAATATTCTCTTGTGATTTTCAAGATTCGATAATATTGATTGTTGAATCTTGAAAATCGAGAAGATTCTGGTGTGATGGTTCGGTTCATGGTCTACGAGTCTACGCCATTATCGGCAGCTGAAGCATTATCTCCTTGTCTAATTGTCTAAAAACACTGGAAGAAAATGCATATCACTGAAATAATCAATACTTGAAGCCTTAATTTATTATTAATACTTGAGACCTTATGGACAAAGTTCCATCCTCATGGCGAGCCACGTTATTAGAGTCCTATCTCAGTTCAGGTCTGAAACAGGTTGAAAATCGATTTGCCAGTCCACCAACTATGAAGCTGTTTGTTGAAGTCGACCCAGCTAACCTCTCCGGACGTTAATACCTTATCTTGGTTGGATGATTCAAGCATCTGAACGTAAGCCCCTTTGCTGAACTTATTCGCCATCCGGCCACACAACTTAGCTCTAAGCACTCTCACTACTTTAGCTATTCTTTTGCGGATCCCCACTTCCCATTGTAGTAGAAGGAATTGAAAAACAATGAAATGTTAAATAAAGCTGTTTCTCCTGATTCCATTTGGACATTTGGAATTTGAAATTTTCATAATGAAAATACCAAGAATACTTTTGTGTGAAGGGAGTTAGTGAAAAACAAAATAACCAAATAGGACTATTATGTAGTCGATTCCTTATTTGAGTTAATAATGTGCTACTCACACAGAATGTTCAATAGAAGCATACCATTCGCAACAGTATTGTATTTCACACGCCAAGAGAAAAATTTAAAAAATGATTATGATGAATAATTATAATAATAAATGTGAGCTTGGAGCAGGTGAAAAATATTGTGAACTAGGACATTTCCATCTCTGTGGGTAACTAGCTGTACCTAGATCTATCTGTATTTATAGCTTTCAACTCCATTTTGATTTTCACTACTCTTAATCTTATTTTGCTGGAACTTTATAGTACTAGAAAAAGACAGGCTCTGCTCTGAAGGGAGTTGAAAAAGTAATTGATGACAACAGTAACCTTCCATTTCATTTCAAATCTCTATAAACAAATATTATTGAAAATTCGTTTCTTATGATAAACTTCCATACTTTAGAACCCCTATTTCAGTCAAACATTTCTTTTCAGCAGTTGGATTTTGAAGAGTTTCTCCAAAAAGTCACTATTCTTGAAATTAATAAGTATGTCACGAACAGCAATCACGAACAGCCGCGAATCATCACTGTCTACTTTGATAGCCATTTCTCAAAACCGATAAACAAATTCCATTACCATACCTACCTATCGTAACTTCAAACCATCAACATAAATTACTACAGGTGAATGTTACATAAATTTACAGTTATTGTTACATCATAATTATTACTGCACACATATATTCTCAATATCAATGTTCAATAATTATATTATTTTGAACCATGGAAGCTTTCAATTTGCTGGGTAATTAATGTAGTCGATAGCAGCGCCATCTGACAGGAAACCGAAGAACTGCAGATGAAATTACAGAAATATTATCAAGCAACTGCATAAATGAAGTCCTGATTGTTATGCTAATGAATGAAAATAGTATTAATCAGTCAAATATACAGTGAATTGAATTTCAATGGTAGAAAGTAATGAAATGGAAGTGTGGTATTGAATTTTAATTAGCAGATAGTGCCGCAATGTAATAAAAAATGATATAACGAATTGCTTTTCGAGGTAGTAAAGCTTCAGTACTCTGAGATGTGTGATTTAAAACAGTCGGTAAATATATAAGAGATTATAAACGAATTGGGATATTGAAGTGGGAGTTTTAATCCTTTGGAAGCAAAGGAATGCTTCGTTATATTTATTTTAACCTTCTTGACACAGAGTTGAGAGCAAACCACTTCAGATTACAGGTGGATTGTCACGAGAATGGCATCAGCTAGCCAATGCCATTCTTGTGGTGATTCATCTAGCCTATAGCATGATAAGCAAATTGTAATGCAAATATTTTATAGAGATAGGCAGGGGCTTTCCCATTGGTTGATTTCTACTTTCTTGCAGATTTGACATCTATGATTGGCCAGATTTCAGAGTTGAAAACAAACTAAAAAGAAATTTCATGTTAGTACCGATATCAAAGTGTAACATCAAATTTCTACAGACCTAGAAATGCCTCAAGCTCACATCAGTTTCAAGAAGCTCTTAAATGTTTTAGTCAGCTGTGATCCCTATTGTTAGAAGAGGTATCTAATTCCTCCATTGTTGAAAACCTCAATTAGAAAAAGTTACACAATCTATTATTTTCCAAGTATAAATGTTGAATTATCCATTTATTAAAAAAATTAAACAAGGTTGAAGATGAAAAAGTTTTGGTTTTGAATCAACAATTGAATTTATTCCAGCTTTGTTAATGAAAATAGTCATAACCTTCTATTCCGTGCTCGTTCTGGCATATCAAGGATGGCTGCCAGTAATTCTTTGCTCTCAAACTTTGCTGCTATTATAGTTAGAAGCATATTTCACGGTTGAGCGACAAGGAGCGGGATGAAATTATTATTAGGTGTGTGAGGGAGTAAGAAAGAACTGTTAAGAGCACTGACAATAATTGTTGCCTGAGCAAACTGGAACTGGTAGAAGTTGCAATAAATGTAGAAAAGTTGGTGTAATTGCTGGAAGCTGTAGAGTTTCCTTGAATCTTGGATTTCTGACGGTGTGATGCGACCAGAAGAGAAGTGTAGCTGAGCAGCGAGATCAGAGCGTACAGTCGAGGAAAACGACTCAAGTGATTTGGATGAAGGCGGGAGGGTAGAAAGAGAAGCGGTAAAACGAAAAGAAAGACTTGGGGGAAAGAAAGACTGTAGAAAGGTGACGAGGTGGCTGAAGCACCAACACGAAACGACGGAGAAAAACTCTTCTTTTCCGCTACAGTCACTCGATGGTGATTAATAACACTGACTTTCCCGAGGTGTACACCCTTTACCTTCCCCGTCTTCACCATCACCCACCTCCCTCCCAACATTTCTCTTACATCACCTCTTCCTGCGAAATTAGCTTGGACTCTTCAACTGTAATGATCGCACGCAATCAGTGAAGTGTGTTTTATTTGCAACTGAAGACGACTCAAGTCATTAGTCTTTGTCGAATTGAGCCAAATTCTATGAATTTTGTGATCTGCATTCACGGTGCTGTTCACATTCATTTGGGGAGTAAACTTTGAATGTAATTGATTCCAGTCTGAATAATGAAATAAGTTGAGCGAATATGGTATTGAAATAAGAGCACAAATAATATAGGTTGACTGAATGCCGTCCAGTGAACTGTCATAGTTGAATCTCACCAGTGAGTTTGAATGTACGAAATGACAAGAATAGACTTGGTTGAAAAATATTGAGCATAAAGCAATGTGTTAAAAATTTCAATTTCAATTTGTGTTGAAATTTCTGTTTATTTAATAAGAACCAACATACAGATAAACTAGAAGTCAATGAGTTCGAATGTATACAGAGTGTCCGTGTAAGTATCGCAGTGTTCTACAAGCTTAAACAAACAAAAAAAATTATTATTTGAAATTTTTTTTTACGTCTCCCCGTAATCCGTCATGTTGCTTTTTTTAAAGAAAAATCATCAAAGAACATCATTGAGTCTCTCATTGTTTGGATACACAACACAATGTCCTTGTTAGATTGGCTAATTAAATTTTCAATTGTGGACAATTGATCGATAAAATATCATGTTCTAGAATGAATCTTTTGTATCCTATTTGTATACTATTTCATCGAATCTTGCTTTATCATCTGCATCAATAATTCCAGTCAACCAAGAGACTGCACAATTTATTCTATTGATAAGAAAATGATCTTGTTATCCTGAGCAAAACGGTTGAAATAAACAACTAAATTATTATGGTGAGAACAGTAACCTGTAAAGGATGAAACAGGCCGATAAATCACAGTTCTCTCAGCGTTTCTCAGTTGTTTATTATCCGATTCTCAAAAAATGTATCATTATTTTTTCAGGATAACAAGACCAATATTTCTTCTTGTTATTATCTTAGATAAGAACGCTTTATTTCGAGTAGAAACAGGTTTGTAAGCTTTCTAAGGCGGCCATTTTGGAAAGTATGAATATTGCTTTTTTAAACAAAGTAACAAGAAATTTGAGGGTTAATTGGCATTTTTCTTTGTTTTAGCATGTAAAAAACGGTGGTGTTACTGGAAACACTGTACACTTCACGGAACACTCTAGTAACCAAAAAATCGATGAATCTGTTTTAGAAAAGTAGAATGATATCAACCAACTAAAAGATAAATTCATATTATATCGTTATCATAATAGTTAATTTTGAACAAAAATCAGAAATACAAAATGAATACGTATTAATTCAATCGAATACATCTCATCCCATAAATGTTTAGTATGTATTGTACAACTACCCTATTAACCCCTTCTACTTGAGGAGGAATTTTCCTCCTCAGAATATGAAATTTACATTTATCAATAATTTTTCTTAATACAAAATAACTGTGCTTTGAAATTATTCTCTGAGCAGAATAATGCGATTAGATTTTTTTCACCTAGAATTTCGATTTGGTGAATCGGCTTGTGAGTTAAGTGGTTTTTTCATAATGTGCATATTGTTATTCAACAGTAAAACAATACGGAAGTGATGTAGCGGAATACAGTAGCGGTATAACTCCAAGCGAACTTGACGTATTGATAATATTATTCCAAAATTAATCAGAAAACTCTATTTTCATTTTAAAACTGAGAGTTATTTGAAGTAAACTCCTCTCATGTGTCTCAAACAATTTAATAACTTGATTGTCATGATTGATAGAGCATTTAATCTAATTTGGCCTTTTATTCAATGATTGAAGCTTTACCATGTATGCCAGTAATAGGCCTAGTATGCGGATAAGTCCGACAAGTGGCAGGGGAGTTAAGATAAATGCACTGTTTCAGACCACTATCGTGTGGGTTTTTCCCTCGTATATGGGGTTTCCTTTACGCTGTAGATTTTCCAGGGTACTGAAGACAGATGAGAACAAATCGCCTCATGAGACCAGAAGGCGTACTTCTTCCTCAGCAATAAAATCTCCTAACTCTCTTTGCTGTTCACCTGAGTGAGAAACATTGTTTGAAATAAATCAAAATGTCGCTTCAAAGTACTCCACACTTCTTCTAAGCCACTGTGATTACAAGTCAAATCATACGCTCCCCAAAACACTTCTGTGCAATATTGAATAATAAATATTTAATCTTTATGTTACTAATTCGTATCTTATAAGAAAGTCCACTTTTATTATTATTATTATTATTATTAATATTATTATTATTATTATTATCAAGTGCAATATTCCACTAAATTAAATTTTAGTTCAAGTCCGCTTAGATATATTAATTAAAATGCCATCCTCTACCGTAATATGGATTTGCTTGATCACATTATCAAAAAATCAGTAAATTTGATATTTTATATTGTTCTTATTATTAGACAAGAATAGGGAATGATGCCGAACTATATAGAAATATCAATAACTACAGAAATATCAATGGCATTGAGCCAAATGCCTCAAATTATCAAAAAATACATTGTTTCAAGTTACGGATTACAAATTCTAATTCAAATTACTAGTTTCACAACTTTCTAATGAATTTTCAATCCCTCGTCCAACTTTACGCAGTGTGGCAACTAGTATCGCAACAATCACATTCATAGACTTGGTTCTTCGTTGAGCTTGGTAAGGATGAATTGGCTTATGCTCTCATTAAGTAGCCCTTTCTTACAGTGTAATTTGTGAATGCAGTTTACACCACAAACCAAAAGTAGAGTAATAATACTAGCCTACTTTCTAAAGGAATCTTTTTTCATTCAGTTTTCTTTGCTTCATTAATTTTACTACGTACGAATTCATGGTACCACACACCTGAGAATAAGCTTCTTTGAATCAATAAACAATTCTTCAATTAACGCTTTAATTCATTTTGATTTGATTTTTTTTTTTATTCTGGTGTAGAAATAGGACAGATGACAACAGAGTAAGAGGAATCACCTAAGCTCTATGATTGAGTTAGTTGATACCTGATCGGGTTCCCAAAATAATAGCAAAGATTCTATCTTGGCTGGGCAAATTTGACTGTAACTCCTCAGAACTTGAACCAATACTGATGTATTTCTCTTCAATTCGAACTCTGACTTTACAAATTTGCTTGCTAAACTTCAGCGCAATAACTTTCCAACCACCGCTAACGCCAATTGTGAGCAGAATGAGAATTACCCTTGGAGCTTCACCAAGAAAACCAAGATGTGCATTCGATGGATGAAACTTTCTCGAATTATCTAAACGTACACGATATGCGTTCTCAGCAGTCCATCTGCAATCTGGCATTTCAACTTAGTGAGAGAAGGAAGATCTGTTGTTTTTTCTTCTCTATACTCATCAGCGGTTGGAAAATTCGTAGTGGTGAAAATAAAATAGACTTTCATCCAAATTGATGAATATTATTGCATTGTTTGGCTTCGATTTTCTTGGTTTGCAACATGGCACCAATAGTTGGTTGCAAGGAAATATTAAAAAACCTTTTTCGTACAGTCCTGCAACCAACCATGGATGAATAAAAGCCAAAAAACGTTAAGCATTACAATAATTTACCTTGGTTGATTGCAATGTCTTGAATAGCTGTTAAACATGATTTATATAATATTATATTTTCACTTCATGATGTTTTTTAGTGTATGGTTCATTACCTACTCAAGCCCTCGAGAATGCTGGCGTACGAGTTGTGAGACAAATGAAAACACTTAATCGATTTTTTCAATTACAGAATCATTCAGAGTGCCTTCTACTATTCAAACTTAACCAACTCAAGTGACTGAGTAAATCCCATTTAGTGCATTGCATATATGTGCCATAGAACCATGGACGCAGTCCACATGCGTCAATTTATCACGGTACAGGAAGCAGTTTCAACAGGAATCACGCTCGCCTGGTCAGCGCTTTGTCTCTGGCAAGCTATTCAAGCTCCAATCCGGCCTGAATCATGTCACTTGTTGAACGCACACAAGTGAGACAGTGCGATCGAATGAGAGAGAGGTCTTGTGTGGGAGCCAGTGCACTTTTAACGAGTGTCCATTGATGCATCATCGAACTATCTCTTCTCCACTTCAAAACAGAGCCAATATCGAGTCATTACTGCATTCCAGTCTATGTTCAATGGAGCAGTCTAATTGGTGGATTAATGTATACTTTGTCCGACTGTACATCCTTGTTGCTGGATGAGCAAATGCGGGGATTATGATCGCATGCGTGTTTGTCCACTTCAGGTTGAATGGCTGATGATATTATGCATGGCATCTGTTCATCTATTCATAACAACTGTGCAAGACACCATCAAATAATGTTGATCTACAACACAAGTAATGACTAGAATATTGTCACGATGACAATGACAATATCATCAATGTAGCTTTAAAAATTCCATTACAGCACACTCTGAAACTATTTTGGGAATTAAAAATAATGTTGAAGAATCCGATAATGTTGAAAGGAAGCACTATTATGATTTTATTGAGCGAGCCAGGCTTCCATCTTTGCTTTTGGAGGAAGCATGACATTCTGCCTATTCGCAGGATAGTGCATAAACCGCATTGGATGAGTTTGTAGTTGTGACAATAATTGAAAAATATAAAGATGCTTGTAGAACCATCATCATGTCTCAGATTCTCCGGCCGTTTAATTATGTGCTAGAAGTTCAATGAGCAATACACACATATCTGCAGCTTATTAATTTATGACGTTATAACCTTTTTATCACTCACCCAGTGGGTCGGAGCCCACAAAAATACTGTAGGTCTAACATTCATAACATCAATGTATCATCGTTCACCTTATCACTTACGCACAAGTCTCAAACTCATGTGGTTTTAGTAGGAAAAAATATATCGATTCAACTACGACTTCAAGAATGCAATTGAGTTCAATGTGAAATTGTGAACCACAAGTTACACAGATAAAAATACAGTTGATAAATACAGACTGATAAAATGCAGTTACATCTATCAAGAGAGTTCTGATTCGAAAACTGGTTGAACCGATTATCGTTACTGAGCGCCCCTTGTCGGAGAAGATTTTGCAGAGATAGATGGTTGCATGGGAAGCAATCGGACCATAGTTATTGGAGTAGCTTCTAGATCTAACCGGTGAAGCGCAGGTATTTATCAAATAGTTGCCTTATTACATTGGGCCCAGTTGGCTGCCGCTATTTATAGGCCTAACGACAGAACAGCCAAGTTGGGTCCGCTGTCGATGAGCCAGAGCAGATAATCGAAAACCTGGATTCATGTATTCTGGACGATGAGCATCCCTGAATAATTCCCTTCCCTTTTCCTTCTAGTCCTGAATGGCTGATCACCATACTTCTGAGGGCTTCCACCGCAGCCCTAACTATTCCAGTCGAGCAGGTAATTGTTTCAGCCGATTTAGACAGATAGTTTCTACTTCAGATCGGTCTTGCTACGGATGTTGGACGGTAGAATGGGTGTTCCGTGTTTCCCAAAAGCGATTCGGAGAGGTGGATGTATTCTAGAAACTGTTGTCTTGGGACGGAGCTTATCGGAAACAATAAGCAACTACGATGTATAGTTGCTGGAAATTTCATGAAACTCTAGCAACAGCATTTTACTATTTAGCTTTCACATGTTTAAGTACGTTGCTATTATTTATGATCCATTCCTCGAGAGAAGTTGCTTTTCAATTCCAATCTCCTATTTCCTAATTTCGGAAAACTTCATATACATCTTTACTCTCCTATAACATGGGCTACTTTTCTTCCACATACAAGACAATATACTTGTACACATGCATACTTACTTGTAGACTACATACTGCATTGTGCATACTTTATACATCGTCTATTTTCATGAGTTTCATAGAAATATACACATATTTTTTCCAAAAGATTTTGCATAGTTATCTTCTATTATTACTTCTGATAAAAGATTATTGGAACCCTATAACCTTTTATAAAAAGCTTTTGAAATAGAAGTCTCTTATAAAATAAATTATCGGTTTTATTTTGAGATCAATGAAGCATTGTGAACCAATTTCATCGATTTATTCAACCTGCGCCTTTTCGGTTCTTAGGTGGACTAATCAATCATCAATAAAGCTATATTTTCTATAATACGCCTATAAAAATTTGTAGAAGAAGAATATTTTCTTTTCGTCTTGAACATCTTGAACGTCTTGACATAGTCTTGAAGACGTATGATTGCATAGAGTAGGGAGAAAAGTCAGTGTAGATCTTACGACCCCTCATTAACTTATAATTATTATCTCTGTAATGTGATTAGTACTTATTAGCTGTTCTTACACATATGGATATATGTTTCAATCAACCATTATGATTCCTAACCATGCTATTCCAGCATGGAATTTAATCAACGCTACGCAACACGGTAGAATATCAAGAAGCTGTTCACGAACTATTATGATGCTTCTTGCTTGAGCACAGAGGGTTCACACAATTAATCTTGCTCCTGGTTCTTACTTTAATAATGCAACAGAGTTGATTGAGACAGCAAGAAGGCTAATGCAACAAATGAGACCACATAGCACCTTGGCTTGATTTAGGTTCACTTGTTCTGCTCGAGAGTATACTAATGAAGCTTGAATGTTTTGCTTTGGTTAGTTGAGTGATTGAATAAACTTGCTTTGGAAACTCATAAACCAGATTGCTTTCAATATGGCTACTATCTATTGATGCGTTTATAACCCTCCTGGAATTGAATTTCATTTGATGTAGGACTTGGATTGGTAGGTATAGAAAAATGAAATATTACGTCTGTAATGAGTATGATAATGATGGTTATAAAACTTAATTGTTACAGCTCGTGGAGTCAAGAATTCCCATTAATTAGAAAGCTCTTATTGCAGCTAGAAACAATCTGATGAAACAAGAAATAGCTTTCTGTGCTCTTCTGCGAAAACTTGTAGTTGTAACTTCATAACTACTATTTACATGTATTAGCTATGTTGTGTAAAACTGTAACTGAAGAAGGCTAACAGAAACAGGCTCACTAGGTACAGGCTGAAAAACGGGTTTACGAACTACAGACTGACTAAGTAACAGGCTAACTAACCTACAGATTTCTAACTAACAGTAACAGGCTAACTGACTAGTATGCTAACTGACTAGTAGGCTAACTGACTAGTAGGCTAACTGACTAGTAGGCTAACTACGTCTTTATAACTAAACCAACAACTAACTTTTGTAAGCAAGCACAGAAATGCATGCATAGCATACAAAATACTTTCGTAAATTTTAAAACATTGAAAAAGGCGCTGATCGATTTGATTCACGTTCCAACTCTGTCACTTCAAATGAAAAACCTAATTTTTCTAAATTAATAAACTTTTCTCCATCCTCTAAATATCGAATGAATAAAGTTACGGTACACAAAACCACACCTACAACTCGAAAATATTGTTTAGTTTATTGGCAACCGCAAAAGACTAGAGCTGAATATTGTGAACAGAAGAATGTTGCCGATATCGGATTGTGTTTTTGACGCTTTGTGTACATTGATTCGTTACTGCTATTCAAGCTCAACCACTTTTTTTCCAATACCTGTAAAAAATTCCAATGGAACGATGTTGTTTGAAATAGTTCCGTGCCAAGTCCCAACAAACGTTCGTACAGTAATTCATTGTAGTAATTGTGAATCCAATCTGATTGTGAAACCATCTGATGTTACAAAAAATGGTTTTTAGACATAATTATTTTTCCATCTGGACTTTCATATCTCATTACCTGAATTATATTTCAAATGTATTGTTGTCACCATCTTTTTGAACTGAAATACTGTGGTTGAATAATTGTGGAAGGATATTGACTACCCGGAAAATTTCGATGCTGTGAAAACTCTCCATAATTGAAATTTTGCAAATTTCACTTGATAATTAGTCCAATAATATTTGATTTTGAATAATCAAACTAGCACTTCTAGAGTTTCATCATAATCAAACTCACAGCATTTATTTACAGCAGAATTATTTGTATTGACAAACCAGTGAATGGAGAGCGAGCGATGTCATCGAAGAGCGCCTCTGGCCTCAAAACTTTTTTTTTGAGGATGAAGCCCACATAGGTCTTAGACCTGTGCGTGGGTAATGAGTTGGATGATGGTGATTGATGAGTTGGTCCTACAGTCTTAGGTGGGTTCCGAACCACTGGGAAGTGATTTTACAGCAGAGAACAGTGTCTTTTTTGTTGGCCAATCTAATCGGTCACCATTACAAACAGGTCCTACGAGAACGCAGCTTATCTCTATCTGATTGAACAGATACCTGCTACGGCTCGCGGGTATCACTTCCCTATTCTAAATGATTATTGGATGAATAGATGGTACCACATCTGTGGTAACTTTTGAGACTCTGACTGCATGTACAATCAGATGACGTTGGTTAACGCTGATTGAATGAATGCGAAATAGACCAGAAGTTTGTCATTGAATCTTGAGCTACCACTACATTTCTAATTTTATTTTGTTCTAAAATTTCTATATTTGTGTCTTGTAGCCGGTGGGCATCTACCTGAAGAAGTACGAGTGGGCCGGATCGGAGTCGGATGGCGACTGTTCGCTGTGGGTGCGCGCTGCCACGCTCGAGTTTGACGACGGAGAATGGGAGTGCCAGGTCACCGCCTCCGACTTCACCACTCAGGACGCCCTCACATCGACACCCGTCCGCCTCGTCGTCAGGGGTAAGTCCAATGTAACAATATCAATTATTAAGAAAGTCGATTACAAAATAAACATTTATGATAAAGATCAGAACAGCCTACAGGATAATGAAATTTCAGTAGGCCCAACTACTCCTGAGAATACCATGAGATTATTTTGACATATAATGGAGGATCTCTATGCAAGCTTGAAATAGAATACAGATGAATGGTGATCTGAGTACCTTAAATGCGAAAAGGTCATACATAATATGGTTGCATATTATAGTGATATAATAAAAAGTGTAGAGATCTAGAGACCATTCCTTATTTATTTATTAATTCATTAATTTAACTAAAATACTGTCAATGTGAATACAACAGGCTATTACCCAAAACTGCTATTCACAATATTTCAAAGTAGGATCAAAATCTTAGTTTAGGTCGCTGTTTCACTTGAAATTTAACCTTGAAGCACAATAATTATTCACAATCACAAGTCTTTTGCAGATAAAGAATATTAATTTTTCCATTTCAAACAAAGCGCCTTCACAGTCCGAAAAAAGATGACATAATTTGGAATTTTGACATTTTCAAGCCAAAAATCTTCACTAGTTACTCATTACCATAGTTACGGGATAGTAGCACATTAATCCATTCAAGACCTTAGTGTGGATCATTAAAGACCACTGTGTAGTGTAGTAGTGGTCATCTATTTGCCCATAGCGCAAAATTTCTCATTAAGAAATGAGTAATTCAGTAAACTATTAAGATCAATTCGGTTATTATGATAATATATTTATTACCAAATTTCCTTGTGTCTTGTTATCGTGAATAGAACACGTCGTCAATAAATTTTAGGAAGTGGACATTCTTCCAAGATTATGAAGATGATTCTCAACGGTATCCTATCTAAAACGGAAAAGGTATTGCAGTAATGGCTTACATCCTCCATAACATTAACAAATTACGCGACGATTAATGTACAGGGCTGGGAATGATGGTGAGGAGAATGTCGTGGAAAGGGTGCATTACATGAATCTGTTCCGGCAAGATTCGAGCAGCGTAAGGTTTGTAATGTTTGTGGTGAGCTGGAGGGGGAGAGAGGTGGCAGAGACTCATTAATACTAATGAAAATTAGGCATTCTCCGAGAGTGTTAGGCTGTAAGCCTGGTCATGCATTAAAGATGGACGGTGCGATGGACTTGAGAGGGAGAGAAGTGATGGAGAAGTAGAAGGTTGAAGAACTGACAGAGGAAGAGACAGGGGAAGAGAAGGAAGAAGAGAAAAAGTAGGAGAAGGAAGAGGAGGAGGTGGTAAATGACGAGGAAGAGGAAGGGTAATGGCGGAGAAGAAGAAGAGGAAGCACCCTTTGGCAAGACGATGAAACTAAGGGTGTAGTAGGCTAAAGTGTGTGCTAGGATTGATGGAAGACATTTGAGACAAGCCTGCAGAAATGTAGTGCATAGTCCAGAGCAAAACAGCTTAGTTGCTTAGATACCTCATATTGATCAAGGAAAGGAGTTGGTCATGCCAGAGTGCCTCAAATAATCATCATCACTTCATGATCATGTTCTAAGTAGAGCTATTCTTATTCCCTTGAATAATGAATTTCGTTGCCCTAATCAAGTGTTAGTAACGTGTTTAATTCCAACAACAACTTCGTTCTGAATTCGCTTTAGCTAAAGTAACATAATGCTATCATGAATAAATTAGTACTCGTGATGATGTCATTGGAAAGATTAAATTAGCAATACCTTCGGAATTAAAGCAGGATCAATAAATTTTTTTGGTGCTCTTTCTTATGAAAATCTCGATGATTACTGACAGAATTTTAAATGGGAAGTTGAGCTCATGGCATTTTTACAAATGTAGGTACTACAATTTTCACCATTTTTCATTCTGTTTTAAAATTTTAATGGAGATTCTCAATTCAAAGTCAATATAAAAATAAAATTTATTCGGATCTTTCACAATATTGATACAATAAAAACAAAGATGTCAAAGAATCAATTGGGCCTGTAAAGGAAACTCCTGAGCGCTGGTATGGGTTGCAAATAAACTAAAATAAACTAGTAGCTATGTGAACAGTAGACCCCACTCCCAAAAAATAAGTCCTTACACAGAGTACTTGATGAACTTGATGATAATCATTATCTCAAGATTAATAGTCTGAATAGAAAAGATTATAAATAAAACAAATATATATTTCAAGATACTGTACAGAAGAAATAAATGATGTGATAAACACAGAGATGAATTTAGACCTAAGCCTCGATTTAATTTGCGTAGTCTTTTTGTCTGCATTCGACAAAGAGTCACTCTGTATCACGCCTAGCTAGCCCAGGAAAATTAAATTTTTGGTGGACAAAACTTGATACAAAGCTTGATTTTTTTATACATTCTAGGCATCCCAGAATAAATTCCCAGAAGTTTGCGAAAAATCTGGCTTGTGCATAACTTTTGGAGTGCGAAAAACCTTCAAATTTGCCTAGAACTCAAAAACTATCTACCGCGTTGAAAACATTCTTCAATTAGAGAATACAAAATCTTACGTAGATTGATTTATTTCATTACCCAATCGGTTCAGTTGCTCATTCACATTCAATTTTCAAAATGAGTATTTTCACCCCCTTGGTGAAAAATGAGTCAATTCCATGATTCGATATATTCATCCTGTAAATGCTCACTCCAACACATAGAAGTCATGAGAAATAACGGAAAACTTTTATATCATAGAATTTACTTCCAGGAGAGCCTTCTGGAATTGAATTCAATGGTCTAAAATTTCTTTTTCATAACTCCTTTGTGTTGGAGTGAGCATTTACAAGATGAATGCATCGAAACATGGAGGTGACTCATTTTTCACAAAGGGGGCTAAAAATACCTCATTTTTGAAAATGTATTGTGTATGAACAACTAAACTCATTTTGTATGTTATACATCAATCAACTTAGAATATAATATTCTTCAATTTAGTATTGAACAATGTTATCAACGCGGTAGATAGTTTTCGAGTTTCAGGTGAAAACTGAAAAAAGTGTCAAATTTGGGGGTTTTTTGCCCCCTAAAAGTTACGCACCAGCCAGATTTTCTCGCAAACTTGTGGGAATCTTTTCTGTGATACATAGCGTGGATTAAAAAAAAAAACAGCTTTGTATCAATTTTTGCCTACCACGGCTTTTTTTTTTTTGTTTAATTTGCCTGGGCTAGTCACCATAGCTGCCGTTTTATTTTCACTAAGCCAATCATCCGTACTTATGTTGTTCCAGACAGCGGATTGAAATAAAATTAGATTTCTCATGTATGAAGGAAGAATTTATAGAACAATGATGATGAATTTCGCATAATTTACTTTGTAATCACTCTATTATACTAAATTGGAATATTGGAAATAATTTTGTTTCTCTCAAACAAATTTGTTATTCTTATGAATGAGAATAACTTTATCCATATGGAGGCTGATTCCGATCCCATAAATGATGAAGAAGTTCATTCTAAAAATCATGTTTCGTGTAGAAAAAGGCCTGAGTGACTTTCTTTTTTCTCTTTTTATATATCCTTTAAATGTAAGCAAATTTTGAAAATCCTCACACATATATCGCAGGGCATTCCTTAGAGAAAGATCCATGCAAAATTTCATAGAATTAGGTCCACGCGTTGAGCCGTAAATGCGTTACAAAAAGACAGCAAACCGGTTCACTTAATAATAATTATTAAACAGAGACCTCTGTTTGTTCAGTCAATAATGAGTATAACGCAAAAAAAATTAAAAGAGAACAGAAACAGTAGATGAAAAAGAGATTAGTTGAAGTTAAAAGATGGAAGATAAAGAAAAAGGTTGCATTCCGCGATAAAATACAGCTTGTAGTTACTTTAAGTTATAGGCAAGTTAATATGCAAATAATATGCAAGTTAATAACGTGCTCTATATACTGAATTATTTTTAAATTAAGGGGTGATGAAAGAAGGGATGTATCTACAAAATTGTCAAGCAATGCTTTAAAAAAGTTTATTTGTGGTCTTCTTTGAAAGGTTCATTGTAGTTATGTACCCTCCCCTACCACTTCTGCATGGCACCAGTGCAATCGGTCTCTTGATGATCTTGAAGACTGAACTTCAATGAAATATGGGGTCTAGTTGTTGAATCAAGTCAAGCTAGAGCAAATCATCGGATTCATTAAAGAGATGCCATATAGATGAGAGTCACTCTATCTGAAACCCAAGATAGTAGATCGGCTCAAAGCTCTTGATTGTTGTAGTGTGTGTAGCTCTAAATTTCACTGTTTGGATGGAATTCAACAATTTGAATTAAACACTAAAAACAAAACATTTCAACTTGTTCCAATACTTTGAGATCAATTGAAGAGACAGTGGCATCTTATTGTACCAATAAATCAATGATTATGTAACGCACTGAATAATATCAGTGAATTCCAGAAAGTGAATGTAAAAGAATAAAATATGTAAAAAGCATTATAGAGCATGTAAAAAGCATTATAGAGCTACGGACAATAAAAATAATTTTCAAGTTGGGCTATCGAACTTATCGTGCAAGTAATATTTTTTGAAAACTAAATCATTTTTCGCAGTTAATTGTAATCAGCAATACAGCAGCAACTTATCAGTAAACAACAAATGCGAACATTGACTGACAGCTATAATTATGTCACAAAACGAGGTGATTATGCAAATAGACTCGAGTACTCACAGGGCAGTTATGGATATTTTTGAAATTTCACGTTATTTCTCATGGGAATTTTTTGCTGGGTTGCGTGATACGTGCCAGGGTTTCGTGCACATAAATGTCATGAATCCCTTTGCACGGACAACCAAAGAAGTGAAACGCCCCTAGAATGTAATTGATTAATAACAGGTTTATTCAAGGCATAACCAACACAGGGTAGGAGCGATCTAATTACATGTCGAAACCCTTCTTGAGTTCAGTCTTGAAAAAAGCGAGTAAATGTGGACTAATTTTGGAAAATTAATTTCTTCTCAACCTGACTCTGTTCAGCATCACCTTTGCTGTTTCATTTTGGGTGCAACTGTTTTTTCCAATTTGCTCTCTTTTTAACACCAATTAAAATCTCACATTTGTGTAATAGAGTTCTAATTAGTCTGGCAATCAAGCGAAATTTTCGTGCGACTTGGAAGCGCATAGTAGTTTATTAAATAAACACTCGTTTAATTTGAATAGGGCATTGAAGCGTTGAGAGTAATTGGATGGATAATTATACTGATTCTTTTCTTTAAAAAAACTGTATACGCGGCATAGCTTTTTTAATTTACCGTTTTTAATTTCGGCATTCCCCCTAAATGTTATTCATATTGTCTATAACGTCAAGCAACATCAAGCAATAACCTGAAAGCCCGAATTCTGGTGAAGGGCTTGTTATATGGGGGATTTTTTTTTAGGGGCTAATTAGAACTGTATGATGAATTTACTGAGTACGCACAAATAACAGACCACTTGAACCCGTTTCAGATATCGCAACAGTATTTCTCACCCTATTATGAACGTGAATCAATTCTTTTTTTTAATTAGCACAGCGATATTGATGCTTAGCCTTGATTCGTCTTTCACCCTTTTACCTTCTAAGCAATGAAAACATTTCTATGATATTCAGGCTCTTAAACAAACGTATCAAAAGTTATGAACAAAATATGTTCATCAAATCTCTGAACTGTTTTCAGTGCATCGTTTGAGGTGAATTTTTATATTAATTTCCTTCATCTAAATTGAAATCATATTATTCATTATAATCTGTTTTACGGAACATTTACAGTGAGACTTGTATCCAAGTTAGAAAAATATGGATTCTCCAGCCGAAATTCCGTGAAGTAAGCACACATTTTTTTGGGTTGGGAAGCATATTTGATTCTATCAATTCAGTCTACATGGATAAATAACTTTATTGTATTGAGCTAAAAAAGGAAATAATATGAGCTTATTTGGGTGGGAGCATGGAACATCATGTAGAAGGTAACTGCAAATTATACTGATAGAAATTTGATTACTCGTACAAAGATAATCACAGGAAATCCTCTAGCCCTTTCACATGGAAATATATAATTATTGAAATCATTGATTTGGCACCTGTTCAATTTCCTGAACACTCAACCTTTTAGAATCTTTCCGAATGACTATAAAATACTTTCCTTTTTTTCTCAGATGTAATATTTACAGGCTGATTGATCTATTATGCATTGAACATCTTGTCTCATTATACAATAATGTTATCTGTGTGAGAAGTAAGATATTAGTTTGTAATTTATATCCATATTGTTTGATTGCAAATAACGCTTGTGAATTGTAAAAGCACATCTCTTGTGACAAGCACCGCATATACGATTAAATGCCATTATAAACAAAGAGTAAAACGTAATATATTGTTCCTTCAATGAGGCGATATAGGTATTTTCAATAGCCAATTAGAGTAGTTTAACTTAATTCAAAGCTGGTAGTGATTACTTCAAAGATAAAAGGGTGAGAGAGAATAAATTAGGTGAATGAGTGAGTGAGTGAGTAAAGCGAGAAGCCTCAAGAATTTGAGACCGCGACGGTTTCAAGTAGAGGATCAAGATTCCGGATCCAGGTCTGAAAATCGGCCCGCTAATTAATGTGGAGGTTTAGAGTTCTGGTTTGCATATAATTTGATGCAGCCGAGCAGCTCGAGATTATATTATCATAGTAAAGTAACAATCTCATGCATAATTTATAGCGTTTGCAAGTTGAAATTAAAGGGTGATATTGAATGTTTTCCTGTGACAGATAAGAGTGGCTCTTCAGTGTTTACCTTTGGCAAGAAATTATTTATTCAAAACCAGTATAAACAATGAGGAAGATAATTCAATTATACAATTTGTCAGCTGATATGCCATCACTCTCACAAATATTCAGGACAATTGGGAACACTTTAAATTAAACGACCCTTTTTTTAAGGACAGCTCTCAAGCAAATATTATTCAAACTTCTTGGTGTTATTTGTATTATTGTTACGTTATTTATCTTCCTACAGGATCCAAACATGACAGATTCATTGCTTTCTTGAATATCAGCTAGTAAGTAAGTAAATTCGTATGGCTTTTCGTAGTGGGGAGACCCTTACGGGGGTTAATATTTTAAATCAGTGGATAATACCTCTGTATTTTTTGCAGCATAATAGTGAATATAAGAAAAAACAGTTACATAATATTTACAATTAAAAGTTTTTAAGTTTTTAGAGAAATAAATTCAGATATTAAACTCGAGCCGGTACGTTATTTTCCAAAATACTTAATCCTCTGCTCTACAGCACATTGAGGGTCTTGGCCTCCCGCAATATGCTTCTCCATTCATCTCGATTTTTCGCTTTCCTTCTTCATCCTCTGATGCCCATTCATCTCAAATCGCTCTCCACATCATGGTATTCTCAGACTTCCTCTCATTCTTCTTCCTCCTGAATTTATCCTGTAGACTTTCTTTACATTCCTTGTATAGAGTCACTCATCCGCTCCTCATGCCTCAACCAACTCAGACGTCTCACCTTCATCTCTGCTACAATGTCTAAATTGTTGTAGAGCTCTCGCAACTCGTTAGTGTGGATACGCCACTGTCCTTCACTATAGACAGGTCCATAAATTTTACAAAGGATCTTCCTTTCCCAGACATCTAGCAAGATTTTGTCCCTCTGAGTTAATACCCACGTTTCTGCACCAGACAGCACAACGGTTTTATGACAGTAATGTAAACCTGTACTTTAAGCCTTTTAGAGATAATTCGCGAATTAAGAAACTTTGTTATTGAAATAGTGTTACCACTGCTCCAAATATTTTATTCCTGAACTTTCTAGCAGTGGTCTCCAAATAAACGCTGTCTTCCATTCCCTTGGACATTTCTTCTGCTATGTATTTAGTTTTGAGTGTATTAATTTCCAGTATTGTTTGCTCATATTCATTCTTGTTCAAATCCTTTCTACAGGATCTTTTCTGACTATCAGAACCACATCATCCGCTTATGCCATGTATTGTAGAGTCGATAATAGCACCATTTGGGTTGACTGCCAAGTTCCGTATAACCTTTTCCAAACTGATATTGAATAACATTGCCGATAATACACCTTCTTGTCTTTGTCCGTTACATACCCTGAAACTGTTGGATCGCTGTATCTTTACACGGTACTTTGTATCTTTCAATGTCAATCTCACTAACTTCATAAGTTTACAAGATATGCCAAATTCTACCATAGCTGTTAACAGCCTATCCCTTTTGACACTAAAATGCTTGCTTATAACCTTTGTATAATTGATGTAAATCTATATATTATACTCTTATATACATTATATACTTATATATACTAATATACTTTTTCCAAGATTGTGCACATTGTGAATATATAAAATAAACTTCCTCAAAATATAAAAGAGGAAACTAGACTTAGCCGTTTCAAGACTAGTTTGAGAATGTGGCTGATTGCCTATGGAGTAGGTCCTTGCGACGTTTTGATGACTAGTGAGTAAGTTAGAATAGATTAATCAATAGCCTAAGTAAAGAAATATAGTTTTAATGTAAAAGTATAGTATTAAATAAATTGAATAGACATAAATTTTTATAGTTGGTTTTTTTGGTTTTGCAAAATTGTATCTTTTTGAAGATACTAATTCTGAAGAATTCTCTTCCATTTTACTAATTGTATTTTTCTTAAATAAACTCCTCTGAATATTGGATAAATGTTCGGAGAAAAAATTGAAAAAAAAATGAAAAAATACGATCCTTGCACAATCTGTTTGGTCTAAATTCACATTCATAGTCCCCTAAAATATATTATTTTCATGTAAGGCATCAATCTTTCAGCTATTATTTTTGTCAGGACCTTATAAAAAACACTCAGTAAAGTCCTCTATAATTTGAGCAATCAGTCTTGCTTTCTCATTCATAGGACAAATCATTGCCATCCGTCAATGTTCAGGCATTTCTTCTTCTTTGAAAACTTGCACAATTAAACGATGCAATGCTTTCAGGAGAACAGGGCCACCAGCTTTCATCATTTCTGCAGACATTGCATCTTCTCCTGGTGCCCTATTATTTTACCGTGATCCAATAGTCTCTACAAATTTATGCATCTGAAGGTCTTGTCTGGGCCTATACGATTGAATTCTTCCAGTTTCTGCATCTTCCATCTTCTTCTGCAAATCACTGAAATATTCTCTCCAGCGTTCGATGACTTGTTCTTATCCTCTTACAAGATTGTCCTCCTTATCTTTGCAAACATTTAATTTGGGTTGGAATCAAGTCTATCCCTCTCGTATTTACAAATAAATTTTCCTTGCATTTTCCAAAATATTCTTGAAAATTGTTGTAAAAATCCATTTAAAAATGCTAGCATTGCTCGCTGTACATATTCATATTTTTACATAGAATATCTCTCTAATTATTATTAGCAGGATGTTTTGGAATAAAATAAATTTGAAACTTGTACTACTAAATTTCAGTAGGAATTTTTCTGTTTATTGTTTAATATTACGTGATTTATAATCAATGGTTGATGAATATACTTATATTACTTACTGTGTCAACTTGTTGCCATAAGATAATCACTGAATTCAAACAGAAAATCATATTTAATCAACCTTACGATTACATTTTCAGTTCCAGGAAGCAATTTAATTTTGTTGAAATAATAAAAATTCCCAGTCGTAAAAATATTCCTAGATGCATGTAGTTGCATAACGCCACACAGCAAAATCTTTTTGAGAATTCGCATATAAACATTATTCAAGAACCGATAATAAATAAAATTATGTAGTTTATATTGAAAACTACTTGATTCAAGAAACAAATTAATTTCTCATTAGAGCATCACATAAAATTAAGTGTTCAAAAACAATTAATATTAACTAATCTATTATGATGATAATGATGATGATTATTATTATCTATGATAAAATATTCTCTCACTCATTTTCTCTCACTCTCACCCTCTCTCTCTCTCTCTCATTCTCACTCACTCTCTCTCACACTCTCTCTTTCTTTCTCTCTCTCTCTCTCTCTCTCTCTCTCTCTCTCTCAAATTTTGGTTTCGTATGATGGAATGAACTGTATTACGAATTCATAATATTTCAAAGCAGTGAACCGACTTCCATTCAGTAGATTAATAAATCTGTGATTTCAGTTATAAAAACAGACATCTCTAAACTTCTCCACATGATATGCGATTTCATTTTGGAGGTTGTGCTCATATTATTTTACTACTGCTGCCATGAATATTTCTCAGAATGAATTTAGATTCAGTTTGTCCTAATGAAGCCACAAATAGAACATTGTCGAGAGGTGGCCTGCTTGCATTATGCAATTTAATCACAGTCGTGACAACTTTATGTTGTGTTTTTCCGCATGTAGAACAATGGCACAGTCGGATGGAAATCCGCGCACCGTATAGGAACGAATATCCTCCGGAATGGGGGATATTTACGGGGAAATGAAGCCGCGATCACATACATGCCTAACTGAAAACGGTTTAGCAGAGAGGAAATAGGCTTTTTTCCATCGACTTTGCGCTTCACAAAAGAGCAACTTTTCTCATTACTGCACACTGTCAGCTTTATCTCACATATTCTGTCTCTTTCTATTCGACTGCATCCAACAAGTAACTTTTCTGAGGTGAGTTTGTCGAGTGCTTACATATCTACCCGTGCACACATTGCTCACTCACACATCTAAACAAATGCGCATGCGCAAACACACGCATCACTCAGATGAGAGATCTGTCGAACAAATAAGCGAGGGAGGGTTTGCATCTATAGACTTGAAAGACAAGCGCAAAGGCACTGAGAAACAATGGTCCTATATGAAAAAGCAGAAAGAGAAATGATGATGATCTTTGTGAAATGCATCGTTATGAGTACCACCGGTACTTGAGACACAAATCTCTGTAACTGTTTGAGAAGTTTGAAAGTTTCAAGTAGGCTACTTTTTATTTTTTTCGTAAGCATGGAACTGTGAGAGACTTGAATGGTTATTATTATGAATCTGATAATCTTTCTCAAGAGGGCATTAAAATTGTTTATGTTGCTTCATTTTCAAACAAGCTTATTGTAGCTTTATCAGAAATGAAAACACTCAAATTTAAAATAATATTTTCTTATAATTCTAGTTTTGAGCTCCAATGACATTCTAGCGTTAGAAAATGGAGTCAATTTAATGAGATTGAAAATATTCAGATTTGGGGATTCTCACAAAATGATTGAATGATATGAAATAAGTACTTCAGATATTACAAAAATTATACAATTTCGTCTGGAATTGAAGGGTTTAGGCCACTAAAATCTGTATGTACGTGAAACCATAACGTTAAAATGAAAATTTACTCAAAGGGCGAAAGCATCATTCTTATTCAACATGTTCTATTATTTTCACCAATGAATATATTAATATGTATTGATATAATTATCTATGTTCGCTCCTATTATTATAATATTTTTTAATCAAGTGTAGATTATTCCTACAATTTTCATATTTTCAAGCATTGATAATTCAAGTTTCTGACACACAACTTGTGTCCACATTACAATAAAGTCTTTCCCACCCAATTGTCATTGTGATGCATCACGTTGAATCATTATCACTGCTGTATCTTGCGAGATGATAACTATTATTACAACTCAACTTTAAAACATTTTCATTCATTTCAAAATAACTTTTTTTAAGAAGCTAATATAATTTGGATGAACATGTCAGAAAAAAATAGTATTTGTTTGATCAATACACCTTGATTATGTTAAATCTGTGAACTTTTCAGTTGAAAATGAACCAACATAAAAGTATCATGATAACAATGATAATCTATACAAACTTTTCGCAATTTTTTTTCCTTCAAGTTTCTTGAATGATTATGATGGTGATTCTCTGACTTCTGCAGTATCTCTCGTGCATTATCTTCGTTGTGGGAATAAAAAAAAGCGAAGTTGATTCTTTGATTCTTCCCTAGAATAGCAGAGCGAGAAGAATAATCTTTGCTCCACGTACTAAAACATAGTTCATTTCCCTAAAGCGTTGTACCGAACTTTTTTATTATTATTATCATCATCATCATCATTGAAGTTATTATCGCTATGAAGAGAGAGGGAAAAAGAGCGAAATGTTATTCCAAATGAGCCTATTCCTAGTCAACTTTTAATATATCTTCTCTGGCGTTTTGTTGCTGATATTGCCAGAGTAATGCGATATAACTTGGCAACTTTCAAAAGTTTTTAAAGCTTCTAAGGTTTGAGCAGGAGGAAACGAAGCAACTTTCGACCGGCATGTTTATTTGCTTAACAGCTTTGAAAGAGACTGGCCAGAGCCAAAACTGTGCCACGAAAGTTGAAACAGGCTTGCAACACTTGCAAAATAATACGACTTCTGCCGGTGCCTCGCCTCATGTTCAGCTCCTGCAAGGCTGAACAATCCCTTTGCTAGGCTTGAGGCTGAATGCAGCTCGACAGGAATCAGTGAATCAGTTCACTCTTTCTTTAGAGCTTTGCATCAATTCGCACTATGACTTCTCAAGTAAAGCCTTCTTGTAATAAGAGTTTTTTGTGAAGATGTTTCATTTCAAAAATTCATAATTACTGCGTAAGCCTAGCCTAGAGACAGGTGTCTCAATGGACCCCACCACTTTCTAATATTTTTTACGGGTTCTATCACTAAAATGAAGCTGGCTACACTTTAAAGTAATACTTGGACTTTATTCACACAAGCAACTCACAAAATACACTAATCAGTAATAAAATTCATAATGAAACAAACAGTTCAATAACGTTCAACTAATAATGAATATTTCTTTAAAAAGATTATCAATCTACAAAAATAATTAGTTAACTTTCAATAGGCTGAACGATGACTTAATAATAAGTGTCCAATAAACTGTTCAATTCCTTGTTAAGAAATGGCGGCTCTGGTAGCGCATCTGGTTGGAGCGTTTGTCTGTGATTAGATAGGCTCTGGCTGGCTTCGTTTCCTGCAGCCTTGGGTTCGAATCTCATTCAGTCATAGATTTTTCTCATCATTCGCCCATTCACCTCATTACGAACGCACAAGTAATAAATAAACCTCAATAAATAAAATGAATAATGTCTAATAAACTGATAAAAAACGTAATAATAAACTTACAAAGCACAATGTCTGTCAAGGCACTTGATACGCGGAATCAAAATAGCACTGTGTATACTGCCAAGAAATACAGACAGAAAACTTAACACGAGTACTGCTGAATGGAAACTGACTTCATTTTGACATAAACAACTACTTCTATAAGTTTGTCTGTTCTGGAAATCTCCATTCCTGATATTTCTATTTACACTGATATTTCTGTCATCAAAAATGCTCGAAAATACCAAAAGATCATTTGACATGTGAGAGTAAAAGAGACAGAAAGAGAACTGAGACAAAGACTGAGAAACAACAAGTGCTTGTCCGTTATGAATTGTAACCGGAAGTACTGTTGACATAATGCAAAGATGTTCCCCTCTTCATATGCGTTTCCTAACACTATAATACTTCTTCTGCCTCGCGTATCCTCATATCACTTATCACTTATAATTTATTACTTATCACTTATCACTTATCACTCATCACTTATCACTTATATCTTCTCTTGTGTCTTGCTGATGATAGTAATAAGCTCTTATGTCTTGAATCGAGTGAGCTCGTTCTTAGTGGAGAAAGATTTTGAATCTTGCAGAGTATACATGATGAGAAATAATATTCAAAATTGATTTTTCTGGGAGCTCGCTCAGTTGAACTCTGATGTAATTTACTTCTCAACAGACTCCATTCATCCACAAATGAGCTGGTTTCGTTTCCATGCTGTACACGGACAAGGCAAGACAAATGACTCATAAAAATTCAGAGAAAGGGAAAGAAAATGCTAGAATACGAGTGGCAGTAAACAAGCTTTCACACTCATTTTTTATCGCCTAACAATATTATTTTTACAAGCTGAATGGAAGCTACAGGGCCCTTTTGGAAGTAGAAATAATAATATTGGGGTGGAAGCGTGTAGTGCCTCACCACAAAACATCACATTAATAACATTAGTTTTCGTGTGAAGATAAGAATTTTCGCGTGGTACCCCCATCAAACATCAGGAAAATCAGACATCTTAAACTTCTCCCTTTGTTATTCTCTTTCTCTGTTTTTCCTTCTATGGTATCTTCAAAATCCATAATCAATCCAGAGACTCTTTAGTATCAGAGATTTAATTTTAAATCATTTGATCCATGCATAAAGGCTAATTATTTCCAGATACTACACTACTCACTATCATCCATTCCATTACTCAGATAATAAGACTTTTCATTCTGGAACTCATGCTTTCAAATATGTTCTAGAATCTAACATCTTTTAAAAAAACTCTGAATAAAGAATAGAGCTTTCAATAATCTGTCACAAAATAGTTACCAGAGTCTTTAGTATTCAGTTGGAATTCTCAATCAACTCCGATAAAATAGAGTTAAAAATGAACTTATTGTTGAAATGGCAATAGCCTACTATTTGATGGCATTAGTATGAATAATGTGATAAGATTCAATCTTGAGAAACGATGAGATCCAGTGAGAGCATCTAATCTTATAAAACTTTTGGAGACATTGAGCCATCCAGTGTGAACAAAGAGACCGAGCTTAATTTCGAAAAGTTTCGCCGAGCAACTTTTGACATAAAGCTCCGCTCAACTGCCTTCAAACCAACGCCTTACCCTTCTTCTCTTTATTTTTTCTTTGCGCAGTTATCGTTTTCCGCCTCCGTGAACCTGATTTCTGATACACGATTCCGACTACACAGTTTACATCTTTGTTTTCACTTCTTTTCGATGATAGATATAACGACTGAAGAAACGGTTATTTCTTTCACAACGTAGAAGATCTGCTGTAGAAATCGCAATGCTGTCAATTCGTTTGCTATTGTTCGACAGAACTTTTCAAACATGGAGAATGATTAATGGTTTGTGACTGAGCTATGGAGCTCTCCACTCAATATAAAAATTAAACCTGTTGGTTTTATTCACTTCAGTCAAACATGAGTTGCTTGAGAAATGATTAATGCAGGAGACATATTCAGAGACAAGATAAATTCCACAAAGTTCAAAGCTAAAGAGAAGAAAACTCAAAATTTTGTGCAAAATAGAGGAAACAAGAAACTACTAAGAATAAAGATATTTTTTTGACGAGGAAAAGCAAAGAACTGGAAAACATGTGACCAGACAGGTTTGATCACTGTCGTAATTGAGATGAATAATAATTGCTGCTGAATTGGTTTCTCCTAACTCCTGGTTTCTCTGCAAAAATATTTTAATGGAGAGTAGGAGAAAAGAGAGGTATTGATGTATAGTTTCTAGAGCATTTCTGGTTCAAATGTATCCATTACTGTACTAAACAGTCCACTGTAGTTTAGTTTACCTACAGCCTCGATCACAAAATTTAAACATAATTACTAAACATCTTGCTACTAGTAGAAATAATCACACAATTATGTGTTTAATCAATCTATTAAGTGTATTGATCACATCATTACTCGTTGGAAGCCTCGAATATGGCAAGTATGAAGAAGCACAATTATGCTCGAATACAGTGATGACTGATACAAATGGACAATGTGTCAGTGTGTTATCAGTCTTGTTTGAGGATGCCAATGTTCCCCATGTTGAATTTATCAGCCGGTAATGAAAATTCCAGGAGATAAGTCAGGTGGGTGAGACAACGAGTGATGAGGTCAGATAGGAGGGGATTCGGACGGAAGAGGGTTCACAAATGTGATGGTGTCGAACAGAGAAGTAGTGTGAGGGGTGATTTGGGGAGTCAGAGGGGGTATTTTTAGCCCCCTCGAATGTGATTTCCCAACTGACAGTGGCAATTACAGCAGGTCGCACCGCAGAATGAGTATGAGTGGATTCCGAACGTGGGGGTCGCGCGCGACCTCATGGCCGCAAATTCCTAGCGACCTCATTTGTCTACGTCAGTGAGGCCGGAGCCAGCTTGCTCAGCGTTCAGTCGGCTAGCAAAACGGCAACGCGGCTGGACATCGATTAAAACTTCAATTCGACGCTGAAATGAATGAAACAGACCCGTTGCCGTTGTCTGTCCAACTGATAGGCTATCTCCCGTTTCCGGCGTAGGTGTAGAAGATTGTAAAAAATCAGTTGATTCAATGTAGATTTCCAATTTTCTGTCCAGCAATTGCTTTGTATAATGCAATCAGCGGCAATATGTAAAATACCCCATTAAAAATGATATTAAATCTCAAAATAATAAGCAACGTCATTATCCTAGGAAAGTTACAGAATAAAATGCCCCGTTTTCCTTAAATTAACCGATATTTGGGTCGTTGAACCCAAACTTTTTATGATAGAGATATCAACTGATTTTGGGGGATTCAACTCATTGAAAAATAGTTCTCATCGCAATAAAATACAAAAATACAAATTTTTCATTATTGGTTGAGAATTCCCAGCGATATAATCTCTTTATTCTCCCCTTTTTTCGCGCCTGATTGAGATTCAGCAGAATTATTGTTTTTATGTTATTGTTATTATTATTATTATTTTATTATTATTATTATTATTATTATTATTATTATTATTATTATTATTATTATTATTAGTATTAGCATTAGCATCATCATCATCATCATCATCATCGTGAGAAAATGAGATTTGAACGAGTAAAAAATACCCCGTTAAAATGATATAAAATCTCAAAATAATAAGCATCATCATTATCCTAGGAAAGTTGCAGAATAAATGTACCGCTTTCCTATAATTTACCGATATTCGTCAGGTTACCCAGTAATCAGTTACAATAATTACTATTATATACTATATTATAAATAATAATTATGATTATATAACATATTATTTATACAATAATTATTACATTATGCTTGAAGAGGGAAGTAAGATGATACTCTTGACAGTGAAAGGAAAACAGAGAATGAAGACTGCACTGAATTGTTGAGTTAGGAATTGGCGAGGTCGAGTTAGTAGGAGATAGGGCGGACAAGGAGCTCATTACTTCCACAAAATGACTAAACTTCCCTCACTGATATGGGCTTTAGCAAAGTTGACTTTACTTTCCTTTAAGATGTTTCTCACATATTACTTCACACTCCATCATAGGCTCTCCTCCTTAACATCATTCTATCTCTATCTCATAATTCTTCTCTCTTACTTTCAAACTCCATCAATCCTCCTTTAGCGTATCTTACTCTGTCTTGCTGCTCCTATCATTTCATCCTTCTCCTCCTACTCCTCCTCCTCCTCCTCTTCCTCCTCCTCCTCCTCCTCCTCCTCCTCCTCCTCCTCCTCCTCCTCCTCCTTCTCCTCCTCTTCAACGTGTGTTTCACTGCTGAAAGACCATTTCCTTGGCTCTATTCAAGAGAGCTTATACACATTATTAAAAGCAAGCCAACTGCAAAGAAGCAACGACCTTCCCCCGCTTCATATCTTAGTCCTGAATGCTCGCACTAGAACACAGTCATTACCTAGTTTGTCCGTATCAGGTCAAGTTACGTTATCCAAGCTGAATTTCAGAGCTCATTTCTGTTTATTTGACGCTTATCTTCTATTTGACCTGTCAAACTGAAAGACAGTCAATTAAAGTCCCTACTTATTCCTAGATCTCTTACTCTGAATAACCTCTGAATAACAACACATTGTTGCTAGATCCATAGTTTCAATTACGGGAAACAAGAAAGAGAAAAAGTACTGACCATATTTTTTTCTTCTTCCAAATACCGTGCTCTTATATCTCTCATCGGAACTCAATTTAAACAATAGTCTTCATATATTTTTCACCAACCAATTTATTTTTTATTTTATAAAATTGTACATCGTTTAAAAATTGAATTTTCTGAAAATGTTCTACAAATTATTGAAAATCACAATGCAAATACATTTACAACATTCGTTATGAGAACATCAATCCATTTTTAAGACATTTTTAATCCTATACCAACCCTGGAAATATTTGTTGATTCCATTCTCATGATCCGTGATATTAAAAATAAGCAGATCAATGAACTTTGTTTCTGCTCTTTATCAGGAATTGCTGTACGCGTATATTGTTGAGATTCTTATAAGAATATAGGAAATTATTCAATGCAGTACCGTACATTGTTTTCATAACTATCATACAAGTGTAAGAGAAGTGATAGCCGTGAGCCGTAGCAGGTATCTGTTCAATCAGATAGAGATAAGCTGCGTTCTCCTAGGCACTCTTTGTAAGGGTGACCGATTAGATTGGCCAGCAAAAATAAAACTGTTCTCTGCTGTGAAATCACTTCCTGGTGGTTCGGAACCCACCTAAGACTGTAGGTCCAACTCATCAATCACCATCATCCAACTCATTACCCACGCACAGGTCTCAGACCTATTTGGGCTTCTCCTAAAAAAAGTTTCTTTCAATCTCCAAATGTTGATAGAAGAATTGAATATAACATTATTTGTGTAAGTGTTATTGTACAAGTATTTATTTGTAGTATTTAATTGACACTTCTTGTATGAGTGTTTCAATCGTACGGATAAGAGAAAACGATATTCAGTATTAATAGGCACATCACATTTGGCACTTGTGGACCTTTAACGTCACTTATCTCATTGACTTATCAAGGTTGTTGATATTCACCTCACCTTTTTAGAAAAAATACTGATAGCTCGTCTTCCTCGTCATATTTTTTATCAAATTTTTCCTTGACCTTATCACGGCTCGTAATAGCCATCAAAGGTCGTTGATTCTCTTACGTGCTAGAAAAAAAGTCTGTTGAACATTTTATATTCTCAGGACCTTGCTCAGTCTAAAAATGAGAACTATATAAATTTTCCCAAAAAATCTGATAAGTTATGGGAATACTCTCTTTTTAAACTGATATATCATTAAATTATTGATTGCTATTTAACTCATCTGTACAGCTCTCACAATCCTATTTTTAATGGTAATGGTAAAATAGAAGTTGAAAAAGTTAATTGATAAATGAATAGAGCGTAAATTAATGCACACTCATCAATCATGACGAATTAATAATCTCTGAGGATCTCCTTGGAAAAAACTGTCTCAGCAGCAGTTGTTTAGCTTGTGTAAGATTAGTTGAATTTTCCGGACCAATGAGATCAATGACGCGAGCAATTATGAATAGGAGAGACATGCATCGTTACCACTAATAAACCGCAGCTCAGCCTAAAGAATTGGTTATAAGGAAGTTTTTAATAGAATAAATTACTTGGCACTCTACTTAAATACGACAAAAAATGCGTTTCTAAAGTTATTTTCAAATCCAAAAAATATATAGGCTTAACTTCCAATTCTATATAACTCCTCAAGAGGGATCCAGCTTTTATCATGGTTTAAAGTTTTAATCCATGGTAAGGTAATGATTTACAGTCAATATGATAGACTATGTTTGTTGCATTAATAGTAACAAGCGTATTGCTTTTGTTGGTGGGAGACCCTTACAAGTAATTAATTCCACCTCGCCGTTTTTAGCCATGTTATGGGGTACATGGTAAACCTAATATTTTAGGTTGGTTCCGAACCACCACATAAGTGATAATAGACCTCATTGAAGCACGGTCACCCATCCAAGCGCAGTCTTTAGCACTCGTAACTTTGTTGCATTAACGACCAACTAACACGTATATAAGCCCATTCACAGTTTACTGGAATGATATCTATGTGAGCATGAATAATAATTGGAGTTAAATATTGTCAATTTTTAAATTTGCATTATTCCAAGTACTTGCTTAGATTTCAGTGTTAAACTGAGCAGTTTTTCCTATCCAGCGAATTCAAAATGCCAGCGAATGAGCAAAACAAAACATTTGTATTGAAGTCTCAAATTCGTATATTACTATATATCTCGTGTGGGCCTACTCTTTTATGCCATGTTGTCATTGTTTTTCGAATCTTTGGGAAATGATCCCAGTTCCAAACTGTGAGTTTCCAATTCAGAATATTACTCTAAATGACAATGTTACAGAGAGAATGGAGATGCGCTAATGGCCAGTGCTAAACGGAGCAGATAACCGTCTTTCGGAGCGATTCACTCGACTCACAGTGTGTACTGTGCGGTCGCTAGCTCACATTTTAAGCTGTATTGTGCAGCTGTATTAACAGCTGTATGTGTAGGAAAACGAATCAAAATACATTGCCCGACCTGCAGAGGCAGTTATGAGTGAATAGTGCTTATTGGGCCTTCATTCAATTAGTTCAAAGGGTTGTGGATGTTGAGCGCGACTATCGGCAGATATTGGAACTGGAGTCTGCAACTCCTGAAGCGAGATCCAGATCCAATCAGCGTAATGGAAAATTATATGGAGCGGGTTTTATTGGGCCGCCAGTAGTATTAGCACACCGTCACTCTGCTGCGTTCAAATTTTGTATTGTTTGCGCGCGGTTGTATTGCTCGAACTGGACAAGACTCACTCCTCGCCTTCTCCTAGGACGGATTTGCTGACGATAAGTTAGATAGCGTAAAGTGGTCTCGCACTAAACAAATCACGTACCGACGCCTTCTGCTGAAACTTGTCGTAAATTTTGCTGCGCTCCGTGATGCCAATCGACTCTTTCTTATTGAGCCGTAAAATTTGTCATAAACTATAGTGTAGCTGAAAAAAATTCTACTGTTCTTTGTTCTTGGAGAGAATCGTAAGGCAAGCCAATATAAAAGTGCAATAGCGGTTGTAACTCAATCACAAGTGAACTAGCAATCTGGAAGTGGATATTTTTAGATTTCAAGTGACGGCTGGACTACTTATGATTTATTATATTTAGTTTTTAAAATATTCGTTAGCCTATGAACCTGTAACTCCTAAATTATCTTTATGAGTTTTCAAACCTATCACACCTTCAAAAGGTCTGCTATAATAATATTGTATTTAGCCAATACTCTACGCTGCCAGATAGTTATCAAAACCAAAGTTGAGAGCCTGTCTACTTTGGATTTTCTACTATCTGGCAGCGTAGCCAACACCAAAATACAATATTATTGTGACCGACATTTAATCGCACAGGCTGCCAACATAACACTTCAGATGAGACATAATGTGAACTGTTCTGATGAAATTTTATTGAATAATTGTTGGTAAACTCCATATTCTAATTTTGTGTTGCAATATTATTTATTATTTTTTGAAATTCCATAGAATAAGGGTAATTCTGGAAGTTACATTTTTTCTATAATTCGGCTCAGCATGCTGAGCTGCTTAACACGGTTAATTATTATTGATTTCAAGAACTTTTTCAGAATTCTAATTTCATTCTGCAAATCATACTATTTTAAAATCCTGTCGAACTATATAGTATTTTATTGAATAAGTCATTGTTCCATACTTGGAACTTATTTTTTGAATCTCCTTAATAAAATTCAAAGTCAGTATTAGAACAATTTTATTTATTGGTCGCCTTGCTCGATTGATGGTCGATTATTTGGGTATATATCTAAGATCTTGCTCATATTCGAATAATAGGCCAGTGGTTCATGTTAATTTGTTTAATCAAGGGCTGAAAGTCAGTACTTGGTTATTCCTTTCAAGTCATCAATTTTCATAACCTTTGTGTTGAAAAAAAGACTGCAAAAAATTAAAGAACTAGGTCAGAAAATATTTGCTTGGTTTCATTAAATTAATTTTAGATCGACTTCAAGATACTGGCTCGAGAATATTATTGTGCCATGTTCCATAGATGGTATTCTAAAAGAATTTACACTATCGACTGGAATAGGATACGTAAATTTTCTTGTGAAGCTTCTGGAAGAACGGCAGCGAGAACTTGAAAAAGATGAGTGTCTTGAAGCTAACTGAGGCTTATTTGGTGAGAACTGTATTTTCAGGTCGTTGCCCTCATAGGGGCAGATATCAGCACCACAAAGATGGTAAATGTCTTTGAAATCGGAAATGGTGTATATGCCTAATCCTGGAATTAATAAAATAAGAACAACAACATGATAAAGTTATACAGATAATTGTTCAGGTTGCATTTGGAAAGTCAACTTTTCACACCTATTTATGATTAACTTTTCAAGTGAATTCAACGACTTGCAGTCAAATTTCGTTATGGAACAAGAAATCCAGGAATCCTATTCATGACTTGCGCTTTTTTCTTCAATTCACAAGTATAGCTCAAGTGATAGTAAAAGCAGAAGTTGACTCATATGTTCTATAGAAATGAGTTAATATAAAAAATGTATGTCATAAAAAGAAGCAAATAAATCATCGATAGTAATATCAAACTGAGAATGAGGTATTTCAAAGTTCTACGGTTCAGATAGATATAAATCTAAGATTTGTGAAAGTTTGAAATTGAGCTAGCATTCTCCACATTAACTTGATATTTCAATAGTAGATATTGAGAACTGATATGCTAGTTTCAATATAGAGTGAAATATAGCTGCCGAAAATGATCCAATATGATGAAGACGGGCAACGATCGGTCTGATTTATGTAGAAATCAGAAGTTTACAGGACTTCAACACCGGTTGCAAAATGGCGACCCGAATGGGGAAAAGTCGAGCCAGGAGAGATAAGACTGCAGAACGCCTTCCGGATTTATGAGTCGGCGGATTTCTTCCTTCTCTTCTTTGCTCGCCGAATCCACGCGCAAAAAGGGAACTTTTCTTCCACTGTATTTGTTTTCCGATAAATAAACTACCGATTTCCACTCCATTGTTCCCCGATCCCAAATCTCCAATATAGTCTACCGTCGTCCTGAATGCTGCTCAGGGAATTCACTCTCTTCCATGCATTACTAAATCTTGTGGAACATTTTATTATTTCTCGCTTCATCATTATCATTGAGTCGATCACTTCTGATCAACAACTTCACCAAAATATTGGTTATCATTATACCATTCCAGTGGGAATTATGAGAATAATTTAGATTTAAACCTTCACTTGAATGAGCTTATCTTCAAGCTAATTCATATTTCTGTTTCTGTATTCCTTTGAGTATAAATACTGAAATGTTTCTCCAGGTACTTCAATCCAAGATTCACAAATTCATTATTGAATCTGAAAAATTATTAGTGGAGAGAACAGCTTAAACCCTTTATATGTCTTCTTTGCAATATGAAATTATATGAAAGAGAAAAAATAAAGTCAATAACCCCAAAATAGAATCTATGAAGTAGCTTCATACAGAAAATTTAATCAAAATAAAAATTGAATAAGAATAAATAAAAAAATGTATAAAGTATAAATAATTTGAATATGTTGTAGTTGGAGAAAATAATAAAGCTATTATCACTTTAACATATCGGATTTTCTTCTTTCACCAGACTTTCACATCACTTACAAGAGTTACAAATAACAAACGATAGGAGACGTTTCTCTCCAAAATCCATACAATTTTAATTTCAAATCAAAAATGTTCAGTATTTATGAGTAGTTTGTAAGTAATTGTTCAGTATTCAATTGTTATTGTCATCAGAGTTATAAGACTAGTTTTCTGTATCACTTTTTGATTTCTTCTAAGAATTTATAGAGCTTCATGAATAGCTGTCATTGATTAAACTGTTTATAATTCACAAAAAACTAAGTTACAACATATTTTATTGAAGTCATCCTAGGTGTAACTGACGGTGGATTACAGTAGTGATCGCTTTACAATAATTATGACTGAGAATCACAACTGTTGTAAGTTTGTAAGTGAATTAAAAACAGTAGAATAAACAACATATTTCTAACAGGGCTGCCATATAGGGAGGGCAGAGGGTGCCGTGGCCCCCAAGATATGCGAAAAATGGCAAACTTGCGTGTATTGATAATAATATTATGATATTGAACAGATTCACTTCATTGGGATAACATACAGACTTAGTAACATAGCGATGAGGATTTATTGAGTTGAAGTTCAAGCAATTTAAATTGATTTTTTTAACAAATCTGACCAATTTTTGCCATTAGTTGGACTGAAATGGAGCTCCTGCTTTCCATCATTTATTTAAAACTCTATTAAGAATCAACAGACAAATATTAGGTTGTTTTTTATCCCTCTCGGCTACAAACTTCCCTTTTTTATTAGAGATTGACTTGAACGAAGACTCAAAAGTTATCTTTGAATAAAACTTCCCTTACCTAGAACGCTAGACAGTTGACTATCTTTTTTTTTGAAATGAATAAAGCTTGAGGAAAACTGAACGAAAAATTATCACTTTGCTCTCAAAGATGCTGATAGATCAGCGGTTTCGATTAATAGTAGGAAAAGGACGTCGAACGTAAGTCATCGTTTTTTTGGTTGCCACAACTGCTGACACGGAAGATTTATTTACATATAGAGAATTTGGCGAGGCTCAAAAGTGGTGTTGGTGGGCACAGTGCGCAAAATGATCTTTGCTGATTACTTTCGAGTATGGCTGTGACAGAGACAAATGTATTTTTCTGTTATGTAATCGGAGAGAGGAAGAATGCAGGATATGAAGTGGATGTGAAAAAGAAGGGGAAGAGGATATGAAAAATCGAAGCCGTGAAAGCCGGGATTACATCTCATCAGCTGCAACATAGAAAAGAATTGTTCTTTTTCAGTAAACATCTTCATATTTCGATGAGCTGGTTGGGGAAATGGGGTCGAGTGGGGCAGAGGAGGAGGGAGGAAGAGAAAAGTTTGGAGAAAGTGAGGTAGAGATTTGTGATTTAAAGGTGGGGTGTGATTTAAAGGTGACTTCGAATCATTCACTCTTCTCCATCATTTCATTCAATCATAGGTCTACCAGCACTTCACGAATCTCTCTCTCAACTCTCAACCTTAAGGTTCAATCATTCCGGGCCGCCATTTTTTCGAAATGCCTTCATAATCTATCAATTCAGGTCGAGTCGTTTGAAACAGACGCTAGTCGCTGAAGTCCGTGAAACTTGTGACTGAGTGAGTATTATTGCCACATCTGACAAGGTGATCTTGAAAGTCTTTTCACTTATTTCTACTCTCTACGATTGGAAATGTCAAAAACATGCCGATGTTTTATTTCTCTGTGATGATTTAAATTTAATGTGAATGACTTACTGTACATTTTTGTACAGTACTCTTTGTACACTCTGATTGACTGCTCATATTACTCAAGGAATAAAAAAATTCTATTGTATACACGCTCATTTCCTTAATGCTCATTTTTCTCATTTTCCCCCTCGATATTTCAGGTATCCACTATTATTTATGTATTTATTCATTTAATACAAAACACAATCAAGTGAAGATACAACAGGCGCTGAGCCATCCACAGTGGGCTGTCCATTACTACTTTTTTTACAAATTTTCAATTAGAAAATCCAAATTTTAGGTTATGACCAAGTTCAACTAGAAATTTCACTTTGAAGTACAATCCCTGATTTTTCCCAAAACATCTTCATTGCTAGTTCTCTTTATATTTTTCATAACTCCACCTTCATCTCTTTCGTCCATATCTTCTTTATTCTTCAAAATTTACTTCTTGCCTGTCACATTATCTTCCCTCCCACTTTTTCATTTCAAACTTTTCCTCTCCGTTATTTTAATCCTTCCCTTATTGGCTAAAAATCTTAATGGGAGATGAGAAAGAGAAGGAAAAAAGAAGAAGAAACAGTTAGTGGAGGTGGTGGAGGAGGAGGAGAGGTGAAGGTGTAAAAGAAAGAGTACTCCTCTTCAAAAAATTTCAATTTCCTTCTTCTTCTTATTATTATCATTATTCTTTTACTTTTTATTTTCATAGCCTTCTGACACTTTCAGCAAATAAGGAGAGGATTAAAATGATAGAGAGGAAAAAGTTGTGAATTTTATCTATTTCGTAATACAGTATTTGTGAAGGAATCGTCCTTCTTATTCTTTTTTTTATTTTCCTCCTTCTTTTCTATCTTTTCCTCCTTCTACTGAGACTTTCAGCAAATAATGTAATAATAACTAGTCCAAGGCGGATCTGGTAGCGAAGTTGGCTGGAGCGCTTGTCTGAGATAAGATATGGCTCTGGATGGCTTTGTTCCCTGCAGCCTTGGGTTCGAATCTCATTCAGCCAATCTCATTCTTATCATTCACCTATTCACCTCATTACCTACGCACAAGTCTTCAGACTCATGTGGGCATCATCAGCAATAAAAATGTTGTTTTACTTTCGTACGTTTATTACACCTTTTTTCCTGATTTCTTACATCTTTACAATCCAGAGCGCAAGCTTAGTTGCACAACTAATAACCTTGTTTGAAGAGAAACTATTTCGTTATTGTAATATTCTGTGTTTATTTTTTGTATTTTCTGTATTTGCTAATCCATTTATCTATTTATTTACAGTGGCGCCACAGCGACCGCGAATCGAGTTTCGCAGCGCTCAGCTCCTGCCCGGCCATAATGTGACGGCGCGTGCCGGTGAACGCGCGGCCGTGAAGTGCGTAAGTCGCTACGGCAATCCTCCAGCACGCATCAAGTGGTTTGTCGGCGACGAGGATGTGACGAGTGCGTCACGCCAGAGCGACGCGCCCGAAACGGACAATCCACGCACGGCTGCAGCTGCATCGCTGCTCGAGATACTGCTGGACAAGGAACGCCACGGCCACACGCTGCGCTGTGTTGCGCTGCATGAATCCTACCCGACAAAGTCGCTCAGTGTCGAGGCCAGACTTGATGTCACATGTGAGTACTATTTCACTAAGCAACACATTTTAGACATTTTTTCTCTTATTAGTCTGTGGGCTCTTTGAGTATACAAGTGTGGGAGTGGTGTCAATTTCTTCGTTATGAATGGCCGAATAAGAATTTCGATGATGATAAGTTCAACTTCAAAATGAAAAGCGTAGAGTGTTATTTCCCACAACATTTTAAATCAGCTAAAATAAAACCTCTCTTCAAACACGGTGACCCCACTAATCCTAGTAATTATAGGCCTATTAGTCTTATTAGTAACTTAGCTAAAATAATGGAAAAAATAATAAAAATAAGATTTGTATCTTTCTTAAATAAAAACAATATAATTAATAGTAACCAATTTGGTTTTCAAAACAACAAAAGCACTGAAGATGCCCTAATAAAATTTACTAATACAATATCCCAAGGCCTTAACTCTAATAAGAAAACCCTAGCTGTGTTTTTTGATATACGAAAAGCTTTCGATACAATACCCCATTTACAACTTTTTGACAAACTTGAGTCCTATGGCTTTAGAGGAGTCTTTCTTGATTTAATCAAGAGCTACCTTCTGAATCGGACCCAAACTCTAACTATCGATGGGCATACCAGCACTACTAATCTAACTTCTTTCGGACTTCCTCAAGGAACTGTCTTATCTCCTATCCTTTTTATTCTGTATGTTAATGATCTCTTAGATTTAAAACTTACGAACTCCACAATAATATCCTTTGCAGTTTGCAGATGATACTGCAGCGATATTTCAAGGGAATTCATGGAGGGAGGTGCATTCTATTGCAGAGAAAAACATCTCTAGGATTAAGGGTTGGTTAGATGAGAATACTTTGAGTTTGAATATCAATAAAACGAATTATATAACTTTTTCATTGACTAGAACGGGAACCCCTGATAGTGATATCACTTTGAAACTTCATTCTGGATGTAATTCGGACTCAAACATTTGTGGCTGTCATACTATAAATAAAGTGGCATATGCTAAATACCTGGGAGTTATAATAGATGAGCACTTAAAATGGGATATTCATATTAAATCTATTTGCAAAAAAATGAGATATATTTCTTTTAAATTTTACCAAGTTCAAAAAATACTAAAACGGAATCAACTCAAAATGTTGTATTATGCTTTGGCTCAGTCTTTATTACAATATGGCATAACTGTATGGGGGGGCTGTAATAACAATCATTTGAATGAATTATTTGTGTGTCAAAAATTAATAATAAAAAGTATTTTGAATAAACCTAGATTATATCCCACAAACTTGATTTTCAGCGAATTTGATGTGATGACAATACGACAATTATATGTAAAAAATGTAATTAGCTATATAATAAAAAATAGACATCACTTCCCAATTGCTCCAAATACTTTAGTGAATCGCTACAGTTTAAGACCTACAGCCAACATGTACACAATATATAATACTAATATTGAAACAATTAGGAGACAGCTGATATATTTAAGTACCAAAATCATAAACCAAATACCGGAGCATTTGGTTTTGAATCCGAAAATCACTAGGAAAGTTAAACTGGAAATAAAAAATTGGGTCTCGAGTAATTACTTCTTCAATATTTGATCTGTTTAAATGGTTTATTTTTATTTTATTTATTTATTATTATTATTTTTTTTTTTTTTTTTAATTGTTGTTAGCCTGTTATCTTCCGGAGCGTGTTTCAGTGTTGTTCGATATGGGTGCTTTTGAACAGTGGACTCGTTTGCTTTTTTCCTTCCTTCTGACTTTCTCCCTTACTCATACCAATTTCGTTCTCCTTTTTCAAACTCCTCTTCCTTTTTCATCTACTATTTCACTTATCCTAATACATGGCTTTGCCATAGTTGGATAAGTATCGTTTTCCTGCACACCCCACAATGAAGCCACCTATATTTGTAATTGTATGTTATTGTTATTTTTGCTATTGTTTTTTTTTTTGTAATTTGTGTGTTTTTGGTGTGTTAAATAAATTGAAAAAAAAAACTCGTTCTCAATCGCCTAAAAAATAAGATGGCGGCCAAAATTTTCAGAGTTTTACTATATTGTCTGCAATTTGGTTATCGTTCAAGATATCGAATTGATTTTTCCATTAAAATGTTCCTTATAACATTCTCTACAACCTCTATCCGAAATCATGCTTTCCAAAATGCATGCTTCATGAGTTATAGCCTAACATATTAAAAACGAAAAATAGTTATTTTTTTATTTAAATATTTGTTTTTTCTATAACTTGTTCATCTGAGATACAAGAAAATGTTGAAGTTTTAGAACTATTCTCGAGCTTCAAATTGACGTGATTTGTAAGACTGTAGGTCTATTAATGTTGGCTGGAGCGTCACCGGAAGAAAATCTTGCGGAAGGTGCGACATCCCTTTTACCGCACATACGCCGCAAAAAATGAGTTTTCTTGTGGCTCCTTCGTGAAACAGAATAAAAGTAGTTTCAATCTCTTCATTATCACTATCAAAATAAAAATATGTATAGTGATAGGCCCAACAATTTTTTCACAATCAATAAGAGAAGATAAGGCGGCCGTAATTTGCTAAATTTCACAATCGATTGCAATATGGTTATTGTAGGAGATGTGAATTATGATTTCTTTGCTGAAATTTTCTTTCTAGAATTATCTACTACTTTTTTCTGATAATATTTTTCTCAGAATGCATATTTCATAAGTTATAAAATTTCAAATACAGAGAAACTGAATTACTGGAGAATGAAAATTTTGGGTTTCCTCTCTATATGTTTAGTATAGTAATACACAAACGGCATAGATCTAAATGTTCTAGTAATTTTCTTAAGCTTAAAAATGATGTGGCTTGTGAGGCTGTGGGTCTATTAATGTGGCTGTAGAGTCACCAGAAGAAGGACTTGCGCAGAGCACGGTCACTTTCTCATCACCCACAAGCTATAGGCAATTATTATAAATGTTGGGACCCTGATGATACAAACATGAAAGCTGTGTGAATCTCTTCTTTATCGCTAGCGCAATAATTATATGAATGGTGATAAATCCAAAAATCTCTGTTACTGGAAAAAATAAAGATGGCGGCCAAAATATTTTGTTATATCCTTCTACTTGAGCGATATAAACTGAATTAGTGTCAAAATAAAATGAAACCAGTTCATAGAACAATGAAAATATGTTTGGATCTGCATTAATGAGGTCAGGAGGGACTTAAAATCAAGATGCCTGCCAAAATACAAAATGATATTTTAGTCCTGTTACCAAACTTTTAATGTTATTTATGACAAGGAAATTCAAGTGAAATTATAAAATCAACTTATTTTACTCACAAAAGAGATCAAATAAAAAGGTATTTTTGCTCACAGTTGTTACAGAATATGCTCAAAGTGCTCAACCCTTGCGATAAGGCAAGGATTATGCTCGGATTATTATGCTCGGACTCTTTTCAGCATGTTAGGAAACATTCATGATTGAGTCTGTATTGTTGGCTTTAAGTTCATCAATGGTTTGAGGGTGTTTTTAAAAGCCTCAGACTTAATGTGGCTCCTCAAAAAGTAGACAAGAGATGTGAGGTCTAGGGACGTATCATTTAATAATGAAAACCCATTGTTCTAGGGTAAACAACATTCTGTTCATCAAACAACATGATACGCCACAAAACGGAAACACAGATCCAGGGGGGAAGAACTCGCACTACTGTATCTGTAACGGTTGAGTAGGGCTACCAACTTTGTGCATAACACAACATTTATCTTTCTTGGAGACAAATTACCAGCCATTAAAAGTTAGGTAATAGGACTACAGAATCACTCTGTACAGTATAATAGAAATAAAAGTCTTCTAGCTTTTAATGCTTTTAAAACGGATGTGATGTCAAAATGCAAGGAATCTAGTTCATAAGATCATGAGAATACATTCGAAAATTACCATCCAAAGTTCCAAAGCGATAAAAGATTAAGATGACTGCCAACACTTTGCATTTTTTTAAAAGTGGTTCTCTCAAGTAGGTTAAACACATTGAAATGTACATGCCATATCATAACTAGCTGATCAAAGGAATTATCTACGAAACCTTTCTATTGATTCAAAACGTTTAAACCCAATACAATCCTCAACATAAATTTCATGAAAATGTAATTCCAAATAAGTACTTGGATTGAAATCTAACATTAATTTTCAACAGAACGGTAAAAGATTTCACCTCATCGATGATTTTTGTAGTAATTCAGTAGAATACTGAAAATTTTTCCAAGAAAATCAGTACATATTGGAGATTCAATCGAATGGGATGTACGAATTTGTAATAAGAGTCTTGATCAAATTGTGAATCATCTTTTATTTAAACAACTTACGTTGACAGAGCTCATCCGACAGTTGTTAGATAGAAGATGGAATCTGTGAACGAAAGGGTTGGTAGTTTGCAGTATTGCTTTCAACGCCTTGTGAATAACGGTGCAAAAGGCATTTGGATCCTGATCGCTCATGAATGCCGGACATATTGAGCAGACAGCAACTGACGCTTTATATGCGAGCTGATCGGATTCGGCATGGAAATTGCCAGCAATCTCTGTTTACTGGCTCCCCAGTCTGTGGGTGTGAATTGTTCCTGGGTGAAGGCTGGTGGTGGAATAGTTGAAGTTGCGTTTTGAGGATGGTCGTCGTCCTTTTCACGGGACTCCGGCGTGTGAATAAATTCAGACGGCAACAAAGGAGCGGCGACCAGATAAAATGCACAAGCGAGGAAGAGCTTTGTGCCGGGAATCTGGTTTATGCGATCCGAGGCCCAAGGCCGGCCGATTTGGCCAATCCCTGACCCTTTCGTCGTCGTCTCACCACCAGCCGTTTTCAGAAGTTGGAGTTACTGTATTTTTTATTGGCTAAAGCCTCATTCGACCCACTTCCAATGGCACATCAACTTACAAGAGTGCTTCTTGGAAAATTATCAAAATGCTCCTCAATAAATACATGTTTTTTTTTCTATAGGAAGTTCAAACACTATTCTGAGCATTGCTTGAATCTCTTTACAATGTCCCTATAATGTTAGCTACTGAGGAAAGGTTATAATTTTCAAATGAATTCGCCTGTTTAAGAACCGGAATAAAGGAAATGTTTTCGTTTTTGTAGATCTAAATGACGCATTTTGTTAGCAATAAAGTGGCATCATTAGTGTTTTGGATGTTATTGGGTACTATGGAGTCCAGATAAAAGATATAAAGGGGACAGTGAAGTATTACCTCAGACTTAATACTGATAATACAGTTCGAGGAAAAAGAATGTACATAAACATTATCAGTACTTCGGAAATCTCCTTTCATAAGCGATTCAAAATAAGTTAAAAATATTTTCCAATTTATATCAATACCCTTAAAAAAGGTATTAAGAAATACAAACAACATGATTGGTTGAGAAAGAATAAATCAAAGAATGAAGACCATCATGTTCCTGTTTTCATGAAAAAGATAAGCGGGTGAATAAACTCCCGAAAATGTTTGGTTTCTCCGTCACTTAGGTTACAGATAAAAGCTATTTTTATTTTTAATACCGTACAGGATTTAATTTTCTAATTTGAGCTTTGCCTCAACCGTGAACTTGTAGAATTTCCATCGAGCTCATCGGTCTCCCCTACACCTGCTCGCCTCCAGCCAAGCTCAAGCTCCAGTAAATGGCTAGGTTATTTCATCGATCGGCCGGTATCCAAGGTGTCACGGCTGAAAATGTTTATCTTCGATTTGAATTCTGAGCAGATGCGATTCAAACTCCACCCCTTAAACTCCCTTCGAATATTATTTTTCACCCTGGAATGTAATTGAATGCAAACAGAATATGCCTGGTCATCAACAACATTGCACCCATAATAGCGCTGTATGCTAACCCATACAAATATATTGTTTATCCATCATAACTTGTTACTTTTAGGACGTGATATATAAACAAGTGATTTAGGAGTATGTGTTCAAACTGCAGACCGATTGTATGAAAAATAAAAATTACAAGATACTCCTTTATAGAAAGTTGATTATTTTCTCAAAACTATTCCCATTTTTATTATCTACATAATAAGAGAGAGGTGTGTGTGTGTGCGTGTACGTGTGTTTGTCTTAACGTATTTCATAAAAATTCCAACGATTTGGAACACTAAATTTGGCATAAAGCTTCCTTTAAACTCGATTCAGTGCACCTCGAAGCCCGATTTTCGATATTCCTTTCTGACTTTTCAAAATTCATATTCAAGTTTCACTCTTGTGCACTGTTATTGTTTAGATTCAGGAAGCTCATAGAATAGCTGCTGATTACATGATACATCAATATGGTGATAATATAGATGATACGCCGATATGTCTCAAGCCAAAGCAACAGATTAGCTTTGTATCAGTATTACAACTACTAATTACCGAGCGTCATGCTAGCTTACTTATTCGGAGTATTGAGCTTTTCCTGCAAAGCATTAATCCAAAGAACTAAATATATAAATAAATAGAATTTTATTGCCATGGACCAAATACAGTGTTATGAGCAAAGTCGAAACAACAATACAGCATCAAGTTAACAACAGTCGAAGAGAAAAAAGAAAAATAAACCTATAATCCCTGTTTTCATTTTAAAAAAACATAATACTTTATTGTATTATAATTTGTTTCATCAAGTATTCGTACGTTAAAGATTGATTGATTTTGATTGATTGAGTGACGGGAAGAATATGAAATCTATAATGGTAGCATTGGCCTTATCCGGCTACCAACTCATTGTTCTGTCAAATCCACAGCCGTCATTAACAGAACGGACATTTGAAGTACAAGTAGTGCTCACTTCAACTGACATCTCATCAACGTTTATGTCCTTGATCGATGATATGTTAATTTAACATGACAAGCCTCTAATGCCAAATATTGAAGCAATGTATCAAACTGTGTCTAAATGCAAAATCAATGCCATTGCCCAATCAATATGCTTGTGTCAGATACTAGACAATCATTTAATAGGAAAAAACGGGAAATTAATAACAGCCCTTATAGATTTTCTGAAATTTTTTCTCATGAACACACATCAATTGGAGAGACAGAGTATTGTTTCTCTGTGTAACAGAGTATTGTTCGAAAGTAGGTATTGTTTTCTTGTGAAAACGATATTGCTTTTTTTCGGAGGATGAAGCCCACATGGGTCTGAGACCTGTGTGTGGGTAATAATGGAATGATAATGATAGATGAGTTAAACCTACAGTTTTAGGTGTGTTCCAAACCACTTAGAAGTGATTTTACATCAGAGAGCTGAGTCTTTTTTGCTGGCCAAACCAATCTTGATAAAACCTTTGCACCATGCACAAAGAGGGGCCCAGGAACTTGTGACTTATCTGACTGAGCAAATACCTGCCATTTCCCTGAAGCTTCAATCATTCGCCTCTTGACATCAAGCAAGGTAGCTTACTATCGAAAATCTCAATTAAAATTCTTTTTACATTCACTGAGATTATTGAAGCAAATTTGACTAGAATAAATAATTGAAGCCATTGAACTAAAAGCTAATAGCTTGGAACTTTTTTAAATGAGCCAATTGAGAAAGTGGTTACAAAATTGAAGTTTACGACATAAATCACACGTCTTATTTATTCCAAATGACTTGGTTTTGCACTTACTATTGTAGAAATACTGAAGATTGAGGACTGGAAACAAAATAAAATTCCATAGTTTGATCAAGGATGCAAAGTTATCGAGCTCTAGATAGTTAAAATATCAATTAACATTGCAAGTATTCAAGCACCCGACGAATTTACATGAAATAATTATTAACAGTTGTGCTGATTCTATGCACCATTCTATGATTTTTATAAACATCATAAGTAATTAAAAAAATATACAATATACAAAAATATATAATTTGCTTTCGTATTCACAAACAATGCACATCAGCAGCAATGATATTAAAACAAACCTATTCCGATTCTGGAGAAACTTCTACAATGCTATGATTTTCGCTACCCATTTAGCCTATAATGTTGACCTATTTTTCGTCATAACTCCTTTTATATATTTGGCCACAAAAGTTCAAAATCGATAGGGACCTCACTCTGACTACGAAAAAGCTGTAAACAATGTTTCAAAAGTCTAGAATCTCTATTTCAAGAGCTAGAGCACAGACGGACAACGGTATGATGTCAATAAGGCCCTGTCGGGTCTTTAATCATTTGTTACGTCCAAACATCCAATAACTTGGTATATCTAATTACAAATTAAAATTCATGTGAAATTCATTCTTCTTTCATTCTGCATTGAGAGGAAAATATTACTATTTTCCTCACTTCTAGTTCGTTCTTAGAGTAAACTTTTCTTTTTTAAAAAGAGGTGAAATAAACTACAAAGCTTTGTACTACAAAGCTTTTCCTGAGAATTATAAGAAATGGTAAAAACAAATATTCAGAAATAAAGAATATTTTACTTTTCTATCCACGCCTACTACAGCCGTCTTCTCTTCTGCCTTACTAAAAATTTATTCATTTCTTATTCGAAAACAAATGATGGAATCGTTGAGCTGGAAGAGAAACTCTTCAACTGGCGAGTGGAATCTCTCTGTTTTCCGGGTTTTCTCAAGTGTTAGTTATGATATCGCTACGGTTTCTCAAGTATACACCTACCCCTCCCCCCCCTCCCCAACCTATAAATGTTGTTGACTCAATACTTATTTTATTCTTCGTCTCTATGACTGCACAATGCATTTGTGCCCCTATTATCAATTCATGAGAGAAACATTTTTCTATGTAAAATGTCAGTAAGTCAAAATTTTATTGTATCTTTTGTTAGAGGTTTTTGTTGTTCTCAAGTATTAAATTCCATCCGTTGAATGGAAAGGGAATTCGTCTAAACAGACACTGATCTATGACCATTTCTCAGACAATAATAATTGTCAAGAACTATTCTTTGGTAATGTACAATATGATTGTACACATCCATATAGTACAATAAATTATATCCAAAAAACTGGCACGATCAATACTTTACTGAACAATCAATGCAGTACATAAGCTCTCAAAACAATTAATAAATAAAACCGTAAGTTAAGAATCCTGGAAATTTTTTTAAGATTAATCAGTTTAACATATCAAGGTATTTCTTTTTACTTTTCTGTAAATGGAAACGGAAATAATTTGAGCTGCTCCTGATGCAGGTAAATCGGTTAATTGACAATGAATATTTATTTTCTGTTGGAAGGCATGAGCATAATATTCTAATTATTTGGAAAATTATTCTAATGACTTGTATACTATTTTTACCTTTAATTTTCCATATAGACTATCTCAATTCCATTGTTGAAAACTTTCGAATTCTTTCTCATTCATACGAATATATTCCAACACCAACTCACCTACAAGTTTTTCCTGTTTTTGAGTTAGCCATGTGATTGAGAAAAATGATTCTATAGTAAATAGGGAAAGTATGAACAATTTTCTTGTGTATCAGTCAAATACGGAAATAGCTGAGCAGTTGGAAGGCTCTCTTGGGAAATCAACTCTGTTACACTCTTCTTACCATCATTTCCTCTCTGCCATTTCATCGTCCTGGGTCCACCTCAAATTATGTTTTCATTCACGCTATTAATAACACTAATTTATGAGAAAATGACTGGATGCGACCACAAATTGAAATGAAAAGTAATGGAGAAGTAGAATGACGTAATGATGCTCGCATACCGAATATTATGAAAAAGTGTTTCCACTTTCTAATAGTTCTGGAATATAGAAATTGTGGTAATGGAAAAATAAAAAATATTATTATATTTAATACATAAATTATATTCATATTTGGAATACATGTGTTTCTATTTTTGCGAGACTGAACTCTTAAAAATCTTAGACGTAATTAATTCATTATATATTTGGATTTAACTGGAATTTTCAGCAGGCCATAATAGCATATTATGGCTACGTATTAGATAGCATTTAAAGTTAGTATCCATATCTGGAATCATAGGCCCACTGGATTTTTAAATAATTATCAGATGTAATCATTTTTTATAATCATAATTATTTATCCTTCTTTATAAGATAATGATCCTTATTCTGTTTTTCACTATAATTCAAGCTTTTAATGTTATATTTATTAAACAAATATATCCGACTCATACCATGCATAAAAAGTATCGGAATAACAATACAGATCCTTTTTCTAATTATTTAGCTCCCATTTCGGACTGCCTCTCAAATAAATTGGATTAATTGTGACATAGTTTCACTTCATAACCCGCCGTTAGCAATGAATAAAATAAGCAGTAAAAACATATTTATCGTATGAGCCCTATTATTTGTCTCATGGGCTCAATTGGAAATTTTCATTGTTCAAATATTAATTACATCTCTATAATACCATGACAATTTTAATGCTGTTCAATGCATCGTGTCTCAAATCTCCATGGAATACGGAAATTATTTTCAGAAATGAATCCAACGCGTTAATTTTAGTTGGTAATTCATGTTAAATAATATCATCTAATGATTCAGAATGCCTAAATTCATACATTAGGTTTTAAAGTGGCTTAGTAAAACCTTTAAGTCAAATTGCCGATTACAATATTCCAAAGAGATAATGTGAAAAAGAGCTTTCTCTTCAACAAAATACCAACAGAGGAATATATTAAACGATTGATTCCTCTTTTCAACGCTGCTAGGTTTGATCCAGAAAAGTTACTTTGAAACGATTCAAAGTACTTAATTAAACGATGAAGTATCAAAGAATGTGCTCTTTATCATCAGCAAAGACTGAGCAATCATTCAATATTCCATGCTACTCAAATATTAGACAAATATTTTAAGTTTATCTAAGATCTCCATCTCAATTTCTGTGGATATTGATGAAATATATGTCTTCAATACTCAAAATAGGCAAAAGAGTCAAAATCTAACAGCAATTACGTCATAATAATGTGAAGATGGATAATTATTTTCGATCACATAGAATTTTTCATGAAAATGTATTAGATATACAGAGTTTCCTGTTGTAACGTGCAAGGCCCAAGGTTATATGTCACAGAAAAACTACATAGAATAATTTTCAAAACAGATTTCAGCCACACAAATTTTCAAGAGGACTGTTTATAAAAAAAGTATTGGTCAAAAGAAATAATTTTCCCCACATTTGACTTTATCAAAATGAGTTTCCTTTACACTTGGTTCAAAAATGTCCTCAACAAAAATTTATTTTAAATAATTAATCTCTTTCATTACTGAGTTTTCTTTTTCATGCAACTGATACCCAATAACCTAATACCTATACCTAGTAACTCTTCCAGACAGCCCATACTCCTTTTCTAATCATTGTTCATTCTAATTTTCACTCTATCATAATATCCAACATTCTGAAAATACCTTTTTCCTATGGTGACCCGAAAAAGTGCCTATTTTTGCACTAATTGTAGCACGCAAAATAGTCTATTCCTGCACCAGTGCGGGAAAATAAATTCCAGTGCGTGAAAGTACTTTTCACTCAAGATTTACAACCTAACAATTAAAATTGTAAGAATGTAATATGCAGGTTCCCTATTATGCATTCAAAAATAGGTTGGCTACTCTGTTGCAGCTACGAAATACAATCAGCTGTAGTTGTTGTTGAAATCGAGTTGATTTGAAGATAGGTTATGTGAGGAATTGTCAGGTTATGAATGTCCTGTTTTGTTCTGTTTAAATAATTTTATACGTTTCTGTAAGAAAAATATCATGTGTAATTCGAGCGCAAAGTATTGTTACTGCACTCGAGAAACTTTTTTCTCGGGACAGAAAAACCCCACTTTGCACTCTAATTACACAAATAGTTATTTCCTTGTGTTATACTTAAATTGATAAATTGGATTTCAAGTGAAGTGATTGAAATAATTTGAATTGATGAAGTGACGAACTGAAATAAACGATAAATCTATTATTATATGGCTGGACACAATCAGCCACCTGAAGAGTGTTACATTAATCTTCATTTAGTTGGCGATTGCTTTTACGCGAGCGAGCTCTCTCGTTTATCGTTTTGTGCTTTGTATTTGATGAGCATACAACAAACACTCTTGTGGTTATTTACAATAGGAAACTAAGCTTATTATATGACCTAGCTTATGATTTGGGTTTCAATTCTTTACCCACACATCACTCACAAATACATCACGTGATGAAAGCAGACATGAAGCAACCTAGTTCAGCAATACAAGTAACATGGCCGAATGAGTAATTATGAGAGTACAGTAATGTTGTCTTTGTGATGGGTAGGCTACTATAAGCGATATTACCATCTGAATTATTTACCTCTCAATCCAAACATAGACCTATGCGCATTATTAGTCTACATAATTATGGTTTGGTTAATAACAATGTTCTCTTTCCTTGTTTGGAGTAAACGCTTGGTGGAAATCCAGTAGCGAGCGGGTTTTCCTATTTTGTACATTCTAATCATATTTATAATAAGCATGTTCTAGTTATGATATCGAGATAACAACTACCGTATGGTGTATTTTGGTTTACTTCAATGTGTGACTCATGGTGTAAGTCATCCATGTTTCTTTCTATAGCCTATCATCAATTTCAACAACATTGTCACTGTAAACTTACATGAAATTACCAATAACATTGTATGCAACATCTAGTCTATGTCTGCGAATTATTATTATTATTATTATTTTGCTTTTCCATCACATTTGATGTGAGTTTTCCAAACAAAATCTTCCTATGGCAAGATTTTGATCAATTTATATGGGAATGTTCAGGAACGCCCTAATCATTGATACAGTGCTAAATACTACTGCCTTCTGCATTGTGCATTTTGTGCTTTTTGACACTCCCAACTGACTCAAATTTGATGTCACCTTTTTTGTAATTAGTCCAACCGCAGAAATAATGACAGGCATGATTGACTCCTTTCCTTGTTGCCAGATATCCTTTATCTCTGCAGCCAGGGGGAGATACTTGGAGATTTTCTCAGTGTAGTACTGATCCAAGTTGTGGCAGCATGGTATGCCAACATCTATTAAAATAGTTTCCCTGGTCTGCTTATTCATTAGGATTATATCTGGCATATTATGTGCAATTGTCCTATCTGTCAAGACTGATCTGTCCCAATACAATTTATATATACTGTTCTCAAGTATTGGCAGAGGCATGTATCTGTAGTAAGGATCTTTTTCCTGAAGCAGCTCATGTCTTAATGCAAGGTCCGGATGGAGTATGCCAGGTACACTGTTGTGCCTTTTTAAATAGTCAGTGGCAGCCATTGTCTGGCATTATTATTAATATTATTATTATATTCTGTAATAAAAAAGTCAACATCATTTAAATGCCCAATTTGATAATCTTTTTAATCTTTTTCCATGGAATAAGTGTGTTTATACAATGTAGATGCATTAGCACTTGACTAGACAGGGTGGTCATTTCAATGTTCCTTATGTTAGGCTGAAAAAACTACAAAAATCATATCATTGGAAGCATTTAATAAGTCACCTATTGTCTCTAGAGCTCTTAGTGCAGATTTGTTCAAATTTAAAGAACAAAATATGCTTCTGGAGAATCCCCAATATAACAAATTGTCTACTGATATAATAAATAGTTATTTTTAAGCTGATTGATTGAAGTATTCTGTTTTAGTGTATATTTATATGTTTTATTTTACATTATACCTTACATGTTATATTTTCAGGTGCTATTTAAAATTATTAGACTATTGATATAAATAAATTTGACGAGGCCTAATGTACATTATTATGTATTTGTTGGACTATGAAATATTTCTATTTCTAATGGATAAAAATGAATTAGATTTCAGTTTGTATTTGCTTACATATTGATTTTTCTTCTTGTTGATGAGACTGATACTTTTGTAGGTAAAGAGGGGAATAATAAGAAATTATGTAAATGTTGATAAAACAATCGTTTAAAGTGAGGTGTTAACTAACTGGTAAGTTATAATGAAGCAGTTAACGTCATGTTCTGCACTCAGCACCCAAGTGACGAAATTATTGTAACAGGAAATCTATGCAACCATTCTAATCCTTATTGAAAAAGGTAAGGAAAGAATTATTGTCAATTATATGGCTCTGTTATTCATTGCATGATTCGTAGCGATTTTATGGAGATTCTCGAAAACTTTTTCAATTAGAAACATTCATCTTGTTCTATAATTTTTAAAAAGAATCAGGTGGAAATTTTTTAAAAAAGTTAAAATGTTTAAAGCTAAAATGTTGAAATTTTATCAATGTGACTTCTTTACAAAGCTCATAGAAACACTTGTTGCTATAAAAGCGAGAGTACATGGAGCAGATTTGTCAATTTAGATACCTACGAGAGCAACTATTTCGCTCTTGCAGCTCATGTATCTCTAACCTCTCACTTCATGGCAACTGGTGTATCTCTTCTGGAATCTGCTTGAAACGGTATATAATACGAGTACGTAAAAATCAAGTAAAAAACAAGGTGTGCAATAAGTTAAATTCTGAATTCACGAACGTTGTCGCTTCATGTTGAACAAGCATATCGGTGATCCCTGAAAACAAGGAAGAAAACAAGTGAAATATTTCGAGCATGAATGTCGACTTTTAAACTCGATTGAAAGTTTCACATTTAATTATTTACTTACAGCGGTCTGAAAAAGTTGAAGAGCACAACAGGCCATCTTCCTTTCCACTTACCCGAACTTTGCACAAGTTAGCGAGTTTTGCCCGGATGTTTACGCTCTTCTTTCCTATTAAACTCCTCTATTCCAAACTCACATTTTATGTCTTGAATTGGGAATCATCTTCCATCTGTCCTACTAACAAGATGACACGTTTTCGACCACATTTTTCAGTTCCTTTCATTTCAATTTGTTTGGCATTTCCTGACATTTTTCGACACATTGCTCTTTCAACAATATTTTTTATGATGTTGAAGATTCCACTAATATTAGTGATATTGTTTCCACTAATATAATTATAATGAAAACTTAAAAACACTTTAACTGGAAATTACAACTCACGTTATGGTGTGACAGCCGTTTCACTCTGTTGTCAAGAGCATCGTCAGACGACCCACTGTGGGCTCTAACGTGAGTTATAATTTCCACTTCAAAGTGAAGTTTTAATTAATTCTTTTTAGTCGATCGTTACATGTTTAAATCCTCCTCTTTTATGATTTTCATCATCATCATACAGTAATTTATATTTTCATCATCACTTATATTCTTTAAGCAAGACAGTAGAATTACAACTCATAGTTTTAAATGAAACGTCCAAACTTGAAAAAAATCTAATGGAGACTGGAAAGCAAATGCACAATCTCAGGTGTACTGTTGTCAGGATTTGGCAGATTTTCTACTGCTCTTCTCCAGATTCTCTCTAGATATAAGGATACTCAGCCAATACAAAATGAAATGGACTTCATAAGCTCACAGTACTACTACTACTTCTTCTTATTTTTTTCTTTTCTTCTTCATATTTTTTTCTTTTCTTCTTCATATTTTTCTCTCTCCTTCTTCTCGTTTTTTTCATTTTCTACTTCTTCTTTTTTTTCATCATCACCCCCCCTCACCAATCCTCATCCTCCTCGTCCTCCTCCTCCTCTTCCTCCTTCTCATCTGCCTCATCATCCACCTCCTCCTCATCTTCCTTCTACTCCTTCTCTTCGCAAATCGGCAAATGTTTCTCAATTTTCTCTCCTAACTTACTTTAAATGTAAGAAATTTTGTAATGCACGATCTTGTTAGAACAATGCTTGCCATAGGTCTTTCAAAACCTGACAATGTATGATAATATTATACAAATATCAATAGAAATATCTTCCTCCCCTTCCATCGCTTATTCCTTTCAACCCAAACTTTAATCCTCTCTTCTCTCTCAATGCATTTCATTTCATCTCTGGTTTTCTCCACTCAATCTTCAAAGTAGTCTTCTTTCACCTTTTCATATCCCAAACTTGAAATGAAGAACTCGGGTTTTTCCAAATTGATGACTTTTCCCATATGACATAAGCTCATCTTCAAATAATGAATTCGAAATTTTAGGCAACTCGACTGCGAAATTGTCACGCAATCATCCTAAATTTCAAATATCACACGTTGATCGTTCTGAAGCCTATAGGGAATTTGGCCGTCGATTTTCTGAATCGTCACCCAATAAATAATAGGCTTCGGTAATCTTTGGCGTTGCACTTATATCGAGAGTAGATTTTCGACGAAAATGCGTGGCTCACCATCGGCCGGTCGCCCCGGTCAATCGCTGTAGGGTCCCTGCCGCCTCCGCCGCCGCCTCTGCTGCTTCCATTAATTTTCTAGGTCAGTTAACCAACCGAGCCACACGTTGACGGTTCACTGCCCATGTTGCTGATAAGCGCATGAAATATGCCCTATTTATCAACTCATGACCCTCTCAATTTTTGCACAACCGTGAGGAAAGATGGTTGATGATGGGTACCATTTAAAGCTTCAAGGTGCCAAGGTACCTTGGTACACACAAAATACCAAGATAAATGGGACAGTGATGATGACGAATCTTCAATTGGTTCACGTCACAACACAAATTTCACATAAAGTTACATAAGTAGCCATAATAAATGCCTAAAAAACTCGACAAATTATTTAATATAAAAAACAGGAATGATAGAAAAATATCAAGATTTCTCATGGGTATTCATACAATATTCAATCAGAAAAAAGTCTCATGTATTTTAATTAAAAAAGTTTAACTTTAAAAAGCTGAGCGTAGGTTGTAGCCTGAATATAGACAATATGAGATATAATAAAAAATTATTCAAATGAGATTGTTAGATTATTATTTATCAAATTAATAATTATTAAATTACTGAGAGGAAATCATAAAAAAAGTATAAAAACCTTTCAAATTTGCAATAAAGCATTTTCAAGATCAATGTTTCGAATTGAAGAAACTATGGACGAAGATTAGTTGGAAATGATTCTCATTGCCTCAGGAGTGGAGTAGAAGTAACTATTTAGAGAGCACATAGAAGAGGGAGAAAAAATTTAATGTAAGTGACAAAAATTGCAATTTCATCGAAAAATGAAGAGTGTAATACTTATTGTAAATAGTGATTATAAGATAAGTGATGCATTCTGAACTTCCTATTCGTATGATGTGATCCTTGAACGCAACTGCACTGTGTCTCAGTGGTGTTACTTGCATAAGGTTATCCAGTCCTCTGAGCAAGGAAAATGCAAATTTTGAGCTGAGCTTGCATCATGGCGATGATACCTTTTATACAAAATTGCAAGTCTCACAATATCTAGATCTAGAGTTCAGACAATTCAATTTTATTTTATGTATGAACTTCAATTTAAACTATAACTTACTATAAAACTATCATACTATATATGTATGCACATGGATTGTTTTATAACTAGGTTTTATTAAATGTTTCCTGCTCTCACAACTGAAACTCAATTAGTAAATAACTAGCAGCTACCCGTCCTTCGTACGGATTATGTTTAGAAATATGACTAAATAAAAATATGTTTCGGCTTTTTTGATAGCAACGATCATGAAGTTGTTAGCAGCTTAGTAAACAACTTTGAACGTAAACAATAATTCAGTGACAGTTATCAGAGAGAATATTTGAGAACAGCTGATTGATATATCATGATAAATTACGTGATTTGTTCGTATATGGTAATAATAGTGCTACCTGGCGAATTCCCAAGAGCCTAGCGCAAACCGCACCTTCCTAAAATGTTAATTTTTGTTTTGATAAATTTAAATTAGAAATTTTTTTTTTTTTCAACAAAGAAATAATTGATGAAACATAAGATGAGCTTTGATTCAACAGTCATGTGTTTCCTGTTTCCTGACAGCAATGCTCCGACTACACAAGTCTGCAGACAGCGTAAATAACGCCGCAAAGGACCCACCATTCAGATTATATTTGAGAACAGCTGATTGATAAATTACGTGATTTTTTCTTATCTATCTATATAAATAAAATTAGAGTTTTGTCTGTACATTTATAAGAATTATATATTTTTTGGTTATTTTTACGTTTTATACATTAAATAAGCCGAAAATAGTCTTATCTCACTTTCTGTCTGTCTGTGTGTCTGTCTGTCTGTCTGTCACGGCCCCAAAGGCATTTTATGCGGCCTTCTCCTGAAAAACGAGAGCATCGATCGGGATTGAAGTTATTTATCCGTATTGAAAACCTTTTTGACAATGTCTTTAGCTATAAAAAACTAAATTAACTTTTATTTTAACAGAATAATAAACGTTTAAAAACCAAGTATTGTGCTATTTTGGATACATTTCTTCTAAGTTTTATTACCACATGAGAACAAATCACGTAATTTATCATGATATATCAATCAGCTGTTCTCAAATATAATCTGAATGGTGGGCCCTTCGCGGCGTTATTTACGCTGTCTGCAGACTTGCGTAGTCGGAGCATTGCAGTCTTTTAGGAAACATATGACTGGCGAATCAAAGCTCATGTTATGTTTCATCAATTATTTCTTTGTTGAAAAAAAAACAACAAAATTTTCTAATTTCATTTTATCAAAACAAAAATTAACATTTTAGAAAGGTGCGGTTTGTGCCAGGCTCTTGGGAATTCGCCAGGTAGCACTATTATTACCACATAAGAAAAAATCAGGTAATTTATCATGATATATCAATCAGCTGTTCTCAAAAATATTCTCTCCGATACCTGTCACTGAATTGTTTACGTTCTAAGTTGTTTACTAAGGGCCCGTTCACACGTTACAGTTTTTGTGCGGTACAGTAAATTTGCTGTATCAGTTATTTTGCAGTGCTTTCGTTTGCATGTACATTTCATATTGTATGTTCACATAATACTGTTTCGACTGGATCCAGTAAAAAAGCTGTTCTAGCCGATTTCTACATTCGGTCTTGTCTTCAAAAACTGTATCGCTAAAATCAGCTGTACCGCAAAATAACTATCCGTATCCGGTGGCACATGTATTGTACCGGTAATGGATATGTTCAAACGATACGCTTATTATGCTGGAAGCAGTCTTCAGATCGTCAGCATTGATCTTCTTCATTGATATTCTTCAGTATTGATCTTCTTATTAGTGAATTCCAGTGTCCAGAAGTGGAAGATATTAATTGTGAAAATTTAATTTCTCTAATATATGAGAGACCCGCCTTGTGGGACAAGACTTAAGATTAATATAAAAATAAAGAGAGAAAAATGTGTGGAATATTGAAACCAGAATTTGCGTACTTTGATCAAAATTTAAGAGAAACCTTCAGTAAGAAACTTATTTAAAAAATCTTACACAAATAAAAAATCCTGGACTGGAATAAATAAAACTGAACTGGAAGCGCAATGGAAGAAGGAGAAGAGCACAGCAATAAGCAGCAAAGCCGGACCGTGTGAACATCACAGTACAGTTGACGCAGTACATTAAAAAAACCGTACCGCAAAAAAACTGTATCGTCTGAACGGGGCCTAAGCTGCTAACAACTTCATGATCGCTGCTATCAAAAAAGCCGAAACCTATTTAGTCTTATTTCTAAACATAATCCGAACGAAGGACGGGCACAATAGCTAGTGTGGTAATAAAACTTCGAAGAAATGTATCCAAAATCGCACAATACTTGGTTTTTAAACGTTTATTATTCTGTTGAAATAAAAGTTAATTTAGTTTTTTATAGCTAAAGACATTGTCAAAAAGGTTTTCAATACGGATAAATAACTTCAATCCCGATCGATGCTCTCGTTTTTCAGGAGAAGGCCGCATAAAATGCCTTTGAGTATATCGGGAATATTTATGATAGCTCAGGTTGAAGAATCTTCAAATTTTGAATTTCAATAATTATTGGAATCACCGAGACAATTAAAAATATATACATTTCTTTCACACATATTCATTTATCAAATTCATATCTTGTGAATATTATCTCATCTTATCATCTACAAATTTTATATGATTAATAAAGATTTAAAATTTCTATCTTTCAATGTCAGATCAGACTGGGGATGAAATATCTATTATTACCTCATTTAATTATTAGGAATACGAATTTGAAAACAATGAGACATACTGGGGAAAATATGAATATTGAGATTCATCTCAATTCTTGGACAAATATTTGTACTCAACCAAAACAATTTAATTAAAAATGTCTGTATAATTATCTTTGAGAGGAAAATACTCGAGTACTGAGGTCTCGGTCAATTAATACAAATTTAGGCACTTGTTATTGAGCCGAACGTTTTAAAAATTCAGAGCTGTCTGGTTGTTCTTAGCCGCTCGTAAAACGCGTAAAAAGTCGCGACGTTGAATTGCAAACGGCTGGTAAAGTTCCTAACGCTAATTACTTCCAAGAAAAACAAAGAGAGCTAGCAAAAGTTGGAAAAAGAATCTCAAGCTTGGGAAAAGTTTGCCGGGACAGTAATTTCATTAGCCTCGAGAAGTAGAAAAGGAAAATATTTGTAGCCTAATTCGCTTTGCAGAAGCTCTGCTCATTATCGCTGTGTTCAAGTCTGAACTTGAGCTCGCCTGCTCGTTTAGTTTGCCTGGGGGTTTGACCAGACCCCAGACCCCACACCGAACCACACTTCCCCGGCACAAATATTCAGCCAGTTGTCTCTTTATCTGTTGAATGTTAATTTTTGCAGACCCCAGCCGAACTCCATTGCCTCACATACTGGAATCACACACTAGCTTGCAGTGATTTGAAACCGTTCATAACACGCCCATCCACAGATTGGTATTGGCCTTGGTATTAACAAAAGATGAGCATAGAATAGAAAATCAATATTTACTTTAACCTAATCACTTTTAATTTGAATAGCTGGTTGTATAATGTATTTTTAGCTAATGTGTGGAAAAATAATTGTTGAATTAACTGTGTACAGTGATTAAATTTGATCCAAAATTCGAGATTTATGATAATTAATTTGAGTGAAATTTTAATAACAGCCTTTTTCAAAAATCAAGGGTCTAAGGAAACCACGGACACTAGCCACGTCCGATTGATCTGTAAATCTTATATTAATAAATCTTATCTGCAAATTTAATGGAGTTTAATCATACGAACGATCCGATTCGTGACACAGCTCAAAAATGTCTCTCATTTTTATTCTCATTTGGTTTCTCCTTCACCATGCCTATGTTACTTTTTTTGTTCCACTAAATATGAAAAATCTTATGAATCAGTGTATTTATGCAATTCCCATCAGCGTGCAAAGATGTACATTTTGCTGATTCATTTTCTCCAATGTTCCACTCGAAACTCAAACCAATGTCTATTTTTCCTCTCTAGGAAGTTTAATTGTGAGATCGTTTCTCACATTTGTTTAATTATGTTTTCACTTTTTTCTCAAGAATCAAAGAATATCTAAAAAAATTTCTAAAGAATATTGAACGTCATCAAGTCATCAACGAGAAAAATCGCAGAACTATAGCAACGGATCGTTTGTGTAGTAGGTCCCTTATTGGAATAATTCTGTAACGTATGGAAACTCGAGGAAATCTATAATTTAATTAGGACGATGAAATATCACGTATTTTATTTATTGGTAATTCATTGTTCACTCTTCATTCCTATTCTCTCCAACTGAGAGATAAATGAATGGAGTTTACATAGTCGCAGGTCTCTTTGCAGATCTTAACCGTCTGGCTTTCAATGGTTCAGAGTTTGCAGAAGCTTAAGGTCCTTTGAGACCAGTTATTAACTCAACAAAGTTTGCTTGCGTTATGACTACTTGAAACTTATCTGCGATGCTTCATTATTTCCATTGTTTTATTGTGGTTAAGCTTGTGCTCTGCCTCATTAAAACTATTGTTTAATTGCTCCATTTCTCTAAATCACGGTCTTTAGTGGATTGTGGCGATTGTGGCTTTCAACGGAAGGAAATGTATGTGGAACATTCATCTTTCCAAATTTGAATCATCAGTATCATCGAGGGTACCAGTCATGCATTCCTATTCTGTAACAAATAACAAGATCCAAGATATTATTCTCATTTCATTACTACAAGCATTTGAAGATAGATATAATTTCCAATGCCTAACATTTTCAAATTCTAGCGAGATAATAATACAATTGGCCTCGTATTCGTAGATTGTCTAGTTAGAGACCACCATTCTAGATCTACTCTAAACTTCAGATCACAGGTCTTTTTAGAGTCTACCCACTCATTGAATTCATCCACGTGAAGATTATTAATTTTAAATTGAGTTTTGAGCCTCTTGTTACCGTGAATGGGAATGAACAGAAAAAAGTGTTGTTCAATCACAAGTGCTCGGTACTGCGCTGAACAGGGTGCCCTGTAACCATATATGACACGAGATATGAAGTCTGCTTTATTATCACAAACCGGTGGTTCGACACCCACCTGAAACTGGAACTCTCCCACATAAGTCTTACTCATGTTGGCTTCATATCGGGGAAAAATCATTTCCTAATGATCAAAGCTACTTCTTCGATACAGACGTTCTTGGGACTACTAATATAATTTGATAGTTGGTGAGAAGCGTACCTGCTACTCTGAGCCTTTTTAATGTAGTAAAGTTTTGTTTAGACGAAAAAATACAATACATTGTGTGGGTCAATCGAATTTCCATTGGATAGATTTCTAATTTTGTTTGCAATGGAACATTTATCGATTCGTTAGAGGCAACAATGCTAGATCTTCTACAAGCTCTAAATCCATGAAATTTTTTACGTTCCAGTTCCAGCTTACAGAATTTGGACGGCCTGTGAGTAGGTTTGTACACCAAATATGTACATTTAATGGGCATCACGCATTACTGTTTAAAACATAAATACTTGCTAAATGGATAATCTACATATTACATCCATCTTTACTTTCTGAATGTCGGGTTGGGATAAGTGCCACATGTATTAAAAAAACTGTTTACAAAAATGTTGGCTTCTTGTGTTCAGAGTATTAGACAATACTGAATCATAGCAAATCATCATGTTTCCTTCATGTCTGCTGATGCTTCTCAAATTTCCCGAGTGTTTATAACTGGAACCAGCAAGAGTAAACAAAGTTGAAGGTTTTAAGGTAGATAAAGAAAGTCCTCGAATTGAAGAGTGAGCGCAATGAAACGCTTGAAGTGGACTTTTCCTGCGGGTAGCCCTGTCGCAGAATGTGCAGGAAAAGCTGCTTTACACGACGCCTTGTTTACCAAAACCCTTGAGTCGTCGGTCGCCAGCGCATCAATTTTTATAGAACTCTATCGCTGTTCGTCCGCTTGCTTGCTCACCATACGAGCTTAGCTTAGCTTATCCCGCATCGTTCGTGGTGCGCTCTCAAGTACTAGTAACCCGACTACTGGATTTGAAAAAAAGAATGACAACAGTTTCTTGGATATAAATTTTCCCTGTATCATTCCAGTTGAATGATCGTGAAGTGTAGCAAGTATTGAAGATTCAATGAACTGAATAAGATATGACATTATGAATATCTTCGTATAGCATGATGTATCAGAATTCGGGAGATGGGTTGGATAAGAGTGAACCAGGAATAATAAACATTTTATTTTTTCAATTGATGTGATAATATTTCTAGAATGATGAGAGATAATGTCGGTATCTTTTGATGAATTGAGTACCGCCTATAAATATCAGACGGCAAGTTACTCTACAGCAGGGGCCCCTTAGGCAACCTGCAACATGACATAATACTGAAAAGGCAATATGCCCCTATTAGGCAACATGCTAATGACAACATAATGTACTTATAAGGCAACAAGACTTCGTCCTTCTGTCTTTTGCTTTTTCGGTATACTGAAAATCATTATTATATTTCATGATTTGCAATCGATGCCTCTCTGATTTTTATTGTAGTTTTGAATGATGTTATTTTAGCAATAAAGGAATTCAAAATCAAACATGATAACAAACAAAATGACACGCCGCAGTCGCATTCAAACATCGAGTTTGCTAGAGAACTGTAAATATGTTCAATTTTTCTAAAGTAAGCATTGAGACTAATTTCAAATCAACTTCATGATATTTCAAAATAAAGTATATCAAAGTGTTGCAATGTACGTTGTTTGTCTCCACCATTATTTTATTCCAGATCTCTTTGTGCTTAGAACCTGTAGAAATGTTGTAATATTACGAAGCTCTGTCACACGTTTTGATCGAACGCTAATACTGCGCATTGGTAGAAACACGTTTTTGTAGAAAAGTGAACCAATAATGTTCTGTTACAATCAGAAAAATTTGTCTTTTTTATTAAATGATATAGGTAAAGTTTTTGAAATAGCAGCAATTTCCACTTGAAATTTCATTTTTGCAGATCCCCCAGAGGTGAGATTGACTGGTGCCCCGAACGGTGACCTGGAGGAGGGCTCTCCCGTTGTTCTGCGCTGTGTAACCGACGCCAATCCGCCGGCGTCGGTTGTGTGGCGTCGTGCCGGACGCACCGACATTGCCAGTCTCGAGGAGAGTCTGCAGTTTAGGCCGGTTACACGCAAAGACTCGGCCACCTACACTTGTCAGGCCAAAAACACACTCGGAGCCAGTGAGCCTATCACTGTCTATCTGGACGTTAAATGTGAGTAGTCCTGCTTCTTAGTAGCTGCCTAATGTTTGCCAGATTGACCAGATTTTGTCAATTTACTGCAAATAAAGTTTAGTATATTAGTTTTTGGAAATAACTGCTAATAAATAGAAATAGAATAAAATATTAGTATATGACAAAATAATATTTCCAACTACTCTCATATTGAAACCATTGGTCGGGTAAACATATGAATAATCTATTTTGTGTGAAATTATTGTCGTTCTGATTTTTTAGTACATATATTTCCTCGAAAACTCCTTATTCAAAACAATAAAAAGCGAAAATCCTTAAAAATTCTTCCTTGAAAGTTGATTCAGCACTTCAGAAATTTGAAAGTATTAACACTATAACACTCACAGAGCCGTTGAGAAAAAGCTTTTGTTATTTTTTATAATTTTTTTATTTTGAAACAGCCAATCAAGTTCACCTTTTACGAGACTGATCGCAAAACTTCTGTGTACCATTCCAAACATGTTATTGTACAACCATTTGTAAATACCGCACTGAAACATTTTTCATTGACAAATCATTCGATTACTATAAATAAAATAATATAAAATCTCTCCTATATTTGCAAATGAGCAAGTGTAATCATTATTAAGTGTAATCACCAAATTGTTCAGTAACTGTTACGTTGCGTATTAGGTATTAATGTTGTTACGTTGGAAAGTAGAACGGAAAGATTAAGAAGCTTATTTACACCTATAAAATACAATCAACTTATAAATCAACTAATAATCAACTTATCAGGCTAAGGTCCGACCCCAACAATTTCATAAAAAATTTATATATTTACAAAAGTTTATTCGGGTCCCTCCTCAAAAAATGCTATCTAAACGCCGCTCACCACTAGAACCTTCAAAGTTTATATCGATCCTCATGAAAATATGGTCATGAAGAAAAATTGGGCGAAAAGATTTCAATTTATTGTTAAAAGAGCCTGAAGGAAGAAGACAGCAGGTTATCAATTTTATTTATTTATTCGTTTGAACAAAATATATATAAATGCGATGCTGAAAAACACATAGTTCCAAACTCTTTTCTGACCAAATCATTAGTTAGTTCACAATAAAAATTCAGATTTATTAAAAATAAGAGCAATAAGAGGAAGAACATTCATTTTGAATAACAAAATCGGGATAAAGATCGATTATTCCGTAATTTTGTTTACTATCATGAATGATAAAAATTTATCACACAGAATGTTCAGCTTAGACATCCTGTTTACTGGAACATGTATTTATTTAGAAACACAAAGTAAGTCCATGTCGGGACTTGATGTATCACTTTCAATTTAAAAAATAAATAGCATTTGGAACATGATGCCGTGTTGTTATCGTAATATATTGCTCTACCACTGTTCGTTATCATAAATCTTCAATGAGATGCGTTGTGGCTGAAGTTGAGAATAACAATTCGGGTACCTCGAGAATTTGTAATCTTCTTGGGGGAAACTTGGAAGATCCGTAATCCCTTTGTAAAGGAGAAGCTTCGCTCACGCACCCCAATCCCAGTTTGAAAAGCTCTCTCAATATGAATAAACAAACTTCTGATAAGATGCATAACGTATTTTCAATTATATTTCCGCCGTAATTAATATATGTTTGAAGATATTATGTGAATGATCTCTGTAAAGTCTGTAAACTGTTGACCAGAAAAAATAATTTCCCTTTCTCATACATTCTCCTAGCCCTCCCTTTCCATGATACCCCTTTTGAAAGGGATGAATAGCAAAACCAATTGAATCCCTATTCTCTCTTACTTTCTTTCTAGGAGTGCTGATGTTAAGCATGTGTAAATTAATAAACTTGTAAAATGAATAGAAGAATTAATCAAGTTACCCATACACTTATGGCTCATGGACTACAGGCTAGTATGATACTCTATAGAGGAGCCATTATACATCTATTATATGAGCATAAGAAATAACTATGGCTAACAATGCTCATTAATGAGAAAGAACATTAATAATTAAAATAAACTAATGTTATAAGGTGATTTTATACCTTAATTCTGGTATGAAAACAAAAAATCAACAACTTATCAAGTAACAAGTGATGCAATTCGGTGATTGATTACTTTAAATATATTCATAAATTGTAGTTGAGCGTTTTTGTGAATGATGTTTCAGATCCCCCTCAAATCAAGAGCGTGGGTAAAGATCGTCTGACGACGGCGACGCTATTCTCGCAGGTGTCGTTTGAGTGCGAGGCCGACGCAAATCCAACGCCGACGTTCCAGTGGCTGCAGCGGGTCGGACCCGACGCCGTTCTGGTGCGCAGTCGCGAGTCGCGTCTCGTCATCTCCAACGTCACCTACGACCATCAGGGCGAGTATGTGTGTCGCGTCACCAACGTCATTGCCGGCACCGAACGCCCCGTACAAAGCGAGGCCATCACTATACAAGTTGTTGGTAAGTTATTGTCCTACATCGATATTTCATTAGGGAGTTTAAATGCTTGTGAATCAATGAAATATTGATAAGATTATCTATCCTCTGAATTGGAAAAGTTTACACCAATCTTTATTTCCCCTTTAAAAAACAAGTACATAGATAACAACAATAAGTCTGAGAAAAAAATATACACATGCAGTTCTAATCGAGCAGCCGTGGGATGCGGATGGGTTTATCTGCGCTCCTATCAGCTTGATAGCCTTCATGTAGACTCCGGTAGCTTTCTATCAAGATTCCGTCTAAAACTTCATCTTTCTTTATAAATTATACAAATTTAATTATTTTACAAATTATAATTCTCCTCCATAATACTTGGTTCTGTCTGACTAATAATGGAAAATAAATGTGCCGAATGTAAAACTGAAATTGACGTGAAAGAGACTGTTAAGTGTACTGCCTGCAGCAAAGTCTTTCATCCAACATGTACGCGTTTGAAAACAGTGGAAAACTTTCGTAAGCTCGGTAAAAATCGTAAGAAATCGTGGAAGTGTGATCAATGTGTGGCTTCATCAATAAGTGATACTAGTGACATTTCGGAGCCGAAAAATTTCGAAGAAATTATTTGCTCTCTGAGAGAATTTATTGATGTTAAGTTTACAACATTTAGCGTAGAACTGTCCTCTCTTGCAACCGCTATCAAACAGATCAACGAATCCATAATCACTTTGAAAACAGAAAATTTAAATTTAAGAGAAGAATGTGAACACTTGAAATCAGAAAATCTGTTATGTCATCGTGAAATAAACGAACTTCAACAGAGATCTCGTGCTGATAATCTAGACATATCTGGTATTCCAACTACAAGCGGAGAAAATGTGTACGAAATTCTACATTGTATCGCTAATGCCATCAATGTACCATACAATGATGAAGATATTTCTATAGCTCACCGTGTCCCAACAGCAAAAGGTAAAATTCAGCCCATAATCTGTAAATTTGCCTTACGCAGTTCTAAAATAAAGTGGCTATTGGCGGCTAAAGAAAAGAAAACTTTGCTGACAACAGACTTGAATGCAAACCTGCCTCCTGGAAACATCTATATGAACGAACATCTAACGACTTCAAATAAGTTTCTTCTAGCTAAAGCCAGATTTTTAAAAAGGGATAAAAAACTGAAGTTCGTGTGGGTGAAGGATGGGAAAATCTTCGTTCGCCAGACACCTGATTCGCCAACTAAAAGAATTATTAAGGAGGAAGACTTAAGTCAGTTTTAGAAAGAATTATGGGAAAGAACGAATGTAGTTGACAATAAACATACATTTAATTGGATTTGAAATTTAATAGCTAATAATTGGTCGGAGATCGTCTTTCTTCCTAAGTCTTATAAGCAAAACAATGTGATTAATGTCATTTTTGAGTCTAAAGTATTTTTTTAAATGGTTTTAAATAGTTGGTGAAATAATAATAATAATAATATGATATTGGATAATTAATATGATATAAATATTACTTATATAACGCTTTTAATAATTTCACGTTAATAATACTTAGAAAAGGCAAGTTTTTATCTATATTCATAATGCTTGGTAAATAAATTTTTGTTTACTGATTTCAAAAACATTATCTACAAAAAAAAATTCTAATGAGTTATTTACATTATTATTGCATTGTTTGATTGATTTGGCTGGAAGATGGAACTTTTATTCATGATGGATTGAAGGAAAGGCAGTAAAGCAATTCAAGTGTTCGTATGCCGACTCTTTCCTTGATTATTTACTTCAGAAGATATTAAGATATGATTTGGATGTATTTTTTTTTTTGTTATTGTTTGTTGTCAGAATACTGTACGACATGATATTGTGATTCAGGATAATTTTTATTTTTTGACATTTGAGATGAGGTTGATGATGTAATTATTTGTTTTATAGACGTAGTCTGCTGGAGTCTGCAGGCTCAGGCTTGTTCAGTTCGACTTTTTTAGCAGATAGAGATTTTTAATTTGAAGATATTTTATCTCGTAAAAATTAAATGCCATTTGAAAATGATCTAGATGAAATAATTGATTCAGAAATTTATGATACATTAGAGGTACTTGATATTGCTACTTTTAAGCCAAACTACTATTTACGTAATAATTCAGAGAATCTTATTAATTTAATACATATGAACATAAGAAGCTTGAATAAAAATTTTGATCAATTTATTTGTTATCTAAACCAAAGTGAAACAAGATTTCACGTGATAATTTTATCTGAAACATGGGTAACAGAAGAAAGTCAATGTCATTTCAATATAGACGGATATAGAGCTATTCATAAAATAAATAAGTACACCAAGAGTGATGGCATCTGCCTGTTTATAGATAATGATATAGATTTTGAAACTGTGGAACTAGAGATAGATAATGCTAACTTGCTTTCAGTTGTGTTTACAATTGAAGATAAGAAATATACTCTGATATCCGTTTATCGTACTCCTTCTCTAAACGCCGTAGACTTTATAAATAGTTTCGATTTTCTTTTGCAAAATACCGATAAGGAAAGTACAATTTTGATAGCAGGTGACATAAACTTAAATCTATTAGAAAATTGTAATCTCACAAATGAATATTTAAGCGCTGTGCATCTAAATGGCTTTAAGTCTTTCATAAATAAGCCGACTAGAGTTCAAACGAATACAAAAACATGCATAGACCACATTTTCCTCAAGAGCAAAAATTTAGATCCGGAAAATATATTAGCAACTATAATTAAATCAAATATCACCGATCACTATTGCACTACAATACATTTAAATCATAACAAGATAAAAACTGAATGTAATACATTGACCAATAATAAAACTAAAATAAATTATGATAGCCTCAATTGCAGCTTAGAGAATGAAAAATGGGATAATATATTCAACAATAAATCAGACAATATTGATGAGTTACTAGATAATTTTTTAAACACTCTTTCTGACCACATAAATGCAAACTCGGAAGCTGTTAGAATACCACATAGAAGAAAAACGTTGAAAAAATGGATAAGTCAAGGGATTATTAATTCTATAAGAAAAAGAGACAAAATGCATAGTGAACTAACCAAGCAGCCATTTAATACTAGATTGAAAGAAGAGTATAAAAGGTACAGAAACACTCTAAACAATTTAATAAAAAAAGGCTAAAATTGAATACTTCAACAACAAATTCCAATGTTGTAAGGGAAATGCAAAGAAAACATGGAAATGCATAAAAGAAATGATGGACACAAACAAATGGAAAGTCAACCTAAAGTCGAAGCTGATGTATTGAATAAGCATTTTGCAACTGTAGGCCAAACTTATGCGTATAATCTAATACGCAATGATGTAATTGAAATCCCAGACTCAAACTCCATACCACCTTTGAATAGCTTCTTTCTGAATCCAACTAATTCCTTAGAAATAAACGAATTTATTAATAATCTTAAGACTAACTCCTCTCCTGGTGCAGACAATATTACTGGACTATGCTTGAGAAACATTTCAAAATTCATTGTGCACCCACTGGAATTTATTTTTAATAAGTGCTATTAGGGTATTTTCCCAAAAAATTTAAAATAGCTTTAATTAAACCAGTACCTAAATCTAAGGAACTTGATAATCCTCAAAACTATAGGCCTATCAGCCTACTCAGCAATTTGTCAAAGGTCTTGGAAAAAATAATAAAAGTCAGACTGGTCAAATTTTTGGAAAAAAACAAATTTATTAAGAAGGAGCAATATGGCTTTCAAAAGGGTAAATCGACCAAAGACGCAGTCTTACACCGAACAAATATAATTAATAAAAACTTCAATAGTAACAAAAAAACATTGGCTGTATTTTTGGACTTAGCCAAAGCTTTCGATTCAATACCACATTCTATCCTATTAAATAAACTAGAAAATAGTGGAATAAGGGGAGTAACAGAAGAGTTATTTGCTAGCTATCTTACAGACAGGGTCCAGATTTTAACATTGAATAATAAAACTGATATACAAAATATTAAAGACTTTGGGCTTCCACAAGGTACCGTATTATCTCCACTACTATTTTTGATCTATGTAAATGATATTTTGAAACTTAGTATTCCGAATGGTGTCACATTATCATTTGCTGATGACACTGCTTTGGTCTTCTCAGGTTCCACATGGGAAGAAGTGTTCAATTGTGCAAATCATGGTCTTTCAGTTGTCAAGTCCTGGGTTAACAGTCATATTCTCACACTGAATGGAAACAAAACCAAATACATAACCTTTTCCCCTAATAGAAGTGGTCAGCCTCCAGAAGAGTTGAAATTGACAATTCATTCTCATAACAGTGTCATCCCTAACTGCACTTGCCCACCAATAGAGAGAGTGGAATCAATAAAATATCTAGGTGTAATAGTTGACCAACACATTAAATGGGACATGCATATTCAGCACCTATGCTATAAACTCAAATATTTAATAAACGTATTCTACAGGATAAATAAACTAAAAAATTTACATATAATAAAAACAATTTATTACGCCTATGCCCATTCACTCTTCCATTACAATATAGAAGTATGGGGAGCAGCGTATGATACTCATTTAAACAAGTTGTACACAATTCAAAAGCATATCATAAGAGCTGCGCTGGGAAGGCCCAGGCTTTATCCCAGCAAAATGATCTTTGAAGAAATTGACTTACCCACGCTTCGGCAAACGTATGTCACAAATTTAATTTTATACATCAATAAAAATACAAAATTATTTTCTCCTCGTGTTATCCCATATAATAGACGTCCAGCAGCAGCTTATGCATTTAATATAAACCTTACTGTATTAACGACTTCCAGACGCCAATTTGAATATCAGTGCAATTACTTGATAAATAAAATTCCGGAAAATTTTATTAAGGACAAAATAACAAAAAATAAACTAATATTCATAAAATTATGGGTAAAAGAGAATTATTATTTTAAACTTACGAACTAAATAATGGAATTGGTACCTAGTGTTTACAAAGTATGGTGCATTACAGCTTCTTGATTTGCCCAAAATAAATATTTGATGAGCGGTAGCTGTTAAAACATGAATAACAGAATAAGGAAAATATATATTAAGTTAACAGAAGAAAAAAGTGAAATTTTGACATTGACAATATTTATATTTATTCTACTTCTGTTTCAAAATGTTTACTGTATTTAAATGTTTCATTTGGTCTGTATTTTAAATTTTTGTAATTTCGTATGTTTTGTTTTATAACTCAAGTTATTTATTTATACTCAAGTTATAAAAGTCTCATTAATTTGGTCTGTATTTACATTTTTTGTAATTACATATGTTTTGTTTTATAATTTGAGCTATGATCATTTGTATTTTATATTTTGCTTTATCATGTTCCTGATATATCTCACCTAATATGCAAGTAGCCTATATTTCATTATAGAACTCGTGGCTAGAGCACAAGGTTTTTCTTATTCTAGCCACGCCAATGTATAATTTATATTATTTATTATTTCTGTAAATATTTATTATATTGGCAATAAAGTATTTATTTATTTATTAAACAGTACGCGCGCAAGTCTTCGCCTTCCACATAGCGTAAATAACGCTGCTAAGGGACCTACTGTAACCAGACACCTTCGGGTTACCAATACTGGGGTGGGCAACTTAGCTTAAGAGAGGGTGAACAACAAATGATGGCCAACTGAATTTTAACACATATATTGTGTCACCCAAAGGACATCCAACATCAATGAAATAATTAATAAAGCAAATAATTAAGTAGTAAATCAAAATTAATAAAACAAAATAATTAAGTAACATTTGATCAGAACCATGACTAATTGGCTTAACCCTTCAGATTGATTGGTAAACACTTCAGTTGACTAACAAAAGGTACAACAATTTAATTAAAATTTGTTTATAATGAATTACCTAAATTAAACTAGACAACAGCACTGTTTCGATTAACCCTTGATCTCAATTATTCCAAATACAGACAATTAAAAAATATAGAATAAAAAGGAATTCAATTACTAATCTTAGTCAATAAGGTTATGTGAGCAAGATTGGGCTTAAGCATTAGCTATTGGGCTTAACCCTCTGAATTACAGTAGTAATAGTTTTTCATGAGAAGTGACCAATACATTAGGAATACAAAGACCTATGTACTATAAATTAAACAATAAAATTTATGATCTTCAGATAGTAGAAATTTATCCATAAAATTTTAATCCTCAACTAACAAAAAATTTGGTCAAATGATAAAAATTCACTACTAAAAATCATTTTCATCAATTAACAAAAACTATAAATACAATTGTTTCTGATTCTCTAGTAATAAAAATTTAAACAATAACATTTTTGATTGGGTAATAAAACTTATGATCATCAAATGATAAACAAATTATGATCAATTGATGAAATTTAATCAATAAAAATTCTGATCATCGAATAATAATTATTTATCTAATATAAATTATGATAGAAGAATAAAAATTCATTAATAAAAATTATAATCTTTCAAATAAACACCCTTCTTTCAAATCTAATAATTGTTCAAGTTAATCTATCAACACCTCAAATCTTCTATTAGCCATCTACATAAAAGTTCGGCTTAACAACTAAAATCTAATTTATTAGCCTTAATATAATTTAAAAGTTTAAATCAATGATAACTAAATAACTTTATCAATTAAGGGTTAAAAGTTGGGACTCTATCTCTTTAACTGTAATTATTAATTTTCTTACCAACTGGTACAAGGTCAACACAATTTTTACAATTAATTAGGTCCGCTCTAATTTTACATTCAGGAAAATATTAAATTTTTATTAGAGTGCAAAAGACTCACCGGAACTTATAAATGTGGATATCAACAACCAGCGAACCATCATGGCAGGAACCCGTCCTCCACTCAAACCAAACTAGCTGCTCTTGACTCCAACACACACACTGACTGACTGACTGTCAGCTGAGAATTTTTCAGCCACAGAAAATAAAATTTGTCAATTTCAATTGCTGTGTTATTATTTTTTTATTCTATAGCCGTAGCACAGAACGATGGTGTAATGTGACACCAGCTTACAAGTGGTAATGTCCCAAATGTAGGCCAGGTGAGTGACCGCTGGCCGGTTGTCGCTCAATTGAAAATTTGACACTTCACTTTTAATCAATAACCCATTTAATAGTTTCCACTCTTTTACACTACCATGATTAAAAAGTGTTGTCTTCTGTCAGCTATCCCTTTAAGTATCAATTTCTCCTTTTTGTATCCTCAAGCGAGTTTTTACAGGAATGAGACCTGGCACAATCGTAATTATTCATAATAATCCCTTATATTCGTAATAAATAGGATATCTTAACATGTGTAATATCAAAAGCTACGTGATAAATAACTATATATCAATATTTCGATGATTAAGATATTGAGAAAAGGAAATCTTGAAGAAAGTAGCATGGAAAAGTAGAACAAAATTATAATTCTCAGATAAAATTTTACTGTTGGCTTACGCTTTTATACAAAGTACTTTCTCATACTCAACTATAAGAGTTATAAGGAATTAAAATGGAAAAAAATTCTTGTAAAAGAAAAATATAACAATAGGTATAAAATATAAAATATGTCAGAATTAAGAAGACTTATGCCAATCACCAATGGTTGAGTTGAAGGAAGCCTTCGCATTCATCGGTAAATGTTACCGGTGGCTTCTGATTGGCAAATTCAAATTGTTCAGCGTTTAAGAATTTGAACAGACTCAATCAATATATTTATAAAAATTCAATCTTAGCAGAGTTACTTTGCAATCAGAGAACTTGAAATGAAATTTTTGCAATTGAGTCAATAGAGATGCACGAATTTCGAATTTCACAGAGAATACAAATTTCTTGCACAAGAAAGTGATGTAGAAGAATGATGTAGAGTGATGTACATGAATTTAATCTATTCAAGATGCGATATGTTTGTCAAGTGCAGGTTCCACATTATCTTGTATACACGAACAGAAAGAGCATCAACTTCAAAGAAAATTGTTTAATTTATTATTCTTTTAAGCTCTGCTTATTTCAAATTCTCATCTATCTTGGAAGGAAGTTGTGAATCTGTTGTAAGTACAGCTATTTTCCCATTTCAACCGCATCTATCCATTTACTGTATTTTATATAAAGTTCTGAACTCACCAAACTTTGTTTAGTAATCTATTTTTATCTGGCTCAGTGTGAATACCTCTCTTGCAATTTAATTAAGTATCAATGTTTGATAAGACTTTCGAATAGCACTTCATTCTCTCTTCGCTCTTAATTATCTCTTTCCATTGAATCTCACTGAGAAACTTTGTGTTGCAGGAGCTCCACAAGTTGTAAGAGAGGAAGTAGAAGTTGTAGCAGCAAGAGGCTCGGATGCAACGCTGAGAATGGTGGTATGCGCTGATCCCAGACCAAACACGGCTTCCTGGGAGTGGGGCAGTTTGCAGTTGAAAGCCGGCGAAGGGATCGGAAAATACCAGGCTGAAGAGTTGAAGCAGGTTAGTTGATTAAGTTGCATTGTACTTTCTGTATTTGAGTTTGTATCTATGTTTATCTCTTTATTATATATACTATTATGTGACAAACAAATCTACATCTGTACCTCTGAGATTACCTTGCAGTGTTGAACAATTTTATTACTAATTCATAAGTAAAGGTGCTAAGATCCGCTTTGGTTAAGACAATAAGTTAAGTTGTTAAGCAACTGGTTTTTCTCATAATCGTGTTTTTGGAGTGCTGTCCATTGGCAGTACCTGGGGGAGACGATACGTAAGAGAGCAGTCCCCTTTTTCCTTTCTTAGAAAATTCTCGTTACTTCACGCCTGCGCCAGCATACAAAATAGCTAAAAAACTGGATAAAATTATCAGAAAAAAAATAATGTTAGAAAACAGTCATAGTGTGAAAAAAGTTTGGAATTAATTGAGAAGATAAAAGAACAACATATTGAAACAAATTACAGATCAGCGTCTTTTAACATCGTCAATTTATAAACGAATGTACCAGTTCAAGAAACCATTATTCTATTACATAAAAATCTCATTGAACTGTGATTTCTATCACGAGAGTTAGTTTGGAGTCGGCGTAGCCGAGTTGGCTTATCGCTGGTCTGATAAGCCAAAGGTCCTGGGTTTGATCCCAGTTGAGTACAAGATATTTTTCTCGAGCCACTCCCGTGTTTCGGAGGACACGTTAAGCCGTCGGTCCCGGTTGCATATAAAAAAAGCAGTCGTTAAAAAAACGGCGAGGTGGAACTACCCGTAAGGGTCTCCCCACCACGAAAAGCCATACGAATTTACTTTTATCACAAGAAGCAATAGATGAATTAATTACATTAAACAGAATCGTGTTGGATCAGAATTATTTTCAGTTTCAGAATATTCTTTATACTGCATCTCATTATTTGTAAAACTTTAATGGAAATAAATATTATCACCAGAAAGAAGGTCTGGCAATGGGTTCCCTTCTTTCCAGTATTTTGGCTGAAGTATTTATTCCTAAATCATCTAGAGAACAAAAAATTTGTTCGCTGAAAATAATTGTTTTTTTAGATTGTTTTTTTATTACAGATACGTTGACGATACCATGGTTTTGTTTAATGGTAATAGTAGGCAGTTATGTTTATTGAACACATACTTAGGCAATATTCACAAAAATATGAAGTTCACTTTAGAGGTAGAAATTGATAATAAATTAAATTTTTCGATCTTACTATTATGACAGGAGATGTAAGATTGGAATTTTAAATACACAGAAGACCAACATGCATTGATTCACACCATCCATTCACACAAAAATTAGCTGCATACAATAGTTTCATCCAAAGACTGTTAACCATTCGTTGAATAGAAGAGATTCGTTTATGATTGTGAGATCAATATAATTAAGCATATTGCCGTATCGCATGGATTCAGAAGTTCCATGATTGATAAATAATGATCACTAAACATAAAAATAAAAATTCAGAGGACACTACTGACGCGAAATCATTTATATCTGCTGATTATGGTACATTTTTCAACAGTACTTTGAAGAATGTTATGGCGCAAAACAAAATTACTGTCTCATTCAAAACTAAGAACAATCTTGGGGCTCTATTAAAAGAAAGGCCTTCCGCAACAACACCCATGTATGAAAAAACTGGTGTATACAAGATTAAATTAATGTAATGATTGTGTACAGTATTAGATCGGCCAAACTTCACGATCTTTCAAAAAAATTTGTACTTTCATATACCTAAAAAGTCAACATCATCCACTTTTGCAGAACATTTATTTAAAAAAATCATAACTACACCTGTATCAATAGCAACATGGACATAATATTACATTTTTCAAAAGACCGTTGTAAAATAAACACACTGGAAGAATTTTAAATGTATAAAGCTGTCAAACTGGACCAACACAATATTTTAAACGATAAATTGTCATTTGCATCAAATTACATATACGATGTTGCGATTAGATTGAATGAGGGGGATGGGTGTTAGGGCTACTTCAAGTGATAAGGGATCGAGCAGAGCAGAGTACTACAATTTCATACTGGCAGTCCAGACTTGTCAGTCAGCGCGAGCGTGTTGTCCGTCCTGTCATCCTCGTATTCCTTTCGTGTTAAGTGATGTGTGTGCTTTTTATTTTCCGACATTTTACATTACGACGAATTGCCGAATCGGTGATGACATAATAACGTCCACAACCATAGGAGGGTTAATGGATGATGAGGGATGATGATCCAATAGGAGGGTTGAAACCGGTAGTGAATAATATAATTATTGAATACCAAAACGCAGGTATTTAAACCTTTATTTGCATTGGCTGGTGTTCGGAGGCCGAAGACTTCAATATAAAACTTTATATTGTTAAATCAATACAAAATATTTAATATCAAATAAATTCTAAAAAAATATACATATATATGATTGTATTGAACTATATGTACACTATATGATCGATAGTACTGTACTTTCATGTTGTTAGCACACTACTGGCAGCACGTTGATAGTACTGATAGCTCTTAATAAACACGGTTCTATTACATGTTGATTCTATGCAGTTTGCAGTTCTATTTTCAATTCACGTAAACAGTTAACACTAGTTGAAAGCTGTGACTAGTGTGAATTTGCGTTAGATATCCGAGTTAGATTAGCTTATAAAGCTTGACACACAAACCTCTGTGCACATGTGGATTAAATTTGCCACAGTCCTGTAAAATCTTGTTATGATGACTATTCTTGCTATCCTAGAGCTGAAGCTAGGTTTCTGTGGCTGGAAATTGTCCACTCCGCCATCTCTGCTCATGTCAAATAACGATTTGGACATGGTCACCAAGAACCCTACCACCAGCTGTAATTGACATCCGGAAGCTCAAACAACACGCTATGAATACTATGGCAGCACGACAAATGCATTCTGAGTAACACTACCTTATCGGTAGCACTAGCTCTCGGCTCCTAATCAAATTGTTTCGAAATCAAGAATCTGAGGATCTGTTGCATAGTTGAGTTTGGATAGTTATATTGTTTGAGTGGTTTGTTGAGTTTGAATAGTGAGCAGTAACGAATGTTTATCTCTAGTTTATGTTACCTAAATTCAAAATAGCCGAGCTCTCTGCAACCTTTTCTGAACGGGTTAACGTATTTTTACAAATTGAGCGGAAACAGCTTAAACCAAAACACGGTTTTTATAAATCCAGAAGAGAATTTCAATTTTCAAAACGATTTTTATAGTAATAGCCACAGACGTGAGGCACTATTTATTCGTTTTATTTCCTCATTTGTCATGATCACATTTTTTACGTAACGGTGAGTTTTGTATTCTTTACACCTCTAGAAAAGTTCGAAACTTTATTATAATATCTGTCAATAAGGTCATTGCCCTTTTTTTAAGAAAAACACTATAATCAGTTGAAGAACTTACCTTTTACCGACTGCTACTCCTGTGGTCACGGAGTAGCTCCCCTTCAGCCTGACATATTTTATTTAAACATTCATCTTACATATTCACTTACAAGTCTCTTGTGGATATCGTCAGAAAAAAATCAAGTTTGGAATGAAACGCTAACATTTTGTATGACGGCTGTTTAACACTGGCGTTATGGTTCTTCATACACAGTTGTCAGTTTATTCTTAGCTTACATTAGAGAGTTTGGGCAAAAATATGTAGAAGATTTTCTTGCTTTGCATCTGCCTGCTCCATATCTTGAATTTAGAGCAGACAGATGGATAGAGAGTTGAGGTAAGCATTATCGTTACAAGATATCGTTATTATATTATTCAACGTAGTTTTGAGCAAACTCTCTGTTGATCTAGATAATAATGATAGCGGTTCTCTCTCTCGATTGTTCTCTCTCTGTGCAAAATGCAAGATATCCTTTCTAGGCATATCCGACTATTACTTATCAAAACTCTCATTTTCCCATACTTCATGTACTGCAATTCAGTTATAAACGATATGACAGTAACACTCTTAATGAAAGGTTGCAGCGTAGTCAGAACTACTGCGTGTGTTTTGTTTACTCACTACAACGTCATGAGCATATAACCCAATTCTACATTCATAATAACACCTTAAAATTAACTGATCAGGGGCTTATCAGAATACTTAAACGTTTAAAAAGCATTCTCAGCAGTGGACTCCTAAATATTTGAAAAATGATTTTAAGTTTGTGTCCGAAGGTAGGAGAAACTACGTTTCACACACCAGAAATGGTGAAAGAACTCTTAGGATGCCGAATCTCCGGACGCCACTTTAGTCTTTGGATTCTCTTTAGAACTCTTAGGATTCCGAATCTCCGGACGCCACTAAGTCTTTTGTTGTTAGCGCTTGTCCTGCTTGAAATCTACCCCCACTTTCGATTAGGAATCATGAGAGCCGAGCGGGCTTCTCCCTGTCACTGACGAGACATCTATTGGAGAAAATGGCAGTGTCTGTCCGGCCTTGAGGCAACTGCATGATCAGTGATACTATAATCCTTTAAGTTAATTTATCTATTTATTTTTATAATTTTTTTTTCTAATCTACAAATTATTTTTAATTTGCTTTCATTTTTTTGTTCTAATGTAAACATGTAGAATTATTAAATTTTAATTTATCTCACTTGAATTGATTTATCTTACTTACATAATCCCTATTAGACAATTTCATCCATATCAATGTAAACTAGTAGGACATGAGGTAAAAGGTTAAGTGTAAAAATGGCCTCAATGGCCAAGACTTCACCTCTTTGTGTAATTCATCTCTCAGATCCAAGCTCCATTTTTCTCTTTTTTTAACAATCACATCCATAATCTCTGCTGTACAGTACCTTAAAATATATATTTGTTGTCTTTTCTACTCAAACTATTCAACCATCCACTGTACACCACTTGAAATGTGGGGTCTGAGAGTTTCTAATATTAATATGACTTTTATTTTTCATGTACATTGTAAATTTACACAAATAAAGTCATCTGATTCTGTTTATTATTTCCTCAAGTAGGTGCAAACTATTTTTTATTCTAGTTCTTTTCTTATTATTCTCAATTTGCAGGAGGGCCGAGAGGACTGCTACGAGGCTAGGCTGTACGTGAGAGAGGTGGAGCCGTCAGATTCGCGCAGCTACTTTCTGCTGGTGAAAAACGAGCGCGGTATCGACAAGCACTGGGTGCGGCTGGTGGTTCGGGGTTCGTATACCGGCAAGTCGAAACACCTTTCCGATTTCTATTGCTCACAATTAGCTCTAAGGGAATGCTATGCAAGCGCACATTAATCGCACGACTAACAATCGCTTTATTATCACTAACAACTTTTAATTATTCACAAGCTGAATATTTTAATTCGAATTCTCATAGTTTTTTTTAACTTATGATAGCAAATCAGTTTAATTTTTTCAGCTTTTATGATTGGCTATAGTACTGAGTGCTGCAGCACAATACAGTGAACAAAGTATAATTATATTCATGGTTCTTTTTAATAATAAAATAAATAATTCTATAATAACGTTTATATAGGCCATGTTATGAACCAATCGATTCTTACAGGTCTTATACGGTTTTGCATCCATTCTCTCACGATGCATCTTGATAATATAGAATATATGCAATATAGGTATATATGAACATAGACTTAGAATCTGAAACCAGAAATGGACTTGATAATAAAATAAAAACAATCGAACAAAAAATTAATCATTGTTTCATTTGGTGTACAATAAAATGTTTTCTTGAAAGACAAAATTTTAGTAGCTAAAGCTAATAGTAATCATCACACTTCTTACTATTCATACTCATATTTGTTAACAAACTTTCAAATAACTATTGATCTTGTGTAGCTTGCTGATTTGATTAAGCTATGGATGGAAATTCTAATAGATTAGATTAAACTCATATTTTGTTTGAAGAGAAAGCTGTATTAGAATGTTATTAGAAATTACACTGGAAGCAGATATTTTTTTCAATGTCACTGAGCATGCCTCTCCTTCTTTAATAGAATAATAAGTTCATGAATAATAATAATAATAGAATAATAAGTTGAGTGAATGTAAAAATGTTTAGGTTTGGCCGATTTTTTTAATTGTGGTCTTTCAGATTCTAATGTCATGTTGGAGCGGAATTTTTGATTGGATTCATTCTCTTATTATCCTGACTGTTCTATGTTGTATTTTCATATCAATCAATTTCAATATTGAATGAGCAATGCTGAGAATAATTCTTAAAATAATAACAGATGTTTCATCCATGAAGTAAAAAAAAAATATCAACTAGCTATCAACCAATAAATCTTCTTGCTTTCCCAACCATAAAAGTCCTCAAATACTTTTATTTCCCAAAAATATCACCAATTTCCGAGCAAGGTTATTGACTTCTTTCTTTTTGTTTTTCCAGAACCGATTTCAATGATGACCCTGGTGAGCGCTGCATCAGGGTGTCTTCTAGTCTTTATCCTTTGTGTCTGCTGTGCAGTATACTGTGTTCGCACAGAAAAATGCTGTTTCTCAAGTAAGTGATTCACTCATTATGTCATAATAATTATGCTACAACTCTCAAGATTGCAGTAACCAACGTCAATCCATATTCTATTTGTTAATAACTAGACATACGGCTAGTTGCACGAAAGAAAATTAAATTTATCCACCGTAAGATGACGTCATCTTACAAAGCTCAATAGGGAAGTCGTTGCACTGGCTCAGTCAAATGACGTCATCTTACGGTGTTCAAATTAAATTTTCTTTCGAGCAACTGGCCGTTAATCTTTCGAATACATATTCCTAGATATTAGTTGAGCTCACAAATTAGTATTTGGTTGAGACCCAGAAATTGAATAACAATAATAAAAAAGTGGAAGAATACTGAATGGAAGGATACAATTAAGGAGAAAATTCAATTTTTCGGCAAGATTCTATGGAAATATAAGAATAACTAAAGAAGAATTGAATTTTCCTGCAGCTCTGTTGCTCTAGAACTTCATATGAATTAAGAGAAGTTGGAGTTATCAACTTGTTCAATTTTGTATGAAGAGGATTAAAAACAACTTTAGTCTGATTTTCTGAAGATTGGTGATTTTTTAAATGAATATTTTCTGGTTTTTATACATAATATGAGTGTTATGCCCGGTTTCTGAGTTGTTTAGTAAGTTTAATGGATCATTAACCCATTGCTCCAGCATTGAGTTAATAGTCCATTAAGTTAATGAACACTTCAGAAACCGGGCATTAATCTTTTCTTTTTTTTTGATGACTTACCGAACAGTAGCGTAACAGCTAATGGAAGTTGATATTGTACCTAAGCGAGGTTTGAATCCGAAATCGCCACTATTCCCTCACTCAATCCACTCATAGACTGAAAGTCTCTATTACAATAATTCGAATTTATAGTGTTGATACTTAAATTTGTATTTATCAAATTTTTTAAATTGAGATATGAAATCTTATCAATTTTCCAGGACAATTTCTACTTTTCATACTTTAGCTAACCAATTGCACTGGAATTACTTTCAGTCTTAAGGTATAGACTGGCAGAAGCTGGAAGATTTAAGTATGACTAGTTTCGAGTATCAAATTTCGTTCAAAGTTCGAATGCAACCAAGGCAACTTGTTTCGAAACTGAATACAGAAAGGCTCATTACCGACTTCCAGCCTCAGTCGAGTTCCTCCTAAGACCTTAGGAAACTGGCTCAATTCCGAATTCAATTCACAAAGGGAAGTGGGAGCCTATAAAGTTCCAACAATAACTAGTTAAGTTCAATCTTGAGTCACACTTTTAACAGTATAGAAGTGAATCGAGTCTTCTTTGAAATGCTATTAGAGCTCTGTTTAATTTAATTTCTATTTCAGTTTCATTCCTCGGAATTTAATAATTGTTTTACTATTGGAAGTGCTTCAAATTGTGCATTGGTAGTATTCTTATTTTTTTACAATTTTCAATAGCACTGAATTTATTGATGTTTCAGGACGAGGTGATTTCAAGCCCACTGACTTGGAAAGGTATGTTTTAATTATTTTTTATGTACTCTAGCCTAGTTTATTTCCAATTTCTCCCACTTTTTGGGGAATAGTCCAATTTTATAAATAATTTATTTCTATGTACATTTCAAGTAGAGACATTCAGATTCAGACAGTTTTATTTGAGTAAAAGTACAATTTATTTGACCACTGACTATAAGCTTACAATGACTGACATCTCCTCAATTCATGGAATATAGATACAAAATATATCCAAGGCGATACGTTCTCACTGTTACTATTACACTGTTTTGTAGATTTGATTACTGACATTAGGTTATGCTAATAAGACATTGTGTTTGCATAATAGATGAATTGTAATATCCAGATGACGCATTGACACAAAAGGGCGAAGTTAGGGGAAAATAGCCCTATCTTGCACTCATCCTACTCAAAGATATATATATATATATAGAGTGAGGGAGAGAGTAGGACTATGCGACAGTGATGTATAATATTGATTTGTGATTACTCTATGGATGCTTTGTACACTTTTTATGTTTCTGTTTTAATAATAAACTGATGCTACTGATTTTTGATTCTGATTCCTTCATAGCTATTGACTAAAGTAGAAGATCCAAGAATTTATCTCTCCTTTTAAATGTATTTTACAAGTATTATTGCTTTGAAGTAGCCAAATAAATTCACCAAAAATTATTGGCTGACCTATACTGGGAGAATAATCAATAAAATGCTTTACCTCCCACAATACGATCTCATGTTACGATACCAATAATAAATTTATTTGCAATCCAAATACTACTGGCTTTCTCCTCAAGAACCAACCACTCTTCAAAAATAGTCGAAATCTGGTATGCAATTCCAGTTTAGGTTCTGAGAAATGATTTAAAAATTTCTCCCAAAGACCAAAATTATCGATTTTTGAGCATTTGGTAGATTACAGTTCCATAAATAGATTATAAATATATAGGCATCGCCTGCGCCCAAATTTCAGATTCATTCAGAAAGATAAAAGCTTATTCTCTATTTGGCCAGCCAGTTAAGGTGAGCAAAGTGAGCCTAGCTATTAAATACGTGTATTATTAGATCATAATTTTAACTCTACATTGCAGATAATTTATATAATGTACAAAACGTTGTTATTGTTATTAATTAATGGCAGAAAAAAGTTACAAATTTTGACTTTATTTGCAGTGAGAAGAGCGACATCGACAGTATGACGGGTCGCAAGACGCCGCGAATAGAGGCGTCGGTTTTGCACGGTCAGCACAATGGGCCAGGCGAAGCTATGTACTGTTCGACGCCGACGCGACGCCTGCCACCCCCTCACTCCACCCCCCATCTAATAACAGGTGGTAGCGGCTCCCCGGAAGCGATGAAGGTGAGACTAGCCGCCATGGTCCTTCAGCCTCCCACCAGAGTGTAGCACTGCGCTCGCCTACCACCACTCCACTCTCATTATACCGCTCCTACTACTTTATTGCTACTGACTATAGTATCTAGCTCTCTCCTACGAACCGAATTTAATTATTGAGCTATGATCATGACATTCTGTTCGAAGTTTTAGGCATTTTTGTCACTTCTAGTCTAGTTTAATATTGAGAAAGGAAAAATCGGTTGCTTATAAACTGAAGTGATTTTTAAATGTTGATACAGTATTTATGAATTTAAGACTTAAAAAAAATTGAGACCCTGTTGCCAAATATTTCAATCCCCAAATATCAAGGCTTTGAGCGTGTGTCGACTCATTCCACAAAACTAGATAATACCTTTCTAAACCAAAATCGACACCAAAAACATCTGTATTTTTTTTCTCATTGCTAATGGGAACACTATGTTTCCATAGCTATGCTAATGGTTGGGGAAGGGGTGAGGACATTTTTTCAGTTAGAATCTTCCCCCAAGTACTTAATTTTTTCAACTCCCTCGCTCAAAAAATGTTCTGGGTTCGCCCAAACTCGGTTCACATTACCTCGGTGACCAAGGTCTTACTATTCAAAAATGATCTCCAAGAATCTCTTCTCCCTTCCTATCAACAGCCACGTCTCTGCTTCACAAAGTGTTAGTCTCTGCTTCACTTGATCAGTTACTTACTCATGCCATGCTAAGCTTCAATCATTATTGGTTAGAATATTAAATACTAGAGTCATCATCAGAATGGTATAATATAATAGTCGTCAACTCTCATAATATTGGTGTATTATTTAGATAAAAAGAACACAATATTTGATTGATTTGAAGACGATAATGCCTCTGAAAACTTCGAACAGAGATGTGACATGATGTTTTAATGGCTGGTGAAAGTGAGCCTATTCGCTGTGTGTACTTTATCAAACAGTGTTTTGTGTTTTGATATTCGATAATGCCTGAGTGTTTTTTGGTGCAGTTCTGACTATCAATAATTCATTGGAACGCTAAGTATTGTTTTCGATTTTAACAGCACTTACACGTTTTGAGTGACGCACATTAGGCGATTACAAGAATGAATGATTGTGCATTTTGGATCCTCTATGAATCATCGACTTTTATTGTTTCTCTTTATTTTTTATTTATAATTATTTTTCGATTATTGTTATTTTTAAGACTATCAATCGTTTTTATATCATCGTTATTATTATTTTGTAAAATATCAGTTTTATACTTCGCACACTTGTTTCTATCATTCTACTAGGCACTATAATGATATTGTTTTGTAGTAATTTTGTAGCCTCTTTGATGTATGCTTGTATTTATCTCATTGCTTCGAAATGCGTTTCAGAAAATATAATGGTATTATTTTTGAAGCCAAGTTATCGACAAGTGGAAATTCACAACAGTTTTTGGTAGAATTCCTCAACTTATCTAATAATACTGCATTTCTTATACTGAGGGAAACTCAGGTTTCCATGTCTGAGTAGAAGTGGAAATAACCCAAGAGTTACTGGATTTATTGTGACGTAAAGCTGTTTTATTAACTTAATCGTTGTTATCGTCACTTCTGTCTAAAGTTTCTTAAACTGTAGAATTTCGAACTAAAAAATTTTTCGTAGAATGGTCTGTTTTCCAGAGAAAGATTTGTTGATATTGATTTAGTCGATGACAATAACAATTTAGTTCGATTATGTTTCACAAATGCTGTAGGTACAGTGTATCCCCTAAAACTCGATCCAATCGGTGTTTTATTTCAGAAAACTATTATAGGATCTCTCCATAGTGTTTTATGTTCACTATTCTAGCCGTAAAATGTTCATTCTAGTGTCCATTATATTCAAACAATCTACGGTTGTATTTTTGTTCCAATAAATTTGAGTAAATCAGTTTTCAGTTCCTTGAAAAACTGGACTCAAATTCGCAGTTTATGAAAAAATATCGAATTCCAACAAAATTCGTATTAGATGGAAATGTTTCTGATCGCAATTCTTCTCTATGAGATAAATACAATTATCTTGGATCTCAATAATTCTATTACGCTAGTTTTGTGTAAAAACATTAGCTTGTTTTGGATTAATTACTTGCTAGCTACCCATATACTAGCATATTTATTGTTAATAAACCATTCGATGCTCTGCGTATTATAAAATTTTATAAGTATTATTTACGTATGGCTTGAATCTCTGAGTGTTAGGTAGTAAAATGTAAATAAATTAGGTTTGACAAACACAATTTTATATTTACCTTCGGCATTACAAGCGAAGCTAGTCACTATCCAAAGGTCAAGACAATAATTAAATTAATGTAATCATTATTGATTAATCACAAGTATATTTTTTTGGCCTGACTCTTAGTTGCAATTTATGTAAGTTTTACTATGAAGATATTTTGTATTTACTTATATAGTCATCTATATGGAAATATGACAATAATTTTAATCCCTTATCGAATATAATAATTATATTATGGAACTTTACGTTAATTTGGCTTGAAAATCTTCGAGCGATGAACCAATGATCATTCCAATCAATTAACTAGATTATTTCGAGTTTTTTTAATAAATGAGGTATATTTTGGTTGTGTTGAGGAATTCACATTTTATTCGGGATTAATTTGAGCTGTGTACAATAAAAATGTCCTTAATAAGAACATTATAAGTCCTATATCAAATATAATTTTAGATAAGAGTTACAAGCTCTTTTGTGTTGCTTGGACATTTTTGTGGCTCCTCTATTAAGCTATAGTAGCAAATTTCAAGTATAAAGCTGGATGTGACATTAATTTATTTCTTTGTAATTTTATTAAAAAATATCATAGGTAGTCCAGAATAGTTCGTTCAATACCACATCAAATACAGATCTATTATAAAAGCGTACGATAACTTATTGACAACCCATCAATGCTCTTTATTTCAAAATCAATTATTCAACAATAGTATCCAATTGAAAATTAATAATGTTTAAATACAGTACACGAATTTAACATTATCACAAGAATATATATCGTTGATAATTTGAAATATGTAACTACAGGCTTGTGATGTGTTAGTGAATTTTAATGTTGTACGTTCTCCATAGTTTTGCTGTTCGCATTCAACTTTCAATGTTGCCTGTAGATCGGCATGAGGCATGCCAGTATTGGCATGAAATCTTCTGTAATGCTGGCTTGCAAAACGAAATTGAGCTACCAAATTTCAACTATCATTCCTTGCTGTTAATTTTCTAAAAACAGTTATTGAAATTTTTAATATGTTCTTTCAAATATTGATGGATATTCAATGTTAGTACTGTAATAATTTCTTGTAGACAATGAGCGCATTATTGCTTTACTGACAGTATATAGCTACTTGCTGTAAAAAATATTATTTTTTTACGAATTGTCAGAAATTTTATTGAAAGATCTCATGGTGGAACCTATCAAAATGCATGTTTCATTCTTGCCACTATAGTCGATGAAATTTTTGCACATTTATCAGCATTATAAAAACGCACGCATGTTGCACAGTAAAAATTTGACTCATGTTTCTTAAACTTGTGAGTTTATTTAACAGAAAAAATTGAGAATCCTCTAATTGTATATTTCATTCATTCAATTGATATGCTATTAAAATATTTATAAAAATATACCTTTCAAGTTTAGAAAATCCACAAAGGTAAATTCTAGCCTGGGTAGATCGAAATCAAAATGAAGTAGGCTCACCTAAATTAATACTGAGGTCAAAGTTCTCGATTTCAGATACTGTAATTATTAATCATTATTAGAAAAAACCCAATGAATATTCTAATTAATACTCTGAGAGTATTTAATTAATTAATGTGTGATCAGTTTTCCAATGAAGTGAATTTGGTTGTCAATCTATTATATACAGTAGTTGAAGTGTCACTTATCGTATTCAAAATCTATCAGAAAAGGAATTGAAGTCCCACACTATTCACTTATCAAATCAACTGTATAAACAGAATATAGGTCAACTAATGTTTGAAGACGATTCCATTCCCTGGCCTACTAATTGAGCTTTTCCTCTATTGTATCCTTTCAAACTGAAAATGGAATTAATTGGAACATAGCAGAAAACGTTCATACGTTTCCCCAAGAATGAATCGTTTGAACACGATAAAAATAGAAGCCAAAAGCTTAGAAAAACTACATTCAGGTAAAGCCTTTGATGAATTTCAATCAACAGAAATGAATTCATGTCACTTTGTAATTATTGATCTAGTTGTATTAAAGCAGTTCCTAAAAGTTTCCATTCCCTATTCACTAGCAACCAATATTTCTAGTTCACTTGAAACAGAAATTGGTTTTGAACCAATAACCTAGTTCTTTTTAATAAAATTGTATCGCATATTCAAAAAAGAATCTCATATTTTGTGTCAATCTGCAATACGCCTATTATAATAACCCTGAACTTTTACTGCACAAGTAGGAGCATGAGTCTGATATTGTTCATATACAGCACAAACTGCATTAAAATTGTGCACATGTATGAATTTTATTTCCATGTATCTATCTAGCACCAATATTTTGTTATCGATACCTTTTTGTACAAATATTTATGAAAACGTTATTCTAAACTTTTTCTCAAACATGTGTTTGTGTATGTAGCTCTTCAAATTTCCCACATTATATCATTTGATTTTCTGTACAGCATTTATAAGTCACTTGAATTTATTGTAGATGTATATTTACCGTAAATATACGGTAACTATCCAGCACAAAAAATGCTCTTTGTAAACCACATGAAGTAGAAAAATCACTGCTCTTTCACAATTATCTTAAAGCGCACTCACGTAAACTTGTCACATTTATGAATTTCACATTCTTCTCTAAAGTTTTACAAGTATATCTCTACAAACGGTTCCCTGATTCTATACAGAACATCATACAAAAATAATCACCAGGAAATAAGCTGTAGGGAAAAATATTATAGGAAGTTTACAAATCATACACCATCCATTGATGAGACCGTGATTTATTTTCAAAGATAAATACATGTTATCAGTATTTTTGAGCCCCTCTATTTAAGAAACTATTCTCTCTATTCTCCATTTAAGAAACCGTTAACTTATTCTTACACTATTTTTCATAATTTTACAAAATATTTTATATTTATATCCATATCTTCTTGACTATATCTTTTCGTCATCATTTGGATGAATTCAATCACTGCACTTTAAATATAGATCAAAATTTAACAAAATCCAAATAGATCAAAATTAAGTTTTGTGCTTGACTTTAGACTTTGACGTTAGACTTTCTCCAAAAAATCTATGAATCAGCAAGCGTCACGAAACAAATGATGAAAAACAAAATATTAATATCACACAATTAGCGTTAAGCAAGATGCAAGACTATTATTTGAACTATTGATAGTCGAATATATTTAGACCTTGCAGTTTCCTTGAAAATAATATTGATGATATTGTTTGGTAGTACCTCCTACCTCCTTATTTTTATATCTTGGAAACTTCATCATCAACACAAATCAATACAAATCATTTCTCATCTATTAAGAACTCACTCCAGAGAATCCTGTATCAAACTATCAAATAATACAAAATACTTAACCAAATACATGCATTAATTGGGAGTGTTTGTTGAGATATGCTTCTCTCTATGTATTTCAAATGGAAACGCTATGGTTCTTCTCTTTTTGTCTTTCAGAGATCTCTCATTCGCACTAGAGATTGGTCGTGTGATGATGATTCGTGAGTGCCTTAAATAGAATATTCTAAATGAGCAAGTGACTTTTAAGATTGACCAATCACGTAATGGTTAGGGAGTGACTTTCAATTCAAGTGATTTTTTTATTTTAAAAATTATGAAATTGTATGTGAATTAGTTCATTAGGAACAGGTAGATAATTAATCGTGAACTTGAAAAGAGAAGTCTTTGAATGTATTACTAAAGTAATTTATTACTTTATTCAAGTAAGTACTTTATTACCTATATTTGATAATTTGGTCTCAACTCTTCATTCGAGAAAACTCTCTAATTACTGTACAATAATTATTATTGAACTCGAATAGTCATAAAACATAATCTTTTAATTATTCTAGATTAATGAGTTCGCAATAGAATCGAAATTTTTCAAAACAGTTTAAAAGTGACTTTCCTCGTTAGAAAACGATCCAATTAAATATTCTTCAATGTACAGAATCACATTTCAAGTCAAATGTATTTATATTCTGCTAGTTAACCTGATTCAATATGTTGTACTATTATCGGAATATCAATTGAATCCCTATATTTAATTAATCGGTATAAGGGCTTCATTCTGGGAAACTCTCTAATTACTGTACAAGAGTTCGAAAACTCAAAATTTTCTATTTGGAAACATTATAGTTATAAAACGTTAATGTGTGTAATAACCCTATCAACCGGAATTAAAATATTTCACTACTTATTTCAACAAAGAAATCACAACAGTTTAAAGATTCAAAATAATACTGGGTAATTCATAAGTACCGTACCCAAAAATATTATTTTTATTTTCCCATTTTTCCAAAAATAAATAAGCTATTAAATAAAAAAAAAACGAAATTCAGAGTGCTTATGAATTATAATTTAGTTTCAAAGGAAATTTTCGCTTCTCTTTTCTTGTTCAGATAATTACACAATGTTGCTATTACTTTACATAATGTCTCTTATTTTCCAATTTGTTTAGTTTTTGTTGATCAGCAAACTGTTCTTGGGAGCAAATTTTGATTTGGTAGATGATTCAATAATTTTCAGTATTCAAAATCAGGCCCAGGGTGTGAGAATCATGATTCATTACTATTACTTGTAACGATAACATCAATCTTTTCTCTAATAACAACACATATTATACAAAATTCAATTTACACATCAAATCATCTTGAGTGTTAGTGCATAAATATACCCTTCGGAATCTAACATCCTTCTCTTTAGTTTCAGTATGGACTCAGGGCAGACTTATTCTTTTTATTATTCAATAGCACCACCTGTTCACGAATTTCTGAATTTTCTTTGTATTGGTGAAGGTGATAGTGTGGAACATATCCATAATGAATAATAGGACTTGAAGTGGTCACAACCACATTTATTGAAAACTAGTATCTCATTGTTTTCAATAAATGTGGTTGTGACAACTTCAAGTCTTATTATTCATTAATTTCTGAATTGAAATCACTCCATTGAACATGAAATATAAAAACACATCGCATAATATTGTAGAGCACTACACATCCCTCTCCAATTGCTATTGAATTGTTATGAATTTTCAACATGGAAATCTGTAAATATGTTACTTGTGAATTTTAAGATTCATAGTAGGAATGGACATTCATTCCAATAATAATCTTGACTTATAAATTCTCGTTGAATATTTTGTTTAAAAAAACTATAACTACACACTGCATAACATTGTGAAGCATTGCTCTTCTCCTCAACAGTAATCTATTGCCAACAGTAAAAGTTCCACCATGGAAAACTATTCTAGTAAATCATTAGTGGAATTGAACTATAAATCCAATGATTTTTCAATCTTTGTGAATTATTTTTTAAAAAAAAGCTGTAATGGTCTTTTTCAATCTGTTTCGATCAATCTTTATTTATTCAAAACATTTTTTTTTTTTTTTTTTTTTTTGAGAAAAATAAGAGTTATTATGTAGAGTGGTGTGTTTCCTGTTGTGTAAAACAAGTACCTGTCACTAATGGGCTAAGGGGCCGCACTCATGGTGTGCTCTGTCTGGTTCTTGCGCTTAGAACCATCAGCAGCAGCACCTGCATCATCAACAGCAGTTGCAGCAGCAGCTTCAGAGCCAGTACCAGTTGGAGCTGCAGAATCATTTTCCTAGACGGGCGTCGGGAGGTGCCGGTGCTGGGAGAAGCTCGTCAAAGAAGAGGCACAGAGACAGGGATAGGGAAAGGGAAAGGCCACCAAAGGACACCAACGTTTTTGCCGAGCTGCAAGTGCCCAGTGTGAGCAACAACGGATCAACAATGTCGATGTCAGTGAGTGGTTCGCTACCACATCGTATGAGCTACTACAACAAATCGTTCACGACGCCACTCGGTCTCGGACCAAATCCAGGCACCTATTTCACTCCCTACCCGGCGCAACAGCTCACATTTCGCCCTCCACCAACCTCCTCACACAACCAGGATGAAACTACCAGGCGCTCATCTATGCAATTGCGCGCTTCCCACCACTACCAGCCACACAGCTTTGACAAGGCCGAGATATGATCCAGCGTCAGCATAGTGTCTGTCTACACACGGTATGATGTATTCAAATTGAGTTCTGTGTCGCTGACGGCCTATGAGGAGAGTTAAGCACAATGTGCTTCTCCAGTTCCATACTCATGTGCCTTCATAGAATAATGGTTTATAAAATCTATTATTTTTAATTTGTATTTAAAAGAATTAAGAATTTCTTTGGTTAAAATCATGATCCTTTTGATTGATTTATTGCTTTATCTATTTCCCCTTTTTAACAACAAAATAACCAAATTAATAATACAATAAATTTGAAGAAAGTCCCTCCAATGGGCAACATAGCGTTGGGACAGCATCACATTCAAAGAATATTACTATCTGTCTCAAACTAACTTGAATGTATAGATCCTCGAAATCAATTTATTTTAATTTTATTATTTATTCAAATAACTCTAATTTGAAAGTGGCATTCATCTTCTAACGATAAGGACATGTCGTTCAATTTTCAGGATGAACGTTTGCTGGTAAAAAATATTGATTTGTAAATTACTTTTGAAGCAAAAATTTCTTCAATAGTTCTCGATTTTCAATAGAAAAGAGCTAGTACAAGTTCTTGAAAATTTAGATTATACTTCGCTAATTAGAATCACAAATAAAATAGACTTGTCTCAAAATAAAAATACTTATGCTTTAAAAATACAATATCCTTATAGCTTTCAAACATCTTCATTTATTTTGAATGTATTTGTTTATATGCTTCACCACCTGAATCCTTAGTTTCGTAGGAAAAATATAACGATATAAAATTCTTCTAAAATTTAATTTTTCTAAAACATCACACACTGCTAGCTTTGATTTCCAATTTGCTCAAGTATCTTCTTAGATTTGTCCATTTGTAATATCGATCCCAGGTTTTCCATAAGGTTTGTGGGCATGAATGAAATATGTAGTACAGTATAGCTTTTTGAAAAATGATTTATTAACATGATATGACAAAAAATTTAATTTTTTTAATTGATCGTGGAGCATAAAATCATCAGAACAGTTAACTTTGAGATTTCACTGATCCATTATGTTATATCCAGCCAATTTATTATGGTTGGAAAAACTGAACCTAACTGGGCAATCAGATTTGAACTTTTCTATGCCTCCATCACATCACAAGTAGTAGGAGTTAGGTACCAAAGTTACTTTTCTAAACAGGAAAATTTGAATTGTTGAGTGCTGTCTTTTACAAAGAAATACTTGAAGAAATGGTTGTTATTCTGTTATTGTTATTTATTAGGATTCTATTATGTGTTGTAATTCAAGAAGTTTACAAAAATGGAGAGCACTCTTTAAATACCACCAGAGATAAATTAAGGGCATTCATATTAGATATAATAATTAACTCTCACGAAATTCCATAACATTTGTTATTTTTGACAGTACAGTTCATTTATATTCGATTAACACCAAAAAAATATAATTGTTGAATATTGATTGTTGTAACTCTATTTTATTTTTTCACCTATATTATACATATATATATACAATGTCAATACTACTAAATAATAATTTTTCAACACCTTGTTTTCAGTATTATTGTAGAGTCTTGAATCATAATTTTGTTTATTACTTTGTCAAATCTTTTAATGTTTTTCCCCCATATGCTGTGATGTATTTATTTCCAAAATTCCATTCAATATAAGTAATAGGTTATTGAATCTTTATAAGATCACCATCTACTTGTCAATACATATCCGTGTCCACTAATGTCACCCAATGTTTACTTTGTACAATGAAGTATCCATCGATAAAGCTTAACCTGTGTATCAAAGCCTGAATTGAATAATAGTGTTCAATTCGAGGAGTATGGTCTCAAAAGATGTCAATACATCTTAAAATGAACAGCAAAACTTCAAGAAATTTCAATGCTACAGAATCCTTTATCAATAAGCTGAATTTACAAAAACAACTTGACCAGTCTTGCCCGTCTTGTAAATCAATGGTAATCAAAATTGGATCACATAGAAAATAACTCACATTAAAGCCAGTGGTAGTTCATTGAAGCACTAGGGACTTCATATTTGATGGAATATTGGCGTTGATTGATTGGAATGATCAGAGAAAAATACTAGAAGATCGCTAGACAATAATAAATTACGGTATTGTAGAATATAAGTACTAAATTATGATCATTTAGTTAAGAGAAGGCATTATTAATTTAGGTGTTAAGTTTGCGCAATGATAAGATACTGTAATTTTGAAGGCTTATTTAATCGTCCAGAAGTTTAAGATAGACAAATTGAAGCCTAACTCATCATACTAGATACAAAATTACATGAGAATCTTCCAAATTTCAAAATCAAGATTAACTATATATATAACTTATATGATAATGCCAATAAAACGTTCATTGTTCATAATAATGTTGAAAACGAATGATATTTGATAAAAAAATGTATATATTTATATTGTAAATATGAGCGAATACAGAAATTTCTATAAAATGATATGTTAATCACATTTTTCTGTTGAATATTTAAGTTTAAATTGATGTAGATGTTATTGGAATTTTAACTGTATAAACGTTTGTATTGAACGAGTATGAATTGTCTAGAACTGTATAACATTTTAAACCAAGTTCAATTTTGAACATGAATTCGAGTAGTTAGCTAAACTATAGTCCAATATAGCCATATTGTTGATGTGTTAAAAACTTTGAAAAGGAATATTGTAAAGGAAAATATTGTGTGTTTTGTTGAACAGAAAAGTGATAATCCAATATTTATTTATGAATTGAAAATATTCATATTTTGTTATCAATTACTAGGTAGAATGATATTTAAAGACGTGATAGTTTCTCAATGTTGCTTGTTGAAAAATAAAAATTTTATAGGATGTTCTATTTTGCAAAACTTTGGTTCAATTCTTTGCTTGCTCAAACTGTTGATATTCATAATGTGTTGGCATCTATTCGATAAATGTGGAAAGTTTAATATTTTCAATCTATACAACTTGTGTGTTTCCAAGTTCCTCAAACTGATGACAATCAGTTTGCAACTGGCTTCAAAAATGTTCATGATGATTAGCATTAAACAAAAAATAATGTATGTACAGAGTTAGGTTGGAAATGATAGGGAGCTTGGCTATTCTCAAGTGAAAGTTTCAACTGAAATAACTGTACTATACTGTTGTAGAATTGTGAGATGGAAATTGATGTCATCAATTACTCAAAAATTAATCAATTTGACGAAATTATATGATAAAAAATCCCTTACAACTTCTTTCAATTATTGTTCATTATTTCTCAATCAGTGTGTCTATCGGATAAATACTTTGTGTTGAATAACATATAGATTCTTTCAAGTACCAAGCAATGAGACAAATTGTTTGTGAATTTCTACGAATTCTCAAAACTGATAGAATAAAACTTCCAGGCATAAAACAGAAAAGAGAGAATATTCATGTTGAAGGTCAGATTCTGTTTGCGGTCTAACGAATTTATTCTTGCTATGAATTATTGAACTTTTCAAATTTTGTCACATATCCGACTAGAATTCAGTTAGTTGTCATCCCAAATTGAGTTTCCAATGTTATACGATTTTTTGTTAACAAATTTTTTTCCAAAACACTACGGAAGATCTCCTAAAGTGAATTCTGCACAATTTTATTATAAGCTTAATGAATTTAAACTGTATCATGTAGTGTTATCGATAATATAAATTGATTATGATGTAAATGTGATCGATTAAACTGGAATTTGTACGATTTTAACTTGTAAATAAAAGTAGGATAATCATTGTGAGAATTGTACATAGGAAATTAATGTGTATATTATTATTAAGAAAACGTTTGTAAAAGCAAACCATGGTACTTTTTAAGAAATAAAATTTATTTGTGGATTCATTTGAGCATTATTTTTCATCAACCAACTTAGTCGTAGCTTTCAGAAGTAAATGATGAGATTCTGACAAGGGTTTGAGTACCAGGTCAAAAAGTGCTTCAATCAATAAAGACAAGCTTTTTATTGAGATTGGATATCTCACAGCGCTAAAATCGATCACTTCATTTAATCAGCCATGAATATGCTGAACGATCTTATGAATATATTATGTGTTATTCGTCAGTAATACCAGATCTGGTATATCGTTGAGTTAGATGTTGGGTTATTTTCAAGAAATGGGTCAACTAATCTTTCTTGGTACCTGGCATTTGAGTGCGCAGTAAACAAATGTTTGGTACCATTTTGTCCAATTTTTAAATCAGTTGAAATTAACTATAAATAGTAAAAAATGCCAATACCTTCAATTCAAAAACAAACATAATTTAAATGAAGATAGGGCTATAAACGTGTTTATAAATTTTTTTTTTTTTGACGAATACTATTGCTATCTAGTCTCAAGACTAATGAGCAAATTTGTTCTATCCTAACTTACTAGATCTAATTTAATACAGTGAAATTCTCATTAGAATTTCTAACTGCGTTTAAGAATAATTTATGTACACATGATAACTGCACTACAAGCTAGATTTCACTCAACATTGCTCTGCTTTTGAACTGAAACACTTGAAAAAAGCACTACACTAGTTCAAATGGTTTCCTCCTTTTGAGCCTCCGCACCAATCCTCCGTTGTCTAGCAGCTGGATTGCTTCGACGTTGTTGTGCTGGTGGAGCCGTGTTTCGTGGTTCTCTGCAAACCTCTGGATCTCTCTGGTTACCAGGTCGACTCCCAGGTCTCTGTGGAGGTCGTTATTCCTGACATACCAAGGTGCATTGACGATGTTTCTCAGCACCTTGTTCTGGAACCGCTGTATGATGTTGATGTTGGTTTGTTTGGTACACCCCCATAGTTGTATACCATACGTCCATACAGGTTTGAATATTTGCTTGTAAAGCAGAACTTTGTTGGGTATTGAAAGTGTAGAGTTCCTTCCAATTAGCCAGTAGTAAGTCTTATACTTCAAACCAAGTTCTTCTCTCTTCTTTTTAACATGCTCCTTCCAGCGAAGCTTAGCATCTAAAGTCATACCTAGATATTTTGCATTATTAGCATATGGTATGACTTTGTTATTTATATTTATTGGCAGGTAATCAATTCTCCGGTTAGTAAAATTTACGTGTACTGATTTAGCCTCATTGAGCTTCATCCGCCATTTTTTGGTCCAATCTTGAATTTTTGTGATAGATCTCTGTAATTTAGCGGTTGCTTCATGAGCATTGCTGTCTACTGCCAATATTGCCGTATCATCTGCAAATGTTGCTGTGGTGTTATCTTCAAGGCATGGAATATCACTAGTGAATAAAAGGTAGAGTACTGGCCCTAATACACTACCTTGAGGAACTCCTGCTTTAATCTCCTTCAGATCAGAATACGCATCTTCCTGTTTGACTCTAAAGTATCTTCCTGTCAAATAGGATTGCAATATATCTGTAAACTGGTGAGGAAGTTGTCTTTTCAATTTCTGAAGAAGCCCTTTATGCCATACTCTATCAAAAGCTTGCCCTATATCCAAAAAAGCAGCAGAGCAAACTTTTTTCTCTTCTAGACACTTCTCTATTATGTTGACTATTCTATGTACCTGGTCGATAGTAGAATGTTTTTCTCTAAAACCGAATTGATGATTTGGAATTAGGTGATTTCTTTCTATTATTGGCTTCAGTCTATTCAGTAATATCCTTTCGAACAGCTTAGACAACACAGGCAATAATGAGATTGGCCTATAGGATGATACTTCATGTGGCTGTTTCCCAGGCTTGAGTATCATTATTACTTCGGCTACTTTCCACATTCCTGGTACATACTTCAATCTGAAACAAGCATTCATAATGTGCGTCAGCTTGTTTAATGCATTTCTTGGAAAATGTTTCAAGACTAATCCTGTTATGAGATCAAATCCTGGAGTTTTTTTATTGTTGATATTTTTTATTTCCTTTTTAATTTCTTCCATCGTGACATGCCTGAGTTCTTGACTATACTGTATAATAATTTCTTCTACTTCTTCGTTTTCCTCTTCATCTTCATCGTGAGGCTGAAATACATTGACAAGATGGTCTGAAAATGTTTGTGCCTTTTCTCCATTATTTCGAGCCCATTGACCATTCTGTTTTCGGAGTGGAGCTGCTTGTTGAATAGGTTTCTTCATTTTCTTGGTTGCCTTCCAGAGGGAGTAGTCAGTGCTGCCTTCTCCTGTCAAGTTCCTTAAATAAGTACTGATTGATTCACTCTTGATAATCTGAATCTCTCTTCTGAGTTGCTGTGTGAGATTATTCAAAAGCGTTTTATCTTGAGGAGACCGTGATTGTTGCCATTTTCTCCTAGCCCTTCTTTTCTCTACTATCAGCTCTCTTATTTCTGTGGGGTAATTGTTTCCTACTGTTCTTCTTCTTATCTGAGGAGTATTCCACCAAGCTGCCTGCTGCACATCAATAACGAATTTCTCCAACTCCTCATCGACCTGCTCTTCGCTTCCTAGTGGCACATTCAACTCTATTTTTTCCTCCAGCATCTGCTTGAAGCCTTCCCAGTCTGTATGACTATTGACAAGTGTGAGGTACATACTTTGCTTTTGTAATACAGTATCACTCAACTTCAAAAGTATTGGTGAGTGGTCAGAGTTGAGATCAAAACTCTCTTCAATCTGAAGGTAGTTCACTGCTATATTTTTTATAAGGAAAAAATCTATGAGATCTGGAATCTTAGTTGTGTCAGTAGGCCAGTAAGTTGGCTTGCCAGTTGAAAGAACCTCGCATCTACTTTCATTTAATGCTTTATAGAGCTCTGTACCCTTGGGATTTGTCAAACATGAACCCCAGTGCACATGCTTAGCATTAAAGTCTCCTCCAACAATAAATCTTGTTCCTAACATATTAAATAAATTCATAAATTCTTCTTTTCTTATGGAATACCTAGGTGGACAGTAGATAGCTGCAACTATGAACTGATAATTTATCGCTTGTACAGCTACACTTGTTAGTTGTATCCTTTCAGTTTCATATTTGACTTCTTCATGATGTTGTATATTATCTTTTATAATAATTGCACTTCCACCTCGTGCAACATTACTAGGGTGCAAAGCGTGGTAAGTCTTATACCCTTTAAATCTTAAATAAGAATGTTTTGTGAAGTGTGTTTCAGAGATAAGGCAGATATCTATATTTTCTATGTTTAGAACTGCTTCCAACTCCTGTTGTCGCTGTAGCAGCCCATTTGCATTCCATTCTATTATATTCAAACTGTTCATTATTTAAGTTTCAACTGTCTGCTATTTTCTAATTTCAAAAATCGTGTCTGAAGAGATGAAATGATTTTTTCTTGATTTTCCAGTTTTCTTAATATTAGCTGGAGAATTTCATTGATGCCTTCTTCTTCCTTTTCCTGCTGCCCTGAACTTGTGCTATTCTTATTAGAGACAACCTGTGCAAAAGATAATCTTTTAACTGGTTTCTCATTAATAACTGGTTTTTGAGAATATGTTGTGTTGTTTGATGACGTATTTCGGCTCAATACAGTTTTATTTGAGTTGGTTTTATTCTTTTGTGCTCCATTTCTTATTTTTTGCAATTCAATTGCGACTGTACACCCACGATAGCTTGCTGGATGTGCTTCTCCACAATGAATACATTTTGGCAAAGCATCACTAGGCTTTGCACAATCCTTTGTCGGATGTTTACCTGCACACTTCACACATCTCGGCTCCTTGTTGCAGTACTTCTGTGTGTGATTGTATGCCTGGCAGCGCTTACATTGGGGTATTAAGTTGGCCTTCTTTAATGCTTCAACTTCTACTTTGCACCCAAGTATACTTTTCATCTCATATACTTTTTTGATATCTTCTTCAGAGCTGAAAGACACCATGAACATGTCCAATGGCTCTTTAGTTTTCCACTTCAGCTTATTGACCACCTCAATGACCTTGTAGCCTCGCGTTTTTAAATCATCTAAGATGATTACTGGGCTACAAGAATGATGCAGCTTCTTAATCATCACTCTTATAGGCCTTGACTGTTTATTTTCATATGAATGCCAGTTGTAACCACCACTGACTAATTCTCTAGTAACGTCTCTATAGGTTTCTGGATCTATAGTGTTTAACTTGAACGTTTCTCTACTTAGAAGTTTTATTTTGAATTTTTCATCAGTTGACACTTTCTTCAATTGTTTTAGGAGAGAATCTAGATTTTTAATCCCATCTATGATAATTGGAGGTGGAGGCATTTCCTTAGTTTTCTTCTCAGTGTTGATTTCTTTTAGATTTCCCCTAGCTTGAATTCCGACTCCAGATTGTTTTTTAAGTTCAGGAGATGGAGAGTTAATAAGTTTTCTCTTCTTAGTAGAGCGTTTGTTTCGTACTCGGATCCATTCTGTTTCCTTCGCTAACTCCTCTTCATTAGTAGAGTAGGTTTCAGGAACTGGACTGTTGGTATTTTTTTCTAATACTTGAAATCTGGCTTCTAGATCTTCTATTTTCTTCAGAAGCTTAGCATTATTCTCTTCCAGCTTTTTACTTTTCTCATCTGACTCCTTCCAGGCGATGAACAGTTTATGCTCTGCTTGTGAGTTGAGTTTATTCGCCTTGATGTATCTGTCTGGCGAACACTGAATTCCTGTATCCAATGGAGGGTTGGTGTCCATGGTCTCAGTTGATTCTTCCTCTTCCTCAAATTCCGGAACCAGGAATTTCGACGGTTTCAGAAGGTGTTGTTCCGACATTACAAAGTAATTTGGAACATACTGTTCTTTTTGAATAGCCCTCGTATTCACTCGCGCACGCGGAATCGCACACGCTAGCTATAGAACGGCCGACCGAAAGCAAGTAGCTTCGCTTGCATAAATACCGCGGTGACACCGGTTTACGCGTTGCAAAATTTGTTCTACTTAACTACTGTGAACAAACTGCTGACTCACTACTTCTACACTACACTAATCACTATACGTCTTTCCTCTACGAGTTCTGACACGATGCTGTGTTTATAAATGATAATCAATTAGACCGGGAAGAAAAAATCGCATTTCTAGGAGTTATGTTGGATAGACGATTGACCTGGACTCCATACATTGAGAAAATATGTAGTAAAATTTCATCTGGGGTATTTGTCCTGCGACAGCTCGCTAGGTTGAATGACAAAAAGTTACTTTTTACAGCTTACCATGGGCTCTTACTGTCACATATTAGGTATGCTATCTTAGTATGGGGTAATTCATCAAAACAAAATCTTGATAGGGTGTTTAAGATCCAAAAGAAAGCGGTTAGGTGTATAGAAAGAGTAAATAGATTAGATTCATGTAGGCCGTTGTTCAAGAGACTTGGTCTCCTAACTGTACCCTGCTTATATGTGTATGAAGCTACTCTATATGTAAAAACGAATGATATTAACCAAAATCTTGATGTACATGATTATAATACAAGAAGTCGAGGAGATTATCACTTGGTGAGTCACAATAGTAGCTTATTCAAACAAAAACCTAGTTATATTGGTAGGAAATTCTACAACAAGCTACCGCAGTTTTTGAAGAGTCTTGAAAATATAGAAATATTTAAAAAACAATTGAAGAAATATTTAGTTGATACAGCTTTTTATAGTGTACAAGAGTTCCTTTCACATCAAAATTAAGCCTCACCTCAACTAATTTAAGTAATTATGGTATCTAGTGTATAATATTGTTGATCTGACTTGTCTTATACTCCTTAACTGGAGTCTCCAAGACGTAATCTACAAAAAAAAAAAGTACTCATGGTTACTCAATGGTTGGTACAAATGGTTGGAGTAATGTACGAGATTGTCGCCAGTGTTTAGCTGTAACAGAATACTACCATCGAATGATTTTGTACATGTGAGCAGACTTCATAATGATTGAGGAGGTGGTTTCTAAATAATTATTGACTTCCTCTAGGACAAAGAAAGGTTGGCCGACCCACATTCAAGCTCTCAAGCCGAGTTGGCCTCTATAAGTTCAGAGAAAGTAAAGTTCTACGTTTACACCGATTAAAATGATACCGTACTGAATAGTGAAACTCTAGAGATTAAAATGATGTGTTATTGTAGAACGTTTTTAATTTTACCACATGAATACTAGAATATTCAAAGAAAGAAGGAGAAGGAAAATACCATTTGTGACCCCCCCCCCCCCCCCACAAACTTCCCAGTTGGGACCAATCCTCATAAGGAAGAATGAAAACTTTTCTTGTGGCAAGGATAGTAAGGACAAGACGACGAATTGTCAATTCTGTATAGAGCAAAACGTGACTGTTGAGCACTTTTATTTTTATGTAGCATATTGAATGAAAATAAGACGCTGTCAACTCTACTTGAACTTTCAGTTTAAATGTTGTTTTCATTTTTTCACATGGAGAAATAATGTTCTTCATGCATCATCTCCGACAGCAATGTTAAGTTATTTTCTATTTGAGGCAGAAATGTAGCAATAATAGTACATGATTGAAAAACTCAAAAGCAGAGGACGTCCACTTTAAACATTTTAGTATAGCATGTTCTAATATATTAAAATTTAGCTTTCATTCTTGACTCTCCTCAATGTTTGTTGTACAAAGAATATGAATTTGTTGAAAGTTAAAAACCTTGTTCGACCATAGAAAAACTCTTTATAGCTTATTATAAAGTTTGGGGGCACTGATAAAAAGGCAAAGTGAAGATGAGGAAGCTAGTTTGTTTCTTCGCTTGTTGGAGCACGAAACTCACGGCCAGATGCTATGAGTTTAAAACTACAACCTCTCTGCTGCCTCATGCATTCATTACGACTGACTTCTCTGCAGCATCTGTCACTTCTACTTGACTTCCTCTCTCTTCTTCTTCTTCCCTTCATTTCTATCTTCTTCATTCATAGCTGGTGCGAAACTGTTTAGTTCAACTCTTCACTTGCACAAACGACGAATGAATTCGAATCATTCATGCAAGTTGTTGACAAACTTCTAGGGTCGGAGAAACTTTTTGGCAAAATATATTGCAGTATTTTCCATTGACTGATTTTAACTTTCAGTTCCAAAGCATTCCAACATTACTGCTGGTACTGTACATGGGGAAAATTCGACAGAGATTCCAGTTCTGGCTAGCTTAGGGTAGTTATTTATGGAGGCTGATGCTCACCTGAAAATCATGTTTCCCGTTTGACTGAATTTCTCGAACATAGAATTGCTGCAGATATTCTGTGCACGTTTTTCAAGTTAACTTAGATCTACGCATTATCAGACTATATTAATAAGCAAAATATAATAATTATGTCTCTGCATTAATTCTTCAGCCTTTTTACATCAATAGTACAATAATATTGGAATAAAACTAATATTTATGTTCACTAACATAAACATGAGTTATTCCAAATTCACAAAATTTGGACTAGCATTTTCGGACAATTTATACTGTGCGTATCGTTTCAAGCTCACACATGGCTTTACGTTTGGAGGTGAAGAGCCAAGTTTCACCATTACCAGTTCACCAGTTTACAAGTTTCACCATTAGTTAGTACGCTAATCAGCGTGCCACGCACTAAGCACATAATTTTTCTAGGCCTACTTATACAATATTGGTGCTAGTAATATACTCTTGGTACTTCACGTTTTGAAAAGTGGACTATGCAAATGAGGAGTAAGTTTGGCTGCAATAAATTATCTAAAAGAATAGACATAATGGAAATACAGTCATTTTAAAATTTAGCATACCGGTACTGAAAATTTCATTATAAGTTATAATTTTAATTTATCAGCCTTGGGCTCTGAAAAGCGGAACTTAATGAGTTCTATTGCAGCTTTTTTAAATTAATTAAATTTATAAACATCAGTATAATATGTTCATTCTCATTGGTCTAAATTTCACTACATGTAGTTTATTAAAATGTTGATTTCATCATAATGATTAAACTAATCATGGTAATACAGCACTAATTGTTACCATTATTGAAATCTAGAAAATGCGTATGAAGCTCAAGAAAAAGCAAGCCACAATATAAGACAGACTTCATCACAATTGCAAAGTCGACCCACTTGCTGCACCATTGTTATCTCAGCAGCATGCAGTGTACAGTAGTCGAGCTGAGAGTGGACCTATTTTAAAATTCAGTTTCCGGTGCTCGTTATTGGCATAAATCTGAATAATCTTCGTTGGATCTGTTTTGTTTTGCTCACATTTTGAACTGGAAACAGTGCAATAACAGCTTGCGCGCTGGGGTTTTTGTTACTTTTGTCTCTCTGTGAGAAGAGAGGATAAGTTCTCTCGTTTCGTACACGTATTTGCAGAGATGCGAAAGAATAATACAACAGAAACGAGTGAATGATTTATCAGTGGATAACCCTTTTGTTCGCTGCCGGCAGCGGGAAGAGGCTTGAAGCACGGCAGGCTTTATTTTTTGCATTTCCATAATACCTAGCGCCAACGCGGCTTGCTCAAGTAGAGAAGCATCAGGCATAGCACCTCTGTACTACTCTATACTCACTTTTGTCAAGGGCTTGACTCCTCTTCGATTAATGGCGCGCACTAATGATGCATCTCTCTGTCATCGCTGCTGCTATATTATGTGCTGCTTTGTCGAACCTCATCCTCAGTCCCTTCATCTTCTGCACATCAAAGACTTGCTCCCAATATAGCGAAATTTAAATCCTACGCCCTTTCTTTGTTCAGCTTTATATTATATTTTCTGACGATTTAATGCTGGAGCAGTCTTGTCTTTGGAGGCACTCTACTAATTGGGAATAATTCATTACTAATTCTGCTTCTACTAAACGATAAGCCAGACACTTCAGCATCCTTTGAAACTGATATGGGCAAGCGATACTGTAGCTGCAGCCATAGTCTTTGTGAACCCTAGAGGTTGTAGAGAAAATATTCATGGGCTCTGATGAAAGCGCCAAAAATGTCGGAGATCAGTGTCCACTAAAATATTAATATTGTGATGATGGAGGTTCAGGAGAATCGATTATTATCTTGAAAAATATTAACAGATATTTTCGGTTTCCTAATATGTTCTGGAATTTTCAACTGTGAAACTCTTTCAATTTATGCATTTCATGTTCCTCATATGATGTTTTCAATATTTTGGTCTAGAAAATTTTTCGATCAATATATTTTTATAAATTTTTCCAGCTTGGCTGGACAAAACCAGGACGTTCTACCCTTTCAAAAAAACTATCACATTGATTGCCACTGAAAATATTTGCTTTTCCTTCACAAGAGAACAAACATTTTATCATTACGCCAAAAATAAAAAAAAGATTAGATTCTTGATTTATCCGTATTTCCCCTACTATTCCTTTATTACTAAGATGAAATAGTTGAATAGTATGATGAAGTTTATGAACTAATTAAGTATTCTTTTTCTATTCGTTTAGGAAAGACTCTACTGTGTTCACCTTCCAAACAATCACAAAGCCATAGTATTTTATTAATCAGAGCACTTGAAATGATTGTGTACTGCTAGATCGAATGCTAATAGTCAATCACAAAATGTGATATCTCTCGCCAATCATGGTGCTCAATGGAAGGCTACTTGAACCTTGAACTTGAATCTAGAACCTTCTTCAGATAACCAGAAACCGGAAAAAAATTACCTATTAATCATATCATGGCTCCCACCAATAAGGGGGATGATTTCTGTCTATTCTGTTCTCAACCGATAATTTCATCAAATTAATAATGCCTCCAATGAATCACAAAACTGGGTTCCTGCGTTATACTGTATTTCAGATTATCTCTCACCAGAGGTGGATCCAGAATGAATGTTTGGGGGTGGCACAGACAGTAGATCATTTTATGAGTTGACTCAGCTTCTATTTATCTATGATATTATCAGCCACTGGTTACCCTGGGAAAGATAAATTTCCTTTATTGAGGGTGGAGCTCTTTCTCCAACTCAATCCATAAATGAGAGAGGGGAAGTGGGCAGTTGTGATTAGAGCTTACAGTTCACAGTTTACCCGACATAACTGAATTTTATTATCATTATCGAATTGGGACTACTTTTTTCTTCATAAGGAAAACTACGAGTAGTTTTCATGATTTTGGGGTAGGCTTTCAGCTCTTAGTTGACTTGTGCTTATAAGAGGAATAGACTACTACACACTACAGAATGACACACACTTACATTGATAATAATACTCGTACAATAGGGTTTAGTTGTTTAATAGTAAAATAAGTATTGCATAACTAGTATAAGTATTGATAATTCTGTTTGGCTGAAACGACATGAAATTCGTGGTTTATCCCTCCAAATAAATTAATATGAATTATTTGCAATGGATTGTTATCTATTTTACCAAATGGGGAATGAGATATGGGCAATGTAAATGTGCTGTCAGGTGCTGACAGGTGGTCGAGTCTCGAGTGAAGGCCCAAACTAACCTCAAGCGCGAGCTGGCATGAAGTGAATAAGCCAATTTCCATGCGGTATTAGTCACGTCGGCTGGGAGCAGAGCTGAGGGCTGTAAACACAAAAGTTATTAGAACGTCCTACGTTCAGCTCTCTTGACAGTGAGAGTTGGAAGCAGACAAGCAGCATAACCGCTGTAACGCAAGCCGCATTTCTCAAGACAAAATGCATTCTCAACCACAGTGCAATCCAATTACTGTAAGTTACTGAGATATCTTGCTGTCACAGCGTGAGTATGTTGCTTAAGACCAACCAAGAATTTCGACTCATTTCAGCCAAGTTCAGACCAAAATATCAATTGTAGACTAGCCTTCTTGTTACTATACATGGTTTACATTTACTATTATTTTAAATTATAAATACAACATTTATAAATTTTTAAATACAGCCTATTCATTATTAGGCACTATACAGTAGCGAAACGAGGAAGGGGGTAAAGGGAATGTAAAACTCCCAAAATTATCAACCATCAAAGCTGCAAAGAAAAGCTGAATTAGTGTATATTGTATGAGGCTGGGCTGGAGATCTTTCTTTAGGTAATTAGTGGCACCCCCCCCTCCCCCCCGAGAAAATTTTAGGGTTCGCTCCTGCAAATCTGCGTTCTGAGTACAATAACTCGTAATCTTTTAACTGAAACTGTTAATAGCTTGGCATTTAGTAGCGGTGTAGTGAACAATGTCAGCTATCCAGGAAGCCAAAGTGTCTCCCTAATTGACTGGTGTTTATCTTGCAGGAGGCAAAGACACCATTTGAAAGAGATATGGCAGCCATTAAACTGTTTCCAGGTTCAACTCCATTCCGGAACATAAAGTAGATCAGAAAACCCTCTGGGGGATATTAAATTTATTCCTCCCGGCGGTAGGGGAATCTTGAAACCCTTGAAAATTTCCTAGATTCCTGGGAGCTGAACATGTTAAAACTTATTCAGGTAATGAAGACCTTTTGATATCTTAGAAGTCTAGAATTTTCTTCTGAAGCAGAGATGTGTTATTGAGCTCCATGAGAAAACGTGAACAGCACACAGTATGAAGCTCTATATCTAGCTCTAATTAAGTTAGAGAATCAAAACCATAAAAAGGGGAAGCTAGTAAGGCATCCATCTCTCACCAAACGAAATAACTGAGTTTCTGGGCACCATAATGATTAATTTTCTATGCCAGTTTATTACTTATAATTTGTATACCTTTAATAGCCTATAATACAATAAATAAACTGAAAAAAGTCATAACTGGATAATATAAGAGCTAAATGAGCAAAAATATTTTAAACAAAAATATACATTTGCATCAACAGTATGAATACAAAATTAATTATTTATTGGTAGATTTAGGTGTTATGTGCAATTAAAAAAATCAAGTCATTCTAACCATCCATGCTCATGTTTAACTCTAACTTTTACGCCTAGACGCACTAGACTGTCTGGACAGTATTTCCGATAGACTAAGCATTTAATATTCCTGTCATTTCTTCCAACCCGATAATTTCAACAAAACCCATCGATGAGTTTAGAGTTCGCTTTAATGGCGAAATGGAAGCGACGATGGTCCAGCAGGGCAGTATGACGATAAAAGCTGACGCAAGAAAGAAATTGATTTGATATTGCTTGGCCCAGCAGGACAGTCCTGCTGAATGGGGTCGCTTGGTACGGTAATAACACGGCGTTATTTTCTGACCCGAGCAGGAAAATGGTGAAAAGAAAGTGTTACGATCTATACTAGCCATGTTCAGCTGGTGAGACGCAGCTCTATTTTATCCAAGACCACGATACGACGCTGCAAAAGGAGGAGCATCTTCTTTTCGGGGTGCGAGTCTTCCTGAATTACAAGTGAGTGAGAGAGAGTGAGGGAGCGAAATAGAGTGATTGAGAGTGAGAAAGACAGAGAGATGGTGAGGGAGAATGGTGAGAGAGAGGAGAGAATGATAAGGAGAGCCAGATTGCCAGGCGACAATCGTGGCTAATGGACCGGTAGGCCATTATCGCGTGCTTTGGCCGAATGTTTTGCGCGACAACTACAACACTATTCAAGTCTGGCGCGTTTCAAGTTACACAAATGCCCGGGAATTCTTCGGCCATTGCACGAGGGCTTTCTAGCTTGACTATAAATAAAAGTTAAATTTCGGAAAAATAATTTTTATTTCCATTAGAAGTTACAAACATAGTGAATAGGTAAAGGAGTACAGTACTAATAGGATTAATACTCTCTAGATGTTCACAGTCCGCTACTGAGTCTCAGACTGACTGCGAATGAGAATTATAACATTTCAAGAAGTATGCAAGGTTTGAAATAGAAATAATCAATTATAATTTGTATTTTTCTAACATATGTAACTCCTCCTTCCCTAAATAAAACCGCAGGGGGTCGTTTTTCGTTGACAACTGCAGGCTGACGGATGTTTTGGAGTATCAGGCGGAAGAAGTAGAACGTAATGCCCAAAATGATAACAGCGTACAAAAGCGAAATGTAGATGTTAATGTCCGTGGTAATGAATGAACTTGGAACAATGGGCGATACCCCGTTGGTGTTCACTTTATCAAAGTTCAAATTCTTCATGTTAACTTTAAAATCTGGCACTTGATGTTCTCGAAGCTCTAATTTGCAATCAACTAGAAATTTCGGGTGCTCTCTTAGTTTGGTTGAGTGGAGTAGTAACTTTCCTTTGAAGGATATTTTGCCCTCAGTCTTATCGATGTTTCTATACAATGATTCCATCTTCCAGGGACATTTAACATAAAAACTGGTAACTTTAACATGCCTTGCAATTTGTTCCAGGCGATGAATTGATTTTTTTCCACTTAATTTTTTGTCCTTTGACAAATTGAAGTGAATTAGTTCAAAAGGATCGTAGGGTGTCCCTCGTGGTTAATATTTGGTCGCAGGTCATAGAGGTAAATTGCCCCAACTCGGTGATTCGGGGCAACACACCCCTATGTCATGGGTTGAATTCAATAAATGAGCTGGAATATTCGAATCCACCAAATTTGTGGAAGGGCTAGGTGTTGCGAGCGGTCCTTATAACAAATAATAATTTCATTCATTGGTGAATTATTTTTATTTTGGCGGCTCTATGCTAGACTGATTTGGCGCGAAAAGTCAGTCACAGCTGACAGCCCTACTGAGTATCATAACCGAGTTCGACAAATGTAAGCAATGAGCGGTTCTTTTAAACATAGTATTCCCTTTGCTTTTTGTTTGAATTTGTAGTAATAAATTAATTTTTCTACTAATTTTTTTTATAAAACCGGTGTTTCTAATAAATTGTTCTATTTTTGATAGTGGTATTGCTCATTTTTCGTATGAGAGGTATGTGTATGATATTTTATTACAATTTTCTTTTATCTATACTAGCAGCTACCCGTCCTTCGTACGGATTATGTTTAGAAATACGACTAAATATGTTTCGGCTTTTTTGATAGCAACGATCATGAAGTTGTTAGCAGCTTAGTTAACAACTTAGGACGTAAACAATTCAGTGACAGTTATCAGAGAGAATATTTGAGAACAGCTGATTGATAAATCATCATAAATTACGTGATTTGTTGTTGTTCTCATGTGGTAATAATAGTGCTACCTGGCGAATTCCCAAGAGCTTAGCACGAACCGCACCTTCCTAAAATGTTAATTTTTGTTTTGATAAATTGAAATTAGAAAATTTTTTTCAACAAAGAAATAATTGATAAAACATGAGATGAGCTTTAATTCACCAGACATATGTTTCCTAAAAGACTGCAATGCTCCGACTACACAAGTCTGCAGACAGCGTAAATAACGCCGCGAAGGGCCCACCATTTATATTTGAGAACAGCTGATTGATATATCATGATAAATTACGTGATTGTTCTTATTCTTATGTGGTAATAAAACATGGAAGTAATGTATCCAAAATCGCACAATACTTGGTTTTTAAACGTTTATTATTCTGTTGAAAAAAAAGTTAATTTAGTTTTTTATAGCTAAAGACATTGTCAATAATGTTTTCAATACTGTTCAATAACTAAAATCCCGATCGATGCTCTCGTTTTTGAGGAGAAGGCCGCGAAAAATACCTTTGCGGCCGTGACAGACAGACAGAAAGTGAGATAAGACTATTTTCGGCTTATTTAATGTATAAAACGTAAAAATAACCAAAAAATATACAATTCTGATAAATGTACAGACAAAACTCTAATTTTATTTATATAGACTAGCTATTGTGCCCGTCCTTCGTACGGATTATGTTTAGAAATAAGACTAAATATGTTTCGGCTTTTTTGATAGCAACGATCATGAAGTTGTTAGCAGCTTAGGCCCCGTTCAGACAATACAGTTTTTTTGCGGTACGGTTTTTTTACTGTACGGCGTCAACTGTACTGTGATGTACGCACGGTCCGGCTTTGCTGCTTATTGCTGTGCTCTCCTCCTTCTTCCATTGCGCTTCCAGTTCAGTTTTATTTATTCCAGTCCAGGATTTTTTTTATTTGTGTAAGATTTTTTTAAATAAGTTTCTTACTGAAGGTTTCTCTTAAATCTTGATCAAAGTACACAAATTCTGGTTTCAATATTCCACACATTTTTCTCTCTTTATTTTTATATTAATCTTAAGTCTTGTCCCACAAGGCGGGTCTCTCATATATTAGAGAAATTAAATTTTCGCAATTAATATCTTCCACTTCTGGACACTGGAATTCACTAATAAGAAGATCAATGCTGAAGAATATCAATGAAGAAGATCATTGCTGACGATCTGAAGACTGCTTCCAGCATAATAAGCGTATCGTTTGAACATATCCATTACCGGTACAATACATGTGCCACCGGATACGGATAGTTATTTTGCGGTACAGCTGATTTTAACGATACAGTTTTCGAAGACAAAACCGAATGTAGAAATCGGCTACAACAGCTTTTTTACTGGATCCAGTTGAAACAGTATTGTGTGAACATACAATATGAAATGTACATGCAAACGAAAGCACTGCAAAATAACTGATACAGCAATTTTACTGTACCGCACAAAAACTGTAATGTGTGAACGGGCCCTTAGTAAACAACTTAGAACGTAAACAATTCAGTAACAGGTACCGGAGAGAATATTTTTTGAGAACAGCTGATTGATATATCATGATAAATTACGGGATTTTTCTTACATGGTAATAATAGTGCTACCTGGCGAATTCCCAAGAGCCTGGCACAAACTGCACCTTCCTAAAATGTTAATTTTTGTTTTGATAAATTCAAATTAGAAAATTTTGTTTTTTTTCAACAAAGAAATAATTGATAAAACATAAGATGAGCTTTGATTCACCAGACATATGTTTCCTAAAAGACTGCAATGCTCCGACTACACAAGTCTGCAGACAGCGTAAATAACGCCGCGAAGGGCCCACCATTTATATTTGAGAACAGCTGATTGATATAATCATGATAAATTACGTGATTTGTTCTTATTCTTATGTGGTAATAAAACTTGGAAGAAATGTATCCAAAATCACACAATACTTGGTTTTTAAACGTTTATTATTCTGTTGAAAAAAAAGTTAATTTAGTTTTTTATAGCTAAAGACATTGTCAATAATGTTTTCAATACTGTTCAATAACTAAAAACCCGAACGATGCTCTCGTTTTTGAGGAGAAGGCCGCGTAAAATGTATCCAAAATCGCACAGTACTTGGTTTTTAAACGTTTATTACTCTGTTAAAAAAAAAGTTAATTTAGTTTTTTATAGCTAAAGACATTGTCAATAATGTTTTCAATACTGTTCAATAACTAAAATCCCGATCGATGCTCTCGTTTTTGAGGAGAAGGCCGCGAAAAATACCTTTGCGGCCGTGACAGACAGACAGACAGACAGACAGACAGACGGACAGACAGACAGACAGACAGACAGACAGACAGACAGACAGACAGACAGACAGACAGACAGACAGACAGAAAGTGAGATAAGACTATTTTCGGCTTATTTAAAGTATAAAACGTAAAAATAACCAAAAAATATACAATTCTGATAAATGTACAGACAAAACTCTAATTTTATTTATATAGATATATATAAAAATGAATGTCTGTCTGTATGTATATGTATGTATGTATGTATGTATATTCCCTATAGACTTCAAAACTACTTGACAGATTGGCATGAAACTTTGGGAATATGTTGAGTGAATATTGGGGATGGTTTCTGACCATAAATTTTAATAGGGGAGCTAATAATTATTATTAATTAATCCATTTTATAGACCTAACCTACTGAACTTGCCGGCCAATCAGCTTAAAGGAACAGCTGATAGAAGTCAACAGTTTTTAATCATACTAGCTATTGTGCCCGTCCTTCGTACGGATTATGTTTAGAAATAAGACTAAATATGTTTCGGCTTTTTTGATAGCAACGATCATGAAGTTGTTAGCAGCTTGGGCCCCGTTCAGACGATACAGTTTTTTTGCGGTACGGTTTTTTACTGTATGGCGTCAACTGTACTGTGATGTTCACACGGTCCGGCTTTGCTGCTTATTGCTGTGCTATCCTCCTTCTTCCATTGCGCTTCCTTCTTCTTCTTCTTCAGTGGCCCTACAACCCAGGACGGGTCTTGGCCTGCACTAGTAATTGTCGCCAACGGTCCCTATCCAACGATCGTTTAAATGTCTGTTCCTTCACTAAATTCCTTGTGGGCCGTCCGTTCCTATCATTTTGTGCTTCCATAACAAATGTTTTTTTTATGGAGTGGGGGAGTTAGCCCCACATCCAACCCCCAACCTGGAGGACCAGGGAATCTTTTTCAGGTTTCCTTCCTTAGCCTTTAACAAACCAATGCTGAACTTCAAGGCAGCAGTCAATTTTCTATTGGGGTTTTCTTCCCCTAGCCTTTGAATTTCCATTGACCTCCATCTGCAAGGCAGCAGTTTCTATGCTGGTTTTGGTCCACCCCGGGTATTTCATTTCCCCGGTACCACCTATATCTAGGAGGCATCCCCCAATCCACCACCTGGGGAGGCGCCCGATAGGAGACCAGCAACTCCCACCATTGCGCTTCCAGTTCAGTTTTATTTATTCCAGTCCAGGATTTTTTTTTTATTTGTAAGATTTTTTAAAATAAGTTTCTTACTGAAGGTTTCTCTTAAATTTTGATCAAAGTACGCAAATTCTGGTTTCAATATTCTACACATTTTTCTCTCATTATTTTTATATTAATCTTAAGTCTTGTCCCACAAGGCGGGTCTCTCATATATTAGAGAAATTAAATTTTCACAATTAATATCTTCCACTTCTGGACACTGGAATTCACTAATAAGAAGATCAATGCTGATCGGAACCCAGGTTAGGGTTCGGAACAGGTTCGGAACCCACCTAAAACTGTAGGTCCAACTCATAAATCACCGTCATCCAACTCATTACCCACGCACAGGTCTCAGACCTATGTGGGCTTCATCCTCAAAAAAAAAAAAAAAAAAAAAAAAAAAAAATATCAATGAAGAAGATCAATGCTGACGATCTGAAGACTGCTTCCAGCGTAATAAGCGTATCGTTTGAACATATCCATTACCGGTACAATACATGTGCCACCAAATACGGATAGTTATTTTGCGGTACAGCTGATTTTAGTGATACAGTTTTCGAAGACAAAACCGAATGTAGAAATCGGCTAGAACAGCTTTTTTACTGGATCCAGTCGAAACAGTATTGTGTGAACATACAATATGAAATGTACATGCAAACGAAAGCACTGCAAAATAACTGATACAGCAAATTTACTGTACCGCACAAAAACTGTAACGTGTGAACGGGCCCTTAGTAAACAACTTAGAACATCAGCAATTCAGTGACAGGTATGGGAGAGAATATTTTTTGAGAACAGCTGATTAATATATCATGATGAATTACGTGATTTGTTCTTATGTGGTAATAATAGTGCTACCTGGCGAATTCCCAAGAGCCTAGCACAAACCACACCTTCCTAAAATGTTAATTTTTGTTTTGATAAATTTAAATTAGAAAATTTTTTTTTTTTCAACAAAGAAATAATTGATAAAACATAAGATGAGCTTTGATTCACCAGACATATGTTTCCTAAGAGACTGCAATGCTCCGACTACACAAGTCTGCAGACAGCGTAAATAACGCCGCGAAGGGCCCACCATTTGTATTTGAGAACAGCTGATTGATATATCATGATAAATTACGTGATTTGTTCTTATTCTTATGTGGTAATAAAACTTGGAAGAAATGTATCCAAAATCGCACAATACTTGGTTTTTAAACGTTTATTATTCTGTTAAAAAAAAAGTTAATTTAGTTTTTTATAGCTAAAGACATTGTCAAAAAGGTTTTCAATACTGATAAATAACTTAAATCCCGATCGATGCTCTCGTTTTTCAGGAGAAGGCCGCGTAAAATGTATCCAAAATCGCAAAACACTTGGTTTTTAAACGTTTATTATTCTGTTAAAAAAAAAGTTAATTTAGTTTTTTATAGCTAAAGACATTGTCAATAAACTGTTCAATAATGTTCAATAACTAAAATCCCGATCGATGCTCTCGTTTTTGAGGAGAAGGCCGCGTAAAATGCCTTTGGGGCCGTGACAGACAGACAGACAGACAGACAGACAGAAAGTGAGATAAGACTATTTTCGGCTTATTTGATGTATAAAACGTAAAAATAACCAAAAAATATATAATTCTGATAAATGTACAGACAAAACTCTAATTTTATTTATATAGATGGCAGGCCCCTTAGCGGCGTCTTTGAACAGCAAAAGACTTTGCACTTTGCATGTAGGCTACCGTACAGTCGGAGCCTTGCAATATGTAGGAAACATACGACAGGTTGATGACATCTGTTAACCAGTCTGTTAAGTAGTGTAGTATTAAGTCATTTTTAATATTATAGGTAAATTTTCTTGACGATATTCATTTGCCTGTGCTTTCTTCTGTACTGTGATGAATAAATAAATATATTATTATTATTATTGCCAATGCAGCTAGAAATTTGAAATGCAGCCACAGCGGGAGGTGGCGAATAATAAAATAAAAACCTAGCTTCTACCCTTATAGTCGTAGGAGGTTTAAATTTGAAATGTTTCTTCATTCAGAGCCTCTATGATCAGCTGGAAGAGCCCGAGGACTAATTTCTTTCCTAATTTGAAATGTAACCTCGGCGGGAGGTGGCGAATAATAAAATCAAGGAGAATTTCTATGAGAACGCAGCAACGCGCGTTGGGCCAGCTAGTAATATATAATATAATAGTATTTATATAATATATATATAAAACACCACTATATAGTGGAATCACAGATTGTTTCAGATTAATTAGAAATAACAATACTTGTTTGATTCTCATTACAAAAATAAAAAAGACAAATGAAAATTGGGCCTGATTTTTATGATTTCTTTTAACAAAAATGAATTACTAGCATGCAGTGCGTTATTTATTATAACAAAATTTTCTTAGTTGAGGTCATGCTAAAAACATGGTTGCAAGTAGGATCGACAGTGTTCGTTAGGTCACCGCGTGTTTTACCTCAAGAAAAATCTATTTTACATCAAATTATAAATGAACTGCATGTCAGTAAAATTGATGTGAAAATTAATCATTCATTATCAATAAATTTCATTTTAATGTCTCTCTTGGATCTTCTGACTGACAGCATTCATTTCATATAAGACCCAAATACCCTTACATCAAACTAATGTACACCGCCGGGGTACGATCCCGAGACCTCTTTAATGGATAATACTCTAACCAACTGAGCTACATCGGTTCTTCTAACTGACAGAGCTGGTTAGTTTCTCCGCGAAAGAAAATGTCCCGGGATCGTACCCTGGCAGTGACTTGATTTCTTGGCCGACAGCATTCATCTAGTTTTCGCACAACAATCTGTTATTGTTCACAATATTCGTAAATCGAGTATTTAGTACATTTGATGGAATTGAAAATGAGGATTCGGAATTTATCCCCTTTTTTGTGGATTATCAAAATTTGAAAATTCACTATAACCCGGAATCAGCTTTGGGTCTACTTTCTAAAACAAGAACTCTGATATATAAATGCTGTAACCAATCTAGACATCTGCATAACAAATGATTATTTCATGAGAAAACAAAATTACAAAGCTGGAAGCTTCAACCAAATCATCAAAGATGAGATATTAATCCATCTCCTTACAAACTTCTTGAAACTTTGTAATTGGAAAGTGGAGTAGACTGCTTTATCAGGTTATCAACTTGCTACAAGCTTCGACCTCTATTGAACTGGAATGTAAGTTCAACATTTGTTCTGACAATATTGGATCGCAGATAATTGTTTATACAATAAGCTTTCATTAATTTTGATTAAGCTCATTTTAATCAGGCATCATCGCAAAATTCCAGGTGAGCATAAAAATAATCAAGAAAAGATTATATCAATTAATATTGATTAAAATAAATAATTTATTTCAAAACCCAACTAGGAGCTAGGTATCTCTAATTCCCACATGAATTTATAGAAAGAATTATGTATTCTTAGAAAATTTGTATTAATTTGATTTTTGATCTGCGTTGAAATTACTGTTCTGGGAATTAAGTAAAGTTTTTATTTGGAGTCATGGGTGTGATGTTGTTGTAATATTAATATTGGGCCAGAACACAGTACACATTATTCAATGGCAACCTGCCAATATTTCATAACATTCAGTAAATACTGAGTATTGAACATCCTACTTGTTGTAGAAGCTCTTGTTGCTTGAAGCTACTTGTTGTGTGAGATTTCTTGAAATGTAGTCACTTCATTCAAGTGCAAAGTGATTCTTTTATACTTGGTTGATATGCTAAATGTGTGCCTTCTTTACCTTGCATTGCAACTGCAGTTTGAACATATTTTTATTGGTTCAATTTTATTTTTCAATTATCAGAAATCTCCATCCAAGTGTGACAAAAACGCTGTAGGCTTAATGTTTGAGAATGTTCAACTGACAAAGAGCCATACTTGTTATAACACATTTATAATATATACGTATCTATAAATTACTGTCACATGTATACTAATAATTTATTACTAGTTAAGAGGGGTGGGCCCCTCCGGTCAACCTCTTCGATACGCTACTGCTTGTGAGATGGACATCAACATTATTCTTTTTTCAGAGGATGAAGCCCACATAGGTCTGAGACCTATGCGTGAGTAATGAATTTAGTTGACTTGTAAAATTTAATTGTAGTAACAGTTTTCAACAGAATTGGATGATGGTGATTGATGAGTTGAACCTACAGTTTTAGGTGGTTTCCAAACCACCAGGAAGTGATTTTACATCAGAGAGCAGAATCATTTCTGCTGGCCAATACAATCGGTCACCCTTACAAAGATAGCCAAGGAGTTTCGTAGCTTATCTCTGATTGAACAGATACCTGTTATGGCACTCGGCTATCACTTCCCTAAATTAGATATGTCACACTACAGCATTTTGTAAAACAAAATAACAATCTTGTTTTGTTGGAGCTGCAAGATAAAATCTGGGAAACAGTCAAGATGGTTATCGACTTTTCGAGTACTTCCTCGAAATTAGTGGAAAGTGGCCTGTCCACTTTGTTACGTGACAGGAATTCCACAAGGAACTTTGTGTCACAAAGCTACTACAATCGTGATTTCCTTTGCAACGAAAGATCTCTCGAGTCACATCGCATCAGAAGCTTCACCAAGAACACTTGTAACACAGAACAAAATGAAGCTATTATCTTGTAAATCTAGATCATGACTTTAGTATTATGCAGCAGTCCTTCCAAATGCATAGAAATCAATCTGATTCCATATCAAAAGGGCGTTTACATCCATGAGAGAGGCATGCAGCAATTCGATATTATCAATTTGTTACAGAACAAAAAATCAACTTTATTACAAAGTAAACTTATTAAGAACGAGTAAACATAATTTTGAGTTGATGTTAGATAGAAATTAAAATAATGAAACCGAGCGAAATGCATTCCTCCAGGTTCAAGTACGTAAAATCATAATTTAACCAATAAAATCATTTACCAATTAGATTTGGATTCAAATTCAATAAACAAAATTATAAAAAATTACAAATATTTTTATTAAAATAATAGAATACAACTAGTTTGAGTTACAGCAATTGAGAAGTACTTAACTACCTTATGATACAATTGATAATAAATTTGTTCGATTCCTTGATGAGATGGCTCTTGGTTGATTCCTCATTCTTCTCATACCAAGGGCGCACAAAAATTTACTTGAGGAATGAGATCATTTCTGGAAATCGCTATCTTAAAAAATCAGAAAGAAAGCAATATATTAGAAAGATCCAGTACAGTATCTGTTTAGAAGAAAGCAATTTTTGTGCACACTCAATTTCAAAGGGACAACAACAATAATAATATTATAGATGAATATTGAGATTATTCTATTATTTTCTAATTAATACAGAACAAATATGATCAGCTTTTCATATCAGGAATTTTTTCATTTTTTTAAAACTATCCATATCTCTATTTCTTAACTATAAAGGATATATTTGTTAATAACGTAAACAGAACCCTCAGTCTTATACTGAGGTTCTACCTCTAAAATAATGCTGGCAACACTTCAAATTAACACTCGCACTATATTAACACCAATTCCTGAAAACTCGCATTAATCAGTAATGTCTTATACAAAAGAAATCAATCGATAAATCGATAATGTTCAGCTAATAAAGAATTTGCAATATTACTGTACAAAAATCAATCACTAACTGTTAAAAGCCGATCTACTATTAAATAATAACTGTTCAATAAACTATTCAACAATTCAAGAAGAAACGTCTAAAGCATAACAGTCGAAACACTACAAGCACTTGAGAATCACTGTATAGACTGTAAAAGAAGCTTGAATAATAATTTGTCACAATATACTGTGATTATCACTTCAACAACAAACGTTCATGACATGGTCTGTACAAGCGCTAACTTATAATATGGTTTGTATGAGCGGAAACAGGAGCTGTCATTGTCACTCTAAATCTGCCTCTTATCGCATTAACAATTGAATCACAACTGACCAACTTTTACAGAAGTTCCTCCTATTTATACATTTTTCATAATCTAGAAAGAACTAGATATCTCTCCATTTTTCTATCAATTTCTAAAGTAAACCAATAGAATATTCTCCAGGCTATTTTAATTGCCATGATAAGAATATTCTAGAGGTGTAGCGATAAACTGCAAGGTGAGGGGATTACAGGAGTAAGAGCAAATAAAATAACACGCTGTTTAATGATAATTGGAAATTAATATTGACACAGGCAGATAATTATACTTCTTTCTCCTTTGCCTTGTCCACAATACTTTGAAATAAGTTCTTCCAGTTTTTAGAGCATTTTAGGATACAGAATTTTTTTTCATATAATGTCCTAAAAACAGGAAAAAACTAATGTCAAGGTAAAATAAGACAGAGGATTCTGTTTATTTTATTAACAAACACATTCTATTTGGTTTATAAATAGAGATGTGGATGGTTAATAATGTTTGAAACAAAAATAAACGATACTTCTAAGTAACTGAGCAATGCTCAATATTAAACTACTTCTAGAAAGTACTTGCATTAAACAGAAATGGAACCCGAATACCTACAACTATTGGACAGGATTTAAATCAGATCCTAAACATAATTCAATAAAGTATTAATTGTTATATTTTACTAATTACTGCAATATTGATGGATGGATTTATTTACATTCCAAAATATCAAGCCAAGAGAAATAACAATACAATTTTCTATATAGCTTATGAAAGCGGGTACCGGCTTTTATCCCACTAAACCAAACTGTGATTATTCTACACTGATAATATACGGATATTTCTAATAATTTCTAGTAGACTACAAAAAAATAATTAATGACATGACACTAGTAACTAAGTCTGCATTTCAACAGTCTTTTTCATCAAATCTTGCTTTTATGCAGTGCATTTTTTTCTCATACACAACCGTATGTAAATTTCACGTTGCTACACAGTCAATAAATATTTTTTGAATAGGTAAATATTTAAATAAACAACAAGGGAATCATGCATGCCTTCCAGCTTTTATAAAAGTGTTTTTAAACGCATTCAGGTTTTATTGGAGGGTTGACTGAAAGAGAGGTTGATTGAAAGCTCATACCCAGCTTTGCCCTCCCAGGAAATAAAGACAGGGAATCAATTCAATACAGGAATAAAGAGAAAATTGCTTGATTTGTAATAAACTATTCATGATTGTAAGAAAAACATGTTTTCTTTAGATGGGAATACAGAACTGTGTTATTGGAGCAGAATCAACACAATCACAAAGACCAACTTTTCATTCGCCATTTGAATGAATGGTAAAAGTGCAAGTGAATGCCGATTGAAGTCGATGGATATGTTTGTTCTTAATGGCCGGTTGGCCGCTGCTAAAGGGGAGAAGGGGCGTTTTTTGTTGAGGATAAGCGAAGTGATATTTGAACCGCTCTTATCTAGATTAAATCCTTCCAAGCCTTGAGATTCTATTCAATCCTTTCAATTAGCACTCGAATCAGTGGACATTCGGTACTTTAGCACATTCAATGCTAGTTCGATTCCACAAAAAGAAGTGAATTTCCCCACATCAACTCTTTTCCTCCATCACCAACTTCGATAATAATTTCTAAATATATTGAAATTTTGAAATACTTTTTCACCCTGGCCTTGTTCAATAAGGCATTGTTTTTTATTTTCAAATCAATGCACATCATCGATTTTTTCTCTGATTGGGAGATTTTTTGTGAAGTCTTACTTTCACAAGCTCGAATAAAATAAAGCTTGAATGACTTAGTATCTACAGGGACTTGGTCAGCCAGAGAAAGCTTGACATCCCATTTTCAAAGAATTAATTACTTCATATTCAAACCTGGATATTGCACATTTTACAAATTTTCTTAGCAGAATTCAGAAAAATAACCATCTTAAGCATCTAAGTAATGCAAGACCATACGCAATACTTTAAAACAGAGATGAGATATTATAATCACCGATCAATGATGAACCGATGCCAAGGGGTCTTCCGGATCAACTCCATGGATTGGTGGTTCGTATGGGTCAGACGAAAATTCACTATCAGAATAGAAGCCTGATGGTTTAGGATCCATGATGAATTCAAGATTGTTGAACGCTTGCTGTGCCGTCACTTTTCCTAGAAATAAAACAATAGGATATATTTATTGATAACAAGATTGTGGAATTATAAGAAATGTAATACACATAACCAGGAAGATAGCAGTTGCTATCGGACAGCCGAATGGAATGGTCAAAAGATAAGCTGTGCCGTGCCTACTGTGGTATTCAAGTGGGAGGGGGGGGGGGGGTGCCTTATGCACTTGAATTTCTCGAATTCTGGAAGCAAGAAGCTGCAATCGGTCGCAATCCAGTGAAATTGCGTCGACGCACCACCCCAACTCAAATTCACAGGAGAAATGTTGGTACTAGCGGGATAGAATCGTGGTACGAACACGGCATAGCCGCTAATATCGCTCACACAATTCAATTCAACAATGACGGATAGTTAGGAATAGGAGGATCTCATTTCAATCTCTCTCACGAGCGTGGATCGAGTGCGGAATGTGCAACACTTGCCAGTTGCAAATCTCTCGCAATTCGCGTAAACGAGATTGATGAAATACAGGAGAATCCTGTCGAATATGGTTCCTCAAGCTGGTTGAAGAACAAACACTTATACGCCCTTCATCAAGGCCAGACAATATAAGTAGAAATTTACGGCAATACCGGCAGTTGGATATCTGAAATAGAAAATTCTTATAACTTACAGACAGAGCTGAGAAGGAATTTGAATTTTAATTTGTGTTTGGGGAAGAAGCATACGTCATGCAGCAAATCCGCCCCAATAAGAGTGAAGTAAAAAGGTTTTCCTCCAATGGGAAGCTTACACCCGTCTTTAAGCGCAGTGTCCCACAAATAACGAAAAAATTTAAAGTTGGAGATAAGAATAAATAAATTAATAAATCAAACAATTCTTCACCTCATTACCCACGCACTAGTCTCGAACTCATGCGGGCATCATCAGCAATAAATAAATAAAAATAATTAATATGGTAAGAATAAGCAGATTTTCTAAGTCCACCAAATAACAGAAATATAAAGACATTAAATTTAGTGAAGGAAAAAATATCGATCGACCGGTAACAGCTGACTGATAAACCGACACAATCAAGCATTTTGACAAGCTAAACTCTGTTTCTAAATAAACAATATTTATGCTCATCGAAATACTGAATACAATATTTAATCTGGCAAACATTATGCAAATGAAATTCATAACAATAGAATGTGATACAAAATAAAACATGTAAATAACAGAAAATTCATAATTTCTTTCCTTATCACTGTATTTTTTCAAGTTGTCCTGGCAACTGAAGTTGGTTTTTTTGCACTGTGAAACTACCTAGACCTGACAAACATTCTGCTGCATTGTATTTTCAACCAACAAAAAGTTCGTAAATTAGAATTTTTAAGTTGAACTGTTTTGTTTTATTTAGTTGTGTTTTAATTCAACAAACATTCATTTGGAATTCTTAGAAGACTGTTGCTAGATATATAATTTCGACGTTATTCATCTAATTGAAGGCATGTTCATAAAGACAGTTTATCCAAACAAGGTGAGTGGAAAGTGTAAGCAGCCCATTACCAAATCTCAGGAAACTGTCAAATACGCCTTGTGTGCAGCTGAGTATCATCCGGCATGGTGCCGAGTCCCGACTCTGTACTGGCAGAGCTCAATGCCATGATTGCCAGTGGAACAGCATGGAAGTGTAATTACTGCTCCGGGGAAACCACATCAACAACCAATTCTGAGAACACATCTGAGATACTGGATGCCATCAGTGCAGTGGAAATTTAAATAAATAAAAATATGGATAAAGAAATCGGCCGACTGTTGTCTTTGATTAACGCAGAACAGCAATATATTAAAAACCTACAAGAGAGTGCCAACCGCCTTGAAAGTGAGAAGGAGAATTTGCGGGAGAGGTGTAGCGAGATGGAACGATCCAATTATGAGTTGACATGCAAAATGCTACAAATGGAAATTCGACTGCAGGACGCTGAGCAATATTCTCGCTGTGGCAATATTGAAATCGTGGAGATGCCTATGACCCCAAAAGAAAGCATATATGAATGCCTGCAACATGTTGCAGATGTTTTGCATGTATCCTGGAAGCCTGCGGACATCTTTATTGTACACAGACTTCGAGCATTCTCCAAATGGCGCACACTTATCCACCAATTATAGTACAATCCTTTTTACGGCTAACGAAGGAGGAGTGTAAGAGGGCAGCGATGACAAGGCGAGGCCCCAAAGCAACTGATGTGCACCCTAGTCTCACACCCAGCAAAGTCTATATCAACGACCACCGCACACCTATCAATAAAGAGCTCATGATCAAGGCGAGAAGTATTCGCAGGGAGAAGAAAATAGTATTCGTTGGTTTCTTCAACGGCAAAGTCATGGTCAAGAGGACTCATGATTCTGAGGCTGTTCGTGCTACTTCGATCAACGACCTCACCAAGTATGCTGACATTGATGCAGACTTCCAAGTTGAGACTGACGCTCCAGGTGAAGTAAGTCGGGGCGCAGATTAATGTAAGTCAAACCATCAACAGGATATCAGTTGCACAAATCAGACTCATTGTTCAAACAATGGTGGAATACTTATTTCTTTATGTATTGTTTTATAGTTTAATTCTCTTATTATAGTAGATTAACAAATCTGGATTATGACAGTATGGCATATTAAATTAACACTGTTTTGCTTAAGGAGCCAATTTTCTTGATTCATGCATTATTTATGTACATGTGCTGCAAAAGCATGTTTTCTATGAAATCATTGAAAAGAAAAAAAATTATGACAGCATTGATGTATATTTTATTTTATTCAAGGCTTACATTTTCATTTTTTAGGCTTTCATCCAGAGACCAACGTGACTAGAGGTCAAGAATAGAACCATGCACGATTTCATAGTTACAAAAAAATGGCTAGACCAGAACAAACTTTCCATTAATATTTCTAAAGCAAGGTGCATGTCAGTTTTCATAAGTAGATGTAAAGCTTATATAACTTGAAAATCCATACTTGTGGAGATTACCTGTGAATGCTTCAATAAAACAGAGGTACTTAGGAGTCTTTTTAGGTAGCCAAGTGAAATGGAGCATACACATTGAATATTTAAAAAATAAAATCAACAAAATTTATCTATGCTTTTGGATTGATTAATGCAGTTTTAATAAAAATGAGAAGAAAACTGTTTACTTCACCAAGTTTAATTCAACTCTCTAGCAAGCTCGTACCTTTATTGCTATGCAAGCTTCAATGACGGGTCAACGCCTAACAGTCCTCACCATTGAGGGTATTCATAAGCTAGACTGGGCTACAGCGACAATTCCAAGAATGCTATTACGGAACTCTTCAGACTGAACTGAACTTACTGCACTAAAATAGTAGGCTACACATAATTCCCTTCTTTTCGGTTGCTCAACTTCTGCCGGGCAGCAAAAAAGAACTTGAAATATAGATTGTTCTGTCCTAGCCCTGTTCTAATATCCAACGTTTTTAGGAAATATTGTCTTCTCTATAAAAAATTGTTTATCAGAACTATATTTGCAGCCAAGCTCAGCTCTTTATGAAGAATACTTCTGATGTATGTTATCAAACTTATCTTTCAAACTCAAAAAATATTATTCTTAAAATAGTATCGATATCAAAATTCAATAACAAATGATACATACAAGCTTAAAACGATATTTCAACACAAAATATTTACCATGTAAATAGATAATTGATTATCCTTTAGAAACTAGAACACAATACAGTTGAGCTTCTGAATGGAGCTGCTACTTCAAACGCAAAAGTATTTTAATAAGAAATAATAAAATATTATAATATTTTCATATCCTAGAAAGATGGTAATACATAATAAATCATATGGTTGTGGAATTTTATCTACCTTCCATTGTAGATTCAATATCGTCATCCGAAGCTGACTGTTCTATGTGATCGACATGTCTTTTAATCCAATAATAATGTCCATCTGTTATCATCAATCTAGGCCAAGGTTCGCCTGAGGAATAAACAGGAATAGTTTATTGCATAATGCATAAAATGACAACCATACCATACAAAATATTATAAAATCTTTTCTAAGTACGTACACTATTCACAATAAGGTAGAGATTTAAGGAGTACAAAAAGTGACTGCAAATGGAAAAATGTTGTTTTACTGTTATTGAAGAGAAAAAAATTGAAAATTATTCATTGATAACATTTTTATTTATTTTTTATTTTTTTTTTGAGGATGAAGCCCACATAGGTCTGAGACCTGTGCGTGGGTAATGAGTTGGATGATGGTGATTGATGAGTTGGACCTACAGTTTTAGGTGGGTTCCGAACCACCGGGAAGTGATTTTACAGCAGAGAACAGTGTCTTTTTTGCTGGCCAATCTAATCGGTCACCTTTACGAACAGGACCTACGAGAACGCAGCTTATCTCTTATTTATACATGAATAAAAAATTACGGAAATCAAATTCAATCAAAAATATATTTTTTTTTGAACAATATAGTCTTCAATAATTGACGTGTCACTGGTATATTTGAAGATTAACCATATATCGACAGTCGTGGCCAGCCGCAGATTTTGATCATCCCCGATCAAAAGCATCAATCAGCGCTCTAGCATCATGTGTAGTTATCACACTTTTGAAACATTGGTCACAAACGCGAATTTGCATTTGAAATAGATCAATATTAAGGATAGATTTTTTTTATAATGTCTATTTATAATTTTATCTATACTTTAGTTTCTTGGCGCGTAGCCAGAACCGGTTGGGCTATGGATGGCGAGGGGGTTAGCGCGGGTACTACTCTGGAGACATCGTGCTACTGCACGCAACGATCTATGTATAGTATAGTTTAGTAGTACGGTTAGTAGTAGCCAGCCGTCCATGCACCCGGAAGTTTTGGCCCAACTACAACATAATATATATGCCTTAAAAAAAAACCAATTTAGGTTAGGTAAGGCCTTATCTTCGCCACTGCATACGTTAGCCACTTACGTGTACTTCCAGCTCATAATTTTAGCTATGGCAAGGGAAACATGATGAACCTACTGTGATTTAGGTGGATTGCAAACCACAAAGGCTAAAATTGCAATGCAATCACAGCTACAAAGCTGTAAAATTGCAATTTCAAAAAAGAGCCAAAACCGTCATCCATTATATAGGAACAACTTTATTATAAGCTGAGATCAACTATTAATCTGTCATAAGAATATTTTTGTATTATTAACTAATGCATTTTTCAAATCAGTCATTGAATACATGAATAAGAAATACTTAATTTTCAATCATTTGAGAAAATTGAGTCAAATATAGCCATATAATCATTGGATAAATTGAATTTCCGTATTAAAATTGGAAAGAATGGTAAATAGGTACTATTTGTAATGTGAACAAAGCTATACATACCAAACACATACTTTCTCATTTTGATTAATACGTAGAATCCTTTAGCAGAATGTTCTAGCCTAGATGGATATATTACTCCAAACAATGTGAAATCTGCGGAGTAATATTTTCCTTCATTTATTGTCCTGTAAAAAAAATTATTTATTTACATTGAAATTTGAGTGAGAAATAAATGGCATGGTGAGTTCTAGAAACAAAAAATAATCTAGAGACAACACCGCGCACGATTACGAAAAGTAATTTTATAAAAATATTACAAGAGGAGATGAAGAAGGATGAGAAGCAAAACGTTAATGTAGAAAAATACTATAATAACAATTTCGTTACTCTCAGTTTATGGGAATTAACCTGCAAAGGCCAAGCCTGAGCGCAGGTAATCTAATTGAATTGAATCTGCATTGAAGTGTATGGATGCGAACTTCAATGTGTGTTCATCAACAATGATCTTATGGTCCTCAAAGTTTCAGTTTGTAGCAGAGAAAGTTTGAGATCCTGCGCCAGCTTGGATCATAGAATAAAACTCATTATTATAAAATGAGTTGAGAAATGGATTGAGATTGATAATGGTATAACAACCGAGACTAGTTTCTCAGTTTTAATAAAATAATGTGGAAGTGACAATTTCGTCTTACTATTCAAAATGTGTGTCAAATTAATTTTTATAACACACTAACACGAGACCAATTAGTATAACTAACCCCTGAATGGTACAGTTCCAGTCCCAGTGGTATTTACCAACTATCAATACTGCAAATAAATGCTTTAGCGTAAGAAACCATTCTGGGAACTTTTCGGCCCTACCATGTTTGAAAATAAAATGAAAGTTTAGCTTCGTCTTTATCAAACATTAATAGCATGATATTGTATTGAAGATTAACCTTTACCTCCAAAGGGTTGGAAAACATTGACAATCCACAAAACATGAAGATTCAGCCCAGCAAAGGAATTAGTTTCAGTAGCTGAGTAGCTAGGTTATTTTCAGGCAGTTATGATCAATGCTTTACAGTAGATGTAATATTCAAGACTTGATAGCTCACGACTAGATACCCAAATACGATTCTCTTCCATTGGTAAAAGAAGAATTTATTCTTTCATAATGATTTATTGTATTGAGCTATGAAAATACCAATACAAACATTTACCTGAAGGAGAGAGATCTGTAGGTCCAGGTAACTTTGTAAGATTGGACATTAGTGAGATGTATATACACCCAAACATGTTGTCTATCATCAAACCATGATACTTTTGGATTGTAGCAGTTGCCAATAGCAACTAGAGGTGGAGGACGATCATTGTCATCAACATGTTCAAAGTCATTTTCACCATTTCCTTCATTATCTCGTTTCTTCTGTTTATGCTTTTTTTTAATCTTTGTTTTTGAACTGACGTTGTCTTCAATATCCGAAATATCGCCATCCACATCCGACGTGTTCTGGATTTCTTTTATTTTAGGCGAATCAATGGCTTCATACTCAGATGAGGGAAGTAAAGCTTTCAATATTTGATTTTTATTCAACTGCAACATAGAAAAAATATAAATTAAAAGATTAAAATCATTTTCATCGATGAATTCCATATACAATTATAAGAGTAGGGTTTTCGAAGTTGTTTATTGTCATCCAAAAATGAATTGTGTTGACAAACTTCTCGCTTTTAAAACGCCATATTTATTTAGAAGCAGACATCAATGTTTTAGTTGAATGATAAAAATAACAAAGATTCTATAATGAATAATTTTGATGTATCGTATTAAACTTTTTAAAAGCAATAGCATCAAGACACACATCTTGAAGGTTGTATTTCATAAATAAATATTTTATTGCCAACACATGAGACCATCATGAGTATTACAAAAGTCAAAAACTAAATCTAAAATTGTACAAATAGTCACATAACTGCTATATTATATAATATATACCACAAACCTCAATAAAATGTAGAATAAATAACATCCAAGATATATGTATTATTCTTGATCAAAGTTAATTTCCAAAAAAATCATCTACTTTATTTATAGAATTTCTAGTTAAAATACTTTCAATTTTTGTTTGTAGCTATAGTTTACTACAGACCGTTTCACGGTGCGTGGCGTCTCGATGGAGCATGCGCGCTGAGCGCTTTCTCCCACTACCGTACCTGCTGCCTCGCAGTACAGTCAAGTTCAAATATTCCCGAAGTCCGCTAACGCTAAAAAGTTCAGCAGTGAGTGTATTTGCAATCTACTGTCAATAATTCTCCTAAACAATCATCTAACGAACCTTTTTTAGTAAAGTGGCTCAAAACCGGGAAGGGAAACTAGTTTCAAATGATAAATTCATATCTTCAATTGTATTAAAAGACGTTAATCGATCAAAAAATCAGGATAGCATTAGTGGAAGGAACTCTTGTAGCAATCTGATAGGCTCTCAAGATTCTAAGAGATTAAGTAAATCTACTTCAATATGCAAAAGCAACGATAAAGTAATAAGGGATGATAGGGAAGTACCGGTACTCACTGTGTTCCATCAGAATATTCAATACATTCGTAACAAAATAGATAGAATCGAAGTATTTTTTAAAGAAGAGGCTCCTGATATAGCTATTTTCACAGAGCATGGTTTAAAAGAAGATGAATTGTCACAACTTAATATTCCAAACTATTCATTGAAAACGTCGTATTGCAGGACATCTCATCGAAGTGGGGGAGTAGCTATCTTCACTAAAAATGCTAAGAATATGCAAACATTTAATTTAGAATATGTAGAGAAATTTGTTGTGGAAATGGATTTAGAAGTTTCTGGGTTAAGAGTAAAAATCGACGATAATTTCGAAGTAGCGGTGTTAGGTATTTATAGGTCACCAAATGGGGAATGGAACAATTTTTGTGAACTATTCAATAGGATTTTGGAGATTACTACTACTCGTTTTACAAACGTTATTGTAGCGGGAGATTTCAATACAGACTTTGCAACACAGAATAAAATGACAGAAGATTTAAGGGATATTATATACATGAATAACTTGGAAATAAAAGTTCATGAATATACCAGAGTCACAAGAACATCACAAACAATAATTGATAACATCCTTACTAATATAGATTACTCTAAAACAAGATTAGGCGGCTCGGAACTATCTGATCATGACTATCAAATCTTAGAGGTGGGGTTGCAAGGTTATAAACCAATTAAAAAGAGTAGAGTAATGAAAGAAATTCAACAATGTGAACAGGGGAATATCGATTGTTTGAAGCAGAATCTGCTACAAGAAAACTGGAGTAGGGTTTACAATAGCAATAGTTTGAATAACAAATATGATAGTTTCATTATTATTTCAAGGTTTCATATTACTTTGAGTTGTCCAGTTATAAAAGTCCCTGTAAAAAACAAATTAGACAAAATTGAAGAGTGGATAACTGATGATATCCTTGCAGAAAGAAATAGGGTTAAAGATGCATATGATGAATTCAAACTATCTAGAAATATGTGAAGATAATTACAAAACTCTAAAGATAAACTATACGAAAAAGTGAAAAGAGCGAAATGTAAGAAAACAGCTGAAATTTTGAATAATAGTGTGTACTTTAACACAGCAGTGTGGGATGTAATAAACAAAAATAGGCAAGTAGCTCATGTAGATGCTTATACTAGTGTCCCCAGAATAATTAACGAAAATGGCAAATATATTGATGATAGTGTAGACATTTGTAATTTCTTTAACAGATATTATCAACTGGTTGCTAAGAATCTTCAAAAATCTCTTAATACAGGTATTAGTGACATGAGGAATACTGAGGGGATTCAGAACGAATTAAAATTCCACCCAGTATCCCAAGACGAGTTGTCAAATATCATTGATAGTTTAAATAATAAAAAAACTGTAGGAATGGATGGGGTATCCAGTAAAATTCTGAAAGAATGTAAAGATCAATTGTTAGACCCTTTGATTCATCTGATCAATCATTCATTAGAACAAGGCGTTTTTCCAGATAATTTAAAAGAGGGGAAGATCTTGCCAATCTTCAAAAGTGGTGATAGAGAAAAGGTAGAAAACTATAGGCCCATTCGTATTTTAAATGTAATAAGTAAAATTTTTGAAAGAGTAGTTCTATATAGGTTACTTCTGCACCTTCAAGAAGCTAACTTTATCTGTGATGAACAGCATGGCTTCCAGAAAGGGAGATCAACAAAGACAGCCATAGTTTCTTTAGTTGAAAAACTAATTGATATAATAGATTCAGGTGATAAAGCTACTGCAATCTTCTTAGATCTGTCAAAGGCATTTGATTGTGTTAATCATAGAACTTTATTGGAAATACTGCAAAATGTAGGTGTAAATGGGGTTGAACTGAAATGGTTTAAATCATATCTTATTGGGAGAAAACAATGTGTAGAACTAACTACAGTAGTTGGTAATAGTATAGTAAAGAATAAATCTAATAAATTAGAGGTGCAAGCTGGAGTGCCTCAGGGGTCAATACTAGGTCCATTCCTTTTTTTGTTATATGTCAACCGTTTATCTAAAGAATTAATTAGTGGTAGAGCCCTCTTATTTGCTGACGATACATCACTCATTTTCAGCAATTCCATTCTAGATAATTTAGAAATAAGTGCCCATATAGGTGTGCAGTCCATTGTCCAATTTTTAAATCAGTTGAAATTAACTATAAATAGTAAAAAACGCCAATACCTTCAATTCAAAAACAAACATAATTTAAATGAAGATAGGGCTATAAACGTGTTTGTAAACGACAATCAATTAGACCAGGAAGAAAAAATTGCATTTCTAGGAGTTATGTTAGATAGACGATTGACCTGGACTCCATACATTGAAAAAATATGTAGTAAAATTTCATCTGGGGTATTTGTCCTGCGACAGCTCGCTAGATTGAATGACAAAAAGTTACTTTTTACAGCTTACCATGGGCTCTTACTGTCACATATTAGGTATGCTATCTTAGTATGGGGTAATTCATCAAAACAAAATCTTGATAGGGTGTTTAAGATCCAAAAGAAAGCGGTTAGGTGTATAGAAAGAGTAAATAGATTAGATTCATGTAGGCCGTTGTTCAAGAGACTTGGTCTCCTAACTGTACCCTGCTTATATGTGTATGAAGCTACTCTATATGTAAAAACGAATGATATTAACCAAAATCTTGATGTACATGATTATAATACAAGACGCCGAGGAGATTATCACTTGGTGAGTCACAATAGTAGCTTATTCAAACAAAAACCTAGTTATATTGGTAGGAAATTCTACAACAAGCTACCGCAGTTTTTGAAGTCTTGAAAATATAGAAATATTTAAAAAACAATTGAAGAAATATTTAGTTGATAAAGCTTTTTATAGTGTACAAGAGTTCCTTTCACATCAAAACTAAGCCTCACCTCAACTAATTGAAGTAATTATGGTATCTAGTGTATAATATTGTTGATCTGACTTGTCTTATACTCCTTAACTGGAGTCTCCAAGACGTAATCTACAAAAAAAAAATTGACGCGACTGTACTTGACGGCTGGAGGGGAAGCGTGGTGGGAAAGACTTTCTGTCTCTCTCGCACTGACTCTCTTGTCACCAGCGAGACGCCATGCACTTTGAAACGGTCTGTAATTGTTTTATAGTGGAAGGAAGGGGATATGACAGTGTAAAAGTTCGTAAATTTCCTTAGTCATCCAGACCCATGGAATGTTAGCCCCAGTGTGCATATTATGAAGAATTTAAACTTTTTTCCTTTAAAAGAATGAGACAATTGGTAAAATTTTACTGTCAATTGGTTCATAACTCTAATTTCTGTAACCAAAAAATGTAAACTTTCGTGAATAAAATATATACTTTCGATGAACATAAAGCATGAACCAGCTACTAACCAAACTTTAAATAGAACATAATTCACCTTATAAATAACTTTACTGTGGAAAAGTCACATATTGTGGATTAAATACTGAAATGAGAGGTGATAATCTTCAAATGTAGTTTGAATAAAATTATACTCGGTTATTACAGTTAATGGTAAATAATCACAATCAGATAAACTAATAAACAATTAATCATTAAACACATCTGTAGATCCCATTTCTTCTCAAAAAATAAGAAATTTACTGAAGTTGAAGAGACAAATAAAGCTTATAATGAACAATTAGTATACCTACCCCAATCAGATTGAACAAATCCTCTTCATATTCTTCAAAATTGTCAAGTATCGTCTTGAATGGACCGGTAATAGGTTCTGGCTCGGGGACAGGAACAATTTTCTCACCATCCCATTTCACATCCGACCAGGTCTGATGCGAGTCTGAAGATTCCTCCACTTTCTTAATGCTTCCCAACTCCAAATTTTTTTCATCATTATCATTGAGATCAAAGAACCCATGCGAATGTGGTTCATCTAAGAAATCTTCTTCGGATTCATCATCAGAAACAATAATTGCCTTACACTGAGACACGATGTCATCAAAAACTGCGTCATCTTCGAGATGCCACTCGGCTAGTCTTCTATTGACTAACTCTTTATTAATAACAACAAAAGGATCCTGATTAGTGTCGATGAGTATGGCGGAATACCTCCGGCCATCTGTAACGGTCCCTTTCAATTCAAGGTCGAAAACGTAGACTTGAAGAGTTTTGCAAGCCATTTCTTCAAATTCTGTCAATTGATAAAGAGCTTGATCGATGTCTTCACACCAGTTTCCATTTGGCGCTCTCACACCGGTCAATCGACATTCCATGGCCTAGAATTGACAGGCAGAAACAGATCATTTATTGAGCACCAAATTCATTAGGCTTTGATTTCTGCCTACAGTACTTGATCTAAAAAGGAAGCGTGATACATTACGGTTTACAGGTTGCGCAAAACTACGTTCATGATAACGATAATGCTGACCTCAACATCTCTACATCCGTCTGATCTAAAACCAGGATGCTGTAGAGTAGAAAGATGTATAGAGGGCTATATACATATAGTTATATGCTATATAATATAGTTATATTTAACGTGTTTTTGTGCAGCTTCTCTATTATATTATCAATTCATGATAATGATTGCTTGAAAGATCAGGAGCCTCAAAAGTAATATCAATAACAAATATTCCTCAAGTGGTTCACTGAGTTTAGACTATTTAAGATGGAGAAAAGGTAATTTATTTTATTGCTCACACAATAAAGTTGCATGATTGAGAAGTCCATTGAAAAAAAACATTCTGTGTGAGTAGGTTATAGTTTCACTGAGACGGTCTTCATGCCAGAAGATCGGTGCAATTTCTTTTTGGACCAGACAGGTAATTGGGAAGTAGACAGTTTTGAATCTTGCCATATAGACGTTCTAATTTCATATTTCCTCGAGTACTGACTCATTTTGAGCGGCCATAATAGTCAAAAGCGCTTGGGACTGCGCTTTGAAGACTAACCGGCAGCTATAACAAGATTCTATCTGCTTTATTATCAACAACCTAGTGTCTTGGAAGCCACCTAAAAAAGCGGGTCAACCATTCATGACTTATTCATCATCATTATCCTTGATGCTTGTGTTTTTATTCAATACAAGAGCAGTTCATTTGTAATTGCTTTATTTTTTTCTACAAAACATGAGGTTTTTACAGATTTTTCTTGTTAGAATTGTCATCAGCCCCTGTAATTGATAAAAAAATTTTTCGTACATCAGCCGTTAGCTTAAACTACTCATTGCTGTAACAATTTTCAATAATATATCCCCATCCTATTCGCAGAATATAGTTGTCAGCAAGGAGATATTTACCTGAAATGGTAGACGAGAAATGAATACTTCAGGAATTTTTGCCAATTCATTCCAACTAACAGTTTTGAAGTCTCCGTGATCAACATAGAATACTTCTATTTCTTTCGCAGACTTCAATTCCATAATTTTTGCTCTATTCCATCTGGAAAAAATACAGTCAAGATTAACTATTAATTATATTTTGAGAATTAAAATCAATTAATTTTACAAAACGGATTTCGCCAAAAAGTATAACTGAGTAAAAATAAATAAATATATAATCAATTTATTTGTTCAGAGCATAGCTATACAAATAAGAGTATACAACCTAATTTAACAAGCTTAGATCCAGATTATTAGAAATAACACATTATATTTCAACATCAGAAAGATAGAGCAGCAATATACAAAACAAAATATTGCACAACATTAACTCGAATTTAGAATTCCAAACAAATAAAAGCAAGTAACAAGCACATGAAATTATCGTGAATGTCTCAATTTTTAATATCCTAATCACAGTAGGTGAACCTAAACAAAACTATATCATCTTCAGTCTAAATACCATTCTTCTCACTTCATTTGAGTGCATAGCCTTGCTCAAATACATATCACAAATAAATTTCAATTAAAAACAGCAACAGCTTTTGGTACTTACTTGTCCATATTCAAAATCAAAGTCCCAGAAATTGAATGGATTCATGAGATAATCAGAAATGAGAAATTGAACATAGAATAAGCTCAAATTTTCTGTGATAGGCCTAATCAAACACATGCAACCCAAAAAAATGTAACTGATAATATGGTTTTCAGCATTCATGTAAACATAATAAATAATAACTAGCTCTTATGTTCATTATTCCATCCAATTAATATAATTTAATGAGATAAATATCTTAGTAATAATCACTACCCAAGAGCAGTGCAATATTGTTTCGTATCACTAGTTGCAACAATCAACAATAATACCCAACAGTCACAAATAGATTCATAACATTCTATAATTATACAACAATAAAGCTGACAAAAAACTCAAGGATATATTTAAAGGCATGCACAAATTTAATAAACAAGTATAAGCGTATTTCATATTTGTTAAGTAGAACGATTTCTAGGCTAACATTACTTGTGTATCTCCCCGATCTAACTATCAACGCTGCATATTAATGAACCGATTTCAATAATTGCTTTCAGAACATATAGGTATACTCTATTTATTTTTCTCTCGCTCAAGTTTGAAAAAGGACCTTTACCGTATCAGCATCTAACACGATGTTATGAGTGAATTCTCCAAGGAAGCCTGAGTGAATGCAACCATACATTGGACAACGCAATAGAAAGTGCTCAATGTCTTCCTTTTCATGCATGTTACAAATAGGACAATCCAATAAACAATTGAACTTTGTACCTTTATTATTCACATACAAATAAAAGGATACACTTGTCGCCATTCGCAACTGAGTGACACAGCGAATTTTGACAATAGGCATCTGGAAACCAAGTTGCTCTCCAATTACAAAACTTTGGTTAATCCTTCTATAGTGGGGACAATAATTATTAGAGTCCAGTGCAGCCTCTGTACATCCTCCGCAAACAACCTGTTGGCGTGAGCCCCTATCAAATCATCCATCAATGTTTTCAATGCCTGAAACAGGGCAGCCCTATCATTCCATACAGTCACGCCTGCAACAAAATCGCATCGCTTTCGCAACAAGGATACCCAATTGGAGCTTCCACCAACATTTCCTGGCTCCTCCAAAGAACAATCCAGCAAAACTGAAAAACAGAGATAAGGGTGCCTATCACTAGACATCTGCAGAACTCTAAACAAAAATCCTAGAGCTCTCTGGAATATAAGGTGACAAAGTTTCAGCCTACCCAACTCGACGTACAGCCCAAGTATTGAAGAATGATGAAGTATTTAAGAGAAGAATGCGCTTCAGAAAGTACAACTAAGCTCTCTCCAAAACCTCAGCACAGTTCAGACCCCAAACCTCAGAGCCATACAAAATAGAAGGGAGCAGTACTGCATCCTGAAGTTTCATGTTACAAGCCCATGTGTCAGATTTAGCCCTTTGTAGTATCCGAATAACTGACTCTCCAACAACTCTTACTCTTTTAATCAGACATTCACAAAACTTACGAAAACAACCTGATGAATGGAAATCCACACCCAGACCTATATTTGTTTACTACCTGGACCTCCACTCCTCTAATAGAATAATGTTGCCCTTCTGCGAGCCTTTTTTCAATGTTAACTGTGAGTTTAAGAGACTCACAATAATCAGAGAGACACTTCAATTTATCCCTCAGGTTCACCTCACTATCAGCAAAATTGACGATGTCGTCTGCAAACAATAACATCATTATATCGGTGCGGTTCCACAAAGGAATGCCATGGAACCCCCTCTCCCTAAGAAAAGGACTCAACATTTCTCAAATAACAGGAGAACAAAAGTGGACTCAATGAGTCCCCTGCAAAACTCCTTTTGTGACTTCTATGGGATCCAAATGTTCATGGCCTCTCCTTACAATAAAGCTCCCCCATACATACAAACTATCTAACAAACTAATCATTCTGCTTCTGACTCAACACACTCTCAGCTCATTCCATAAAAGATGATGAGGCACTGAGTCGAATGCAGATTAAAAATCCACAAATAAACCAAATAGTTTACGCCGCTTTAATTGAGTCTGATGGTAGACCGTTGAGTGAAGGACAAATATATTATCCAAACACCCACGCCCTTTCCTAAAACCATTCTGACTCTCAGGCAGTATGTCACAGTTGTGAGCCAATTCAGACAGCCTAATCTCCAAAGAACGAGTGAAGAGTTTTGTGATGTTATTGAGGAGTGCTTGCCTCTGAAATTATGAGGATCATCTTTATCGCCTTTTTTATGCAAAAAAAAACATAACAATTTTCGACCACTCCTTGGGAAATTTCTCTGCATTTAATACTCTGTTGAATAAATTTTTCAAATATTCTCTCCATTGAATAGGTAAAGCCTTGAAAAACTCATAATGTATACCATCAATTCCTGGCGTTTTCTTGTTTTTTTAATTTAGAAATTACCTGGTTCAGTTCATCCAAAGTGAAATCTCTATCCAGAAAGGTGTGCCTAGCATCGCTAAATATAATAATTCGTTCCCTATTACATACATTTTTTTTTTTTAAAGTAGTCCAAGAATCGAAGCTAATATTGTTTTTCTTATTTGTTTTCACCTTGATGAATTTAACTGCTGACAAAAACTCTTGAGCATTACTAACATTTCGTAACCATCTTCAACTTTATTCAGATAAGTTTCTTTTTTCATTTTGATAATTTGTTTGTATTATTTTTTCAAATCCAAATATGATTTTACAGTCGCATCAACAAACAACTTGGACCGAGCAAACCTGAATGCCCTCCGTACTCTTCTTTTAAATGCATTACATTCAAGTTCGTGCCTTACTTTATTTCTAAAGTCCCCATTAAAACATTTCTTTATCATCCCAGGGCATTGAGCTCCTTCCCAGACTGCCTTGACAAAATTATCATAAAGAAAATCGATGGAGTAATTTCTATCATCAAATAGAATTTCTAATCTGGGTGATAATAGTAAGGCTGTTTTAAAAGGCTGTACGTATCTATCAGTCCAAGCTAGCTTGTAATTAACTGAGCTATCACTGTTACTTTTGTATCTAGACGATCCCATTCTCTTTCCTAAATCTATCGCAATTGGAATCGGCAAGTGCTCGGAAGACAAAACAATATTTGAAACTGTGAAATCCTGTACCAGATCAATGTGAGCTAAATCAACCCAAACGAAATCGATAACGCTTGTGCCGTTATCATTGATGAAGGTAAAGTTTTCCGGCTTATCGCCGTAACTTCTACCGTTCAGAACAACAAACAACTTTTTCCAATAAATCCACCAGCTTTCTACACTTACTATCGATTTTTTTTATCTAGTGAGGAACTTTCGTGATACAAACGTGAGAAACTGAACACAAATTCATCCTCAAAGGAGTTGAGCTCGCCTATTCTTCCGTTAAAGTCTCCCCCTATTACAATTGGTAATTTCTCTACTCGAAAAGCCATAATATATTCATTAAAAAAACCTCTAAAATTCTAAATACCCTCTTGCACATATTCTGTATGGAAGTAAGCAAGACCAATGATGATGCTAGATCCGTTTTTCTCTGCCTTCAAAATCAATAAATAATAATTATTAACAACTATACTAAAACTAATGCTTCGTCTGATAAGTATCAATAAGCCCCCGATAACTCGGCCTCGACGTGGCTACTTTCTGCACTACATTATTGTTATCTAGCAGTACAGTACTACTATCTATTTGATTAGAGGCCCATTTCTCAGACAAAGCAATAATATAAAATAAATTCAATTTTTGGCGTTGCTGATTGTCAATTCCAAAATAATTACCTATCCCATGACAGTTCCAAAACATTATTTTTTATTGAGAGCTTGACAGTTCCGCCTCCTCCGCACCACCATTTACCGGCATACCTTTGTAAATAGAAGTAAAGTTGTTATGCGACTCCAGTGACAAAATACCGTCCCTCTCGATCACATGACTCGCCCTCTCCGCCACCTATGGCGGGCCACCGATACCGCCCGGCACACGCTCTCGCGCGCGCTCTTCTATCCAAGGCCGCAGCACACGTCCGCTGTCCGAAGCCGCAGTTGCACCCATCCATCCAAGCAGTTTATTTGGGCGACATGGCCTGCTCACATTCTCGCCGCTTGGTTCCTCCATCGCCGTTTCATCACCTCGTCTAAGCTCCGCCACTGCTTCAACAGAACGGCTCCTCCGTCCGCCTCCTCGTGGTCTCCTCGCCTTATTTGGTCTGGATCGCCCCCTCGGCACAAAACTGGTGCGGGAATCCTGCCTATTCGAGGTTTCAGGATGTAAGGCAAAATCAAATGATTGATCCGGTCCCTGATGATCGGATAAATCTTGCAAGTTAAACACTCTTCCATCAACCACTAGTTTGTCAAACCGCATAACTGCAGCTTGTTCAGTAAGCATATATTTCTTCAGTTCTTTTCTTGTATTTCGCACTTTCTGAGTAAATTCCTCCGATATGATGACAGGAGATCCTTTTAACCTATGAGCTACGCAAATCACTGACAATTTGCTTTGGTAATTATTAAATTCAACAATAATTGGTCTGTCCTTTTTTATGTACTTCCTATTCTATGTGCTGACACTATGACAGAGTCCGATAACTGTAGTCTCAATTTCTCCTTAATCTCAACCTCTTGTTTACATAGTATATCCTCTTGTATACATTAGTATCAACCTCTTGTTTACATTTATCTAGTCTCTCTCCGCTTTCAAGTATAACAAATAAAGGCAGTCATTCTATTCCATTCCATTCTTTCTTCCTTCACACCATAAAGTATTAGATTGGATCGACGAGCCAGGCCCTCCAGCTGGTCGACTCTTGGTCTTGGATCCTTCACACCATAAAGTATCAGGTTGGATCGACGAGCCAGGCCCTCCAGCTGGTCGACTCTTGACTCTAGGTGAATCTTATCCTGCTCCAAAGCATTGCACACATTTTTTAACGAGTTTAATTCTAGCTGTAAACCACCAACACAACACCAGTTGACAAGTTTTCCACTTTTTCTTTAATGAGCTTAAATGTCCTCCGCAATACTTTCTAACTGCTCCAGCTTCGCGAAGACATCCTCTATTGATTTACCTGATTTTGGGGGGCCAGGGTTAATTGACTCCGCCAATTAACAGTAACACTGCGATCACACTAAAAAATGCCTACGTGATGACATAAACTTGTGTGGTGAATTCGCGGATGTATTTAAACCAGTAAAAGCACTACACGGGAAAACATCCGGCATTTTAAGCAAACGTTCAAGTGTTCAGAACAAGCCAATTCGGGAACAGTATTGCTGAACGTCCAACATTTTATCCGAGATAACGGAGCTCCGAAAACATGACCGTATGCTATCAAGTCTCGGCTGCAACTCTGTAAACTGAGTAGCTGCCACTGATGAAAAAACTGAGACACCTCTATATCAAAGGCCATGGATACACAGTGTGTTTCAGGAGAAACAAATAATACTTCAGTAACTGACTGGTCTAATATGAAGAAAATATATTACATAAACATAGGCCGGAAAGGCTCTTTTGCAGGCATTAATTGACATGGAAGGAAATACAGTACTTTGAATGAAAACGGTCTAGACAACTAGTTTTTAAAATAACCGCATGGTTTGATTTTGGAATCGGCAGAGAACAATAGATTGACTGCGAGTTTCTCTTCTGTTAGTATCTATCTATTCTGTGTCGTATCTATAACTGCTTAAAGATTTTGAAAACTGCCAAATTAATTAATTAATTAATTTAAAGCTTTCTCTTATCAATTAATGTGGTTCTGACAACATTGAGTATTATTCTCCGGGCTGTCCCAGGGAAGGAGGGTCATTAACCCCCCCCCCCAGCGGCCTACACTACCAAGATATGACCATGGCAAATAACTAAGATTCATAAATAGACACATCGACGGTAAATGCCAAAAGTTGAAATATCTCATTTTAACATTCCATCAAACATTCTCGATTAACGACAGAATGATAACCAAATTACTGTGTGCTGCCTATGTTCAATATATTCTGTAATACGGATTACTGGCTTGAGAGCTGCGGCAGGTTATCACATAGCTAATAAAAAGACATAGATATAAAATATTTGTGAAGCAAACCCATATTATGAGAGTGGTCTTGGGTAAACCTAGGCTTTATCCAAGTATTGAATTGTTCAAAGAATTCGGTGTGCTTACAGTTGAAAAATTCTATATTAAAAGTTTGATGCAGTATACAAAAAAGAATAACCTGCAATTGCCGAAATACTCCTTATAATTTAGCAGACAAAACAATAGAACCTGAACTAAATTTCTGCAGACTTCAATTTAATTATTATAGGGTGAATATTATATTGAGATCAGTTCCCAAAAGAATTCTTTATGTAAGATGTAAACTACACACTAGGGAGATAGAATCATGACAATGGAAAATGAGATTCATTTCTGAACTCTGAGTTTATTTATTTCGTCTTTACAGAAACTATTGTCTGTTTTTTTTTTCAGAAGCTTCGTTCTTTGCTCCTTTCAAGTATAAATTTATTACCATAACAATATTTTTAGCAATTGCTGCTGCTACTACTACTACAACATAGTATTTTTACATTTTTTATTTTCTTCAACTTTCAGTTAGTTCCAAATTCAAATTTCATTCCGTTTCTCTTCAATAACTACTGTTCTAGTACTTTGAGGTTCTTGTTTTTCTTGTTTATTCTAAGTTTATATTGAATGTTTATACGCTCAACTCGTACCTTGCTGTGTTTTCTTAGCTGGTATGCTTGCGTCTCCAGTGGTTATTGAAAATGATTGTTACTGATGGATGTATTTTACTTTTATTGTAACTTGAATGAAGAACAAATTTGAATTTGAAATTTCAATTTTGAATTTAAAATTTCATCATTAATTGTCATATTTAGGTGAGATAAGTGTTGGCACAAATGAATAACTAATAGAACTAAGTAAATATTTACTTGTTCATGATTTAAAAAAATGCCAGACGGATTTGTGATAAAGCTTGTGGATGGATCTAAATTATCATTGCATTATTTGAACTTTCAACATTAATAAACTATAATTTACAACCACACAACATTAGAAGTAAATGACTATCCCAAAATAGATAGGCACATGGGAAAATACGAAATGCTGACATAATTGACTAATAGTATTTTTATCTGCCGAAAAACATTCAGCTTTTTGCTATAGAGCAGAACCCTTAATTCGCTCATTGGAATTACAATCGGTGAGAGCTCCATTATATACCCGTTATTGCCCTCCAGACACAAAAGTTTAGATACAATTTAAATTCAAAAACTAGATAATTGAATACATTTTATAAATATATAGTTAATTAATCTAGCACAGAACTATTGAACGAGATAAAATAGTAGTAGAAAAAACAATTGGAATGGAAATCCGCTGTTTGAGCCTACAGTACTCACGTATCATCATCTTCGAAGAAAGCTAGACAAATATCACCAACGACTAGATCTCCTTCATTCAAACTTGATGGCTTCACTTCTGATATATCTTTCGTCAACAGATCCAATCTGCAAATTTGAAACAATACCACTCTATTATTGTATATACTATTATTTTTATATACTACAAAGAATTTTAGAATGAAGAACTTGAATGCAATCAATCAAATCAATCAGATTGGCTTAATCAAGAACATGACCTGTTGCAATGAAACATCAATCAATCACTACCAGTGAATAGTGAACAATAGCCTCATGAAAAATAGTCTAGTGAAAAGTGAAACTATAAAAGTAATTCACTCTTGAGTCTAGAGCGTTTGGCAACAGTAGAAGATTAAAAAATGTATCATCAATACGAATTTCTAAAATTTACGATGATAAAAAACAATTTATTGAGAATATAAACTCCAGCATGCAAGTAGTGAATTGCAGCCCACTGGAAGAAATTCTATAGCAATTTTGAATATTGATCAAATAAATAATCTTAGAATGTCTTATGGACAAGCAACGATACACTTCAGGGAAAAAGTTTAACTTTACAGGGATAAATACTAAAGTTACTTAACTCATCCCCTAATTTGTTTGATTCTTGTGGATTAATCTTTTGAGATCAATCGCTGCCACTTTTTACACGTTCCATGTAATAAAAATACTCAAATGACAGGATAATGGTAACTTTAGTAGACAGTAATCGGTTGTATACTGTAGAAAAATAAATTTACTGAAGTTGAGCAAGGAAATAATACGAAAAACTACTAACCTGTCTTTAAATTTTACATGTCGTACAAACATTAAATCAGGATTCTGAGCTAGTATCACCTCAACAGAGGAAAATTCATCCCGTGGCAGATGAGCCCATTGTTGAGAGTTCTCTTTTCTTAATTCTGTTTCCTGCTTGGTTTCTAGAAACAAATAGTAAATTATTTGAGCAGTCATATACTATCTAGGCCTAGAATTACATAACCTATTTTCTGGATTCCAATTCCTACACAGAAAAAAGGAAAGCCTCCATAGTTAACCAGACAAGAGTAAATCATTTTGTACATTTTTTGTGTATCTTAAGGATTGTGGTGTTTTGAATATGATTTTCACATTATTATAAATGACTCAGTGGCGGTTCTAGCCATGGGCTGAGTGGGCCCAGTTTCAATGAGAAAAAAATTATTTTTGATAAAATATATTTATATATTGCTAATGCAAATTTTAGTGTATTTAATTCTGATCATCACAGTGAACAGAAATAATACTGAACAATCACTTCCACAAAGCATAAATATCAGACCTCTGATTTGTTTATTATTTCCATTGCCTAGTTAAGACTAGAGGTAGTTGTCACCACCAAACGACACCGGATATGAGTCATAAATAACAACATTTTGCAAGAAAAACACTTATTGAGTCTGTTCTATATATGTGATATATATAGTTTGTTCCCACTCTCCTTTCTTTGAACATATATAGTACGAAATATATAGATATACAGAATAAATATCAGCCTAGTAGTCAGAATTAATTCAGATTTCAGTTGACTAGTGGGTGCAATCGGTAGCACTTCTATATGCAATTTTCACAAAGTTGGCGCTGCTGGTACTCGCTTTTGCTGTCAGTAATTTACTTCTATGTTGTGAATTGTGAATGTAATAAGTCAAGTCGATGACATGATTCCATAGTGATGTTTTATGTAGTAGTATCTTGTATCTTGCTTCTAATTATCAATTTAAATTCTAAGCTATTTCAAAGAACAAGTTGGAGAATTCATTTCAGTTACATATACAACAGGAAAGTGCGTTATCAATCAGTGGAAGTTTTTTTGAAATATCTACCACATATACAAGTTTCAGCTCACATCAAAGATGGCCAAACAACTTCAATTGTCAAGTTTTCTTTTTCAATCAGAACAAGAAGACCAGAGACAGCAGTAGTGCCAGTAGACCTAGTTCAGACGACAAACTGGCAGTAAAAGCAGGTAGACTGGATAGTGATGATGCCAAAAAAATTCCGACAAACTCAATCTCTTCTAGAAATGATGATGATCGATCACGTTCATGTGAAACAGTTGGGCCAATGTCTGTTATAAATCTAAAAATAAGTCAGTCAGTTTCTGATGGACCTACTCAACCTAATATTGACTTTAAGAAGAGATTGTTTGGAAATTTGTTCAATCATACAAACGTTATGGAAAACCATAATGCGTTTTTTTCTAATTTTAATTATCAGAAATACAGAATGATTTACACTAATCTTATTGAAAAGATTATAACAGGCCTATATTGACTCACTTCACCCCCCTCCACCACCCGCTCCGACCACGTTATATGACCTCTCTGATATAAAATTATTTTACCCTTTAGTCCTTGCTGAATTCCTGAATTCAATTATCATCACATTGGTAATTGTCACAAATATATTCTAAGTGAACCACATTTAGTAATTCAGTAATTTAGTATTCAGTAATTCAGTACCTTAATGTGATTAATTTGATGAGTTCAACTTCAATTATTCATCCTGATCAATCTTTTTACTAAGTATCAAAATGAATATAATTATCTCAAATATGAGAATTGATAAGAGAAAATCAGAATATTTATGTTACATCAATAAAGCTGGACATTCACGTTCCGATTTGCAGTACGACTTGTGGTCCAACCTCAAAGGTTGGATCCGATATAGGAACGTGAATGGGCTTGTTGGATAGTTGGAAGTGTAGATGGAAGAGTCGGAACATCTAGAGGGACGACTGGAAGGTCCGACTTCCGACGGAGTTGGAGAATGAGTGGGGGAGTCGGATCAAAGTCGTCCAACCTCAGTCAGTGCTTGACCTTCGGGCCAGTTCGAACAACTTCAGTTACATTTTTCGTCTCGAGAGCGATGTTCACAGCTGTGAAAACAGACTAGGACTAAAGTTGGATCGCTAGTTTGATAGCAAGTCGGAGCGTGAGTGGAGTCGACTATCCAACTAGCAGTTCTACTAAGTCGTACTGCAAATCGGAACATGAATGCCCAGCTTAATTAATTATCGTTTACGCTAGACTAGTCAATTTGTGGCATTTTCATGACTATTTTAGATTGCATTATTGCTGAGAAGACCCTTCTCAAGGTCTAATTTTACATGGATGAATGAGCTCGTCCAAGTAGCACCTTATGATGAATAAAGTAAGCTTTACAATATAAATTATATCCAATAGCATTTCTGATAGATTCTATCAACATCTTAGAGCCAATCGCTAGTAAACAAAACAGGCCCAAAGTACAAAAACTTTGAAGGAAGTTGTAGTTAGGTATGTAGACGAGTTAAAGTTAGATCCCCCCTTCCAATCATTGAACGGTCAATCGCACCCCATCAAATGATAGCTCATTTTCTCAGCTTATTAGGTGGTAGGCTACTGTATTCATTAACAGAGCTATACTTGGAAACCGACGATTTTTCAATAATGAAATAGCTCAAACTCAGAAACTGCAGAAAATAAAAATCCGATGATGGTCTCAAACTGTAAACAATGGTTTCTATTTTGATACTAGTACCATGAGAACCTTTTAATCCCGATTTGAATGGAGCTAAAGCTTGGACCATATCTACCATAATTTCGCTATTTTTGATACTGTAAGTTTTCCCCCCATTCAGAGAAACTGTAAAATTGGAAGCTAGGAAAAGTTTAATAAATATGACGGCAACTGAGAAGTTATAGAAAATTATTCATGTTGGAGAGCTTATAATATCGTAACGTACTTCTGTAATTATACAAAGGAACAAAGTTTTAATAAATTTAGTAAACTTTACATGTTATTTAAAAAAACGCACAGTTTTGGAGTTATAAAAAGAAAACCAAGTAAAGTGAGAAAATGTCAAGGTTTTAGGCTCTCAAAAGTTGAGCTAAAGGATTTTAAGGCTGCAAACTTGGTTAATAATATTCTAATATGTCCTAGCAACATACCAAAAATGAAGCTTCATGTAAATTCTTTGGACCTAAAAGTCCTGGTGACTGGCCTATTGTTAACTAACAGTTAGGCTAGGCGCATATTGAGACACGCATATTGGCGCGACGTGACACAGCGCGAGTTTTTGTAACTCTTGTAAAGGAATGGATCAGCGCAAATTGGCAACACGACGCGACGCAGCGCTATTGTCGCGAGGACGCGACACGCGTGGCGCTGTGGCAGAGCCACAGTTTGTCACGCCACGTGTCTCATGTCCCACTTGTTCTGTGTGCTTCAATCATAACCTACAAGTTTTGGTAACTCAATTGACCTAAAAATGAATGACAATGACAAAAAAGTTTCTCACCATTAATAGAAATATTTAGGTTGGCTTTAGTGCAAAGATTTCGTATCATCTTCATATGATCGGGATTTGGTAGAACGATCTTTTTTTGACGCAGTACATAGCCGAGAGAAGAGTGCACTTCGGTTTTTGTCTCTTCCAGCCATTCACAGTAAGTTATTTGATCCAACCACAAAGTATATCCAAGACTCAGATTGATCTGTAACATTCATAAGAATGCGGTAGAGTATTAAGCATTCAGTTTCTGAGATGAAACGAAATAACAAATCTTTATCAGGCGGAGTTAGAACTGTAGAAGAATCTATTTCGCTCAACTCAAACTGCAACCACTTTCTGCACCTGTTAACAATTTATTCAGCTGTCTTTGTTGCAATATAACTAGTGAATTGAAAATTCCAAATTATATCATCTTTTTTTCGGCCTGTGATAGTGCTTTCTTTGAAATGAAAACATTAATATTCTTTATCTGCAAAATACTTGATTGTGAATAATTATTGTGCTTCAAGGTGAAACTTCAAGTGAAACAGCGACCTAACCTAAGATTTTGATCCTAATTTAAAATTTTGTGAAAAGCAGTTTTGGGAATAGCCTTTTTTGGAGGATGAAGCCCACATAGGTCTGAGTCCTGTGCGTGGGTAATGAGTTGGATGATGGTGATTGATGAGTCTGTTGTATTCACATTGACTGTATTTTAGTTAAATGAATGAATAAATAAATATTTGAGTGAGACAAGATTGCGGGCAACAAAACTTATTAAATAATTATTAAACTTATAAAAATTATTAAATAATTCAATCGAAATAACTTTAAAACAAGTGATAAGGATTAATTACTTTTATAAGATCAGTTTCTACAGGTTATTATACCTGTTCTGTCTATTATACCTGTTATTATATTATATGTCATCTTTTATCTCATGTGTTACAATAATAAAAACTTACGAACTTGAATATTTATGCATCAGATTTATTTGATAGAATTCAGAATGAATTAATAGAAATTATTATATTAGGGAAGTGATAGCCGAGTGTCGTAGCAGGTATCTGTTCAATCAGAGATAAGCTACGAAACTCCTGGCGCTCTTTGTAAGGGTGACCGATTGGATCGGCCAGCAAAAAAGACTCTGTTCTCTGCTGTAAATCCCTTCCCGGTGGTTCGGAGCCAACCTTCCCGGTGGTAGGTCCAACTCATCAATCACCATCATCCAATTCATTACCCACGCACAGGTCTCAGACCTATGTGGGCTTCATCCTCCGAAAAAAAAGAATGAATTATTGAGAATAGCTCACCTGGCCATAGAGGTAATGATTTTTGCCTCGTACTCGAATGGATTTTTGTGCTTCACCAATCCAACGCTGAACATAGTCAACAGCATCAAGGTCCCATGCACAGTCGTGGTCAGCCGGCTTGATATTGCACAAAAATACATCGATGGTTTGAACTTCATACGCCTTCAGATGGTCTGGCAAATCGTACAACTGCAACACCTGTCAATCAAAGTGTATTAAAATCAAAAACACATAGCTGTGACAGTTTCCGTATCACACATTCCTGACACATGTACAGAAAATTTTAGGACGCTGACAAAAAGAAAAGCCACCTGAGTTGACGACACAATGGCAAGATAATTAATTATCATCTAACTAATGTCGAATACTTATGTCACAAATATGCACACTCCCTTACATCAATGACAAGAACAAACATGACACAGAGATCTTCATTCTTTTTCTTCTGCCTTCCAGGGTCCTACTGTACCTCATATCCCTCCATATTTTCTAGGATGTCACTCGTCTCCTTTGCTACCAAGGTTGCAGCCCAACTCTTAAATCGATATCCAGTCTTCTCTCATTCTATTCATATGTTCATACCACTTAAGTCTGCCTTCAGATACCTTTCCATTTATGAAGATGAGCTGTATTTGTATTCTACTATCTGCATTCTTTGTACGAACTTCTAAACTACCAGGTCTTCCAGAGAGAACTCATCTTCGACGCCTACTTTCATCTTGTTTAGATCAGAGAGAGTACATTGATTAGTTCAAATTATTTCCCCCATATTATTAAAACCAATAATGAAGCTACAATTTTTAAAATGCACTATGATCAGGCGATAAATGATTCATTTCATTGATCCACTCTATATTGTTCAATTGTATCTAATGCATTTAGCGTATGAATGATGATTTCATACACATGCGAATAAGTCAATGCTAGCCGGCAGGCTCACTTTGCTTGCATTGTTTGTTCTCACGTGGGGGGGGGGGGGGGGGGGGATGGAGAAATTCATACAAAATCAGTCTCAAGATGTTAATTGAATCAGGAGGCTCGCTTCACTAGCCATAGCGAGTTTTAAGAAATCGGTTGAGTAACCAGTTACTTAACGTGTGTCTACTATTTGAGTGGTTTTTGAGAAACTATGATAAATCAGTGAATGAGTCAGTAATAATAATATTATTAAGAATCAGTAATTCAGTGGTGTTTGGATTGCAATATTAGTTCACTCACATTGAGCTCCATGATTTTCCCAAGGTCCACCAATTTCACACGGACCTTTTTCTCATCCTTCTTGAGGATAGTTATCACTTTTCCTCTACAAAATACACCAGTCTCTGGTTGAACAGCAACCATATCACCTAGAGCTGGGTTTGGAGAAATATACCTGAAAAAGAGAGAAAGCCCCAATTCAACTTAATCAAGTGCTAACAATTTACTCTGCTAGTAAAATCATTGGGCCAAGATAGAATTGAACATTTAAATTCCAATACTATCAATTTATAACTTACAATAACTGTATCTTGCTAACTGTGTATTAGGAATGATAAAAAAACTACCAGTCAGAATCATATGAATTATACACCTTGATCAGAACTAAAATGAAGGAAACCTGAATGTGGTTACCGTCAAATTCATATAATCAATTGAAAAACTGAAAATTGCATGAGCGAAAGACCAAAGGAACAAACTCGAAAAGCGCATGTCCTTTCTACAAATATCATTTTTTAATGCTGTGTACTAACTTTACGTTATGAAGATTTTGATTCCATTCAAACGGAGACCTTTCATGACAGGCCGCTCTCATAGAACGATACATCTCTCTCTTACAACATTCAATATTGTTCAATAAGCAGTATTCATTCCAACAATGTTTCCGATTAGATGGACCCTAATTCTAGACAAGAATCTACAAAAATACGTTATTCCAATACTTACACGTTTGATTGTACACTGAAATAAGAACTCATTTTCAAGGAAATAAGTTCCAGTAGCCCAATATTTGGCATTTTTCTCCATTCAGAGCTAACTTTAAATTCCAGGATTTGAGCTGAATAGTGGTTGGCACTGTGCACGTTGAGCACTCTCAATTTCACAAAACCAGACCTGTGAACAATTTCAAGTTAATATGAAAGTTTTTATAGCATAATTATAAAGTGAAATAGTATGGCAATTACCGTAGGAAAACTTGATACAGTCGTTAGTTTGGAAACAAAACTGAAGATTGATGCATCAACCTGAAAGAATTGAACTTTACCAGAATCATTTTAGTTTCATTTCATTTCTAAAACCTATAACAAAGGAATAAACGTTCTCTGAAACACATATCTAGACAGATTATCTATAAGCTGATTGACAATGATGATTACTCTCTTGAATCTCCCGATTCGATGTCTATTCATAAAATATCTTCCTTTTTCAGAAAAACAGAAGCTACTAAGAAGCTAGATAGAGAATTTTATCGGTTAGAAAAAGTGCTGCCATTCTTCATAGATCTCGTCCGTGTTCAGTTAAAGTAGTTTAAGAAGAATAATAACCCATTGTTATGATGAGAGAGATGATGAGCATCCATGAACTTTAAGAACTAATAATAACCAAAATATTCGTGGTTGTTTGTTTAATGATTGCACAAAACCATAAAATCAAACTAAATCTATCATAATTCAGTAACTTACTTTGAATTTGGTGATGATACAGGTGAATACTAAATTAAATTATGGAAAGCTAGTAGCAAGAAAACGTTAATTCAATCTCAAATGATGCACAATTTAATTAAAATTGAGTGCCCATTGATACAAGGCAGATATAAAAGACGTGAAACTGATAATACATAATTCCTAATTGATATGTGTATAAAAAAGTTACTTTAATGTATACTAGAAGAGGAAATACCTGAGGCAGGAGTAAGAATAAGATGTATTGTTAGTAACAGAGAATCAAGAGGAGCTGTTGCAGTGTTGAGGAAGGAAATGTGTTTGAATAGTGGAGAATGGAGACGATTGAAAGTGTCTAGAGTTGTAGAGACAATGAGATAGAGTTGCGACAATGAGTCGCAATGAGTTGTAGAGACAATAAAGATTTAAGTAGGAAGTATTTTCGTGGTTTATTGTTCGTAAGAAACTTTCTGGTGCAAATGCAAAAACTAGAAGCTATCAAGCTAATGTCTCTAAAATAAGAAACAAATTGATTGAGCGCATGACAAGAAAACTGTACAAAACGCTAATGTATTAACGCCTTGAATAATGTAAGCAGACATCAAAACAAATTGGACTTGGCAAAGATCTTGAAAAACTTACTCTATATCTTTTTCTACTCAGAACAGAAGCGCGTCTCTTGCATTTCCCGCGATATCTTATTGGCGACACTATACGGACCAAAAGATGAGTTGTGAAGCATTGAGGTAAAATTTACGCCTAACAAGCGTTTCAAGCGGCTATTAATTCTACAGAATATGGCAAATTACGTGAGAATATCTCACAGCTGTAGAAATTCGGCGTGGAGTCTGCGCCGAAAAATTCTGTACATCTAGCAGTCAAAATCGGCGTAGTCATAGTCAAAAGTGTAAGCAGAATAAAATTTTTCTGTTGCATCTCTGTCGCGCTTTTTCTGTCCGCATAGAATGGACTAAAGACTAAACTGAGGAGGTGAATGATACCAAGAATAGCTATGAAATTAATTAAACCAGATATTACTAGGTACTCACTTTGGAACTAGCGCTACTTCCTTATCATCGACATTTTTAATGAAGATGTGTCTGAAGTTGCACACCTTCTGTTCATAGCACACTCCAAACTCTCTCAATTGATCACAGACAGGCGAATGCTTCTTTGCCATCTCTTTAAGTATATTGATTCGCTGTAAAATACTTCAAAATATGAGAATTGTCTAATTTCAAAAAAAAAATTCCTACAGTGACCCGATAATTCGCTGTTGGCTCGTGAAAAAAATTGTTTCTCTCAGTGCAGGAAACCCCCAATTTGTACTCTAGTTACACAAATAGCTATCTTATAAGACGCTAACATGATTTTTAGACTTGTGCGTGAGTAATGAGGTGAATGATTACACAACATTTCTAGGGCTGAATGAGAATCAAACTCGTGGCCGCATGAGTAGCAGTCAGCCAGTCTTATTAGAGACAAGCGCTCTAACCGATTACACCACAGCGGCTGCCAGGTGCTGTACTATATTTTATCAACAAAACTTCACATTAGATTCAGTCTCGATCACCAGACCGTATTTTTCTTACTTTAATTTTTCAAAGACCGGCAATAATAAATTCAGATTTATTTCCATTTGTCATAAGTACAAATACATATAGAAGAGCGGAATGAATCTTACATTGCAATTAATTTGTTTGGAAACTCCCACTTACGATACCTGTGTTTGGGAGACACAAGATCTTACATCTTTCCTGTCGGACAATAAAGGGCAGTTTAAAATAGAATTTTGATTCCATTTATTAATCAATTATTTCATTTTGCAAACAGTTATTTTTTCTCTATAAAATCTTTAGAAGTAATGCTTATTAGAATCTAGCATGAGTAAAAAACTAAGATTTATTTCTGAAATACTTTTTAACTGGGGAAAAAAGTAATTACATTGGCAACTATTGAAAATGCGTTTTCACCCCAAGGTAAAACTTCAACACTTTTTGAATGACGTGAAATTAGCTTTAGCGATAAAATAAGAGAAAAAATATAACTTGAAATTGTTTTATATTGTGATACTAACCTTCACAGTCTTTTCAATTGTCGGGTCAACATAAATCTCCAGACGCTTCATAATAGAGACAATCTCTGGAAATTGTTCATCGTTCATCTCGTCAACAAACACATTTATCTTTGGCTTAGCCTTTTCCTGCAAAATAATGTTTCAAATATTCAATCACGAAAATTTACTAGTTTATAAAACTACATTTCACTGATTGTTTTTTTAATAGAGTGGTGTGGTGGTGTCACCTCTTCGACGACTATAAACAACGATTTTGCAATCAACCAGTCAACTAAATATTATTTGGAAGTTTATTTTCGATCTAAAAATTAATTTCACCATTTTTGAAATGACGTGCAGCGGTTTGAGAGGCGAGATGAAAATCTAACAACTAATGGAAACCGTTTCTAATTTTTATTCATGCAAAATTTTATTCAACTTTTTCAAATTTCAAATTTTATTAATTGAAAGGTAATCCCCAAATTCTATTCAGTTAATTCTGGCTTCTACCTTCAAAACATCAAGTGATAATCAAGATATTTCTCACCTCATCTAGAAATATATTTGAATAAGAATCCAGAAAACATCCAAATCGATTGCTGAAGACAGTTTTTGTAAGAGGAAGGTTGTAGTGTACAAGCCATGTGCAATCAGTTATTTCCAATTCAGAGAGAGTTGTGTCAGTGCACAGCATAACTGGATTCAGTTCTGTCATTGCCTCTTGCCAGGCTTTTTTCACATCTAGAAAATTCCGAAAGATTGAAATGCAATGCAATTAAAGATAAACTTCATCTACAATATTAGAAGATTTAAAAATACATCATTTCTACAATTAAAGAATACAGTTTTGTTTGTTTAATAGACTTTTATAGTAATTGATTGACGCAGCAATTTGATATAATTTTAAAAGTGCAAATGTCAATACCCACAGTTTCAGCATTGAAATCACTTGGTTGAATTTTTCAGCTACATAGCTGACATAGCTACAAAGCAGTTATATAGCCAATGATATTGGCAGTTTATTCAACTATTTTTTTTTAATATTAGCAGTTGAAAGATTGTTAATGGATTGACAACAAATCATATTTAGAAAGCAAAGGGAGAAAAAAATACTAAATGATATTAAAAGGGGACAAAGTTTGCACCACAGTGATTACTAAGAAGTTATATAATGGGTGAATAATATTAAAGCAGGACATGATTTATCGCCGATTGAATCCATTTCAACCAAAAATGTTGGTACAAATGCGCAATAGCAACTGTTGTGGAAGAATGAACAGTGATTTTCGGTGTTATCTGCTTGTGCCAATAAGTCTTCCGGGCGAAGCATTGTTTACTTTTTTCCCCGGTACTCTCTTTGCCTTGTGGTTTTATCTAAATGTCATTAGAATGTTTAATTAGAACTTAATAGAATTTTATCGAAAGATGTAAAATATTTAATGTGTTTATTTTAGAAATTAATAGAGACATCTCGGTTTTTCTTGATCATGATAAAACCTATTTAAAGTGAGCGCTTAGGAAAACGTGAGTCAGTTGTGATTCGATTGTAAATGCGAAAAGTGGCAGAAGTGACAGTTCCTGTTTACCAGTGATACAGACGTGTTAAACAAACTGTTGTTAAAGTGTTAATCGCAGTATATTGTGACAGATTATTCAGGCAGATTATTCTTGACAGTTTATACAGTAACTCTTAAGTGCTTGTAGAGTTTCAACTATTATGTTTTAGACGTTTCTTCTTTAATTATTGGACAGTTTATTAATATTAGATCGGCATTTTGACATTTAGTAATTGATTATTGAACAGTAGTATAGCAAAATCATTATTAGCTGAACATTATCGAATTAGCTTCCAATTACATTATTTTGTGTAAGAATAACTGAACAATGCAAGTTGTGGATAATTTGTGTTAATAAATTGGAAAATTTAAGTGTTGCCAGCGTTATTTTAGAGATAGAACCCATAACACAACATTAGAACGGCAACAGTGAAACCGGTTAACTCAAGTAGAGCGGGGTAGGTTGGAGAGGCTGAGGAGAACGCAGATGACCTCAAAAGTTATTTTTTTTGAAAATGCTTAATAAGTTTCCCATTTCTGTGAGAGCAATGTCTATGATTCAGTTCAAACTTTAACTGAAGAATCTCTTGATGGATAATCCTCTTTATTCATTGTCGGATTTTTTTAATATGAGTAGGGAAACGATTTGCAGTTACTTCTGATTATATTTTGAAATTCATCTGAACAATTTATATAGGTTCAACATGAAATTTATGTCTTTTGAGTATCTAATTTCTCTTATGTCAGTTAAATATGTCCGTAATTGTCTTCATATTTTTCTATAAATATATTCAAATATTATTAAGTGGGACGAATGGGATATCTTGTGATAAACTATTATAACTGTTGTATTGTAGATGTATTGACGTTTCCAATTGTATATTTGTATACTTAAAGGAATAAAAATCTATTCTATTCTATTAAAAGTCTGCAGACCTTTATTTCTGAGACCGGCCGTATATGGTCAGTATATACTAATGCCTAAAAAGGAGAGCCTTGCATCTAGGAGCCAGTTACAGGTCTGCAATCCTCGAATACAAAGTGAAATTATTTTTTCAAATACCATGTTCAATAAGTTATCCAAAAGGGACAAATAATTTTAATTTTTGAGAGGTTCGGACGAATAATCAAAATACTATGGCTTGTAAGAATTCAATTCTACTTCCTGGAGGAACTCTTCGGAGATTACTTTGAAAAACCTATGACTTCTGAAACAGCTAATCCAGAAGCACTGGCTGAGATGAATGTAATGTGGTTCTTGAAATATTTAATAGTACGGGTTTGAGGGTATCCACATCACTACAATCAATCCAACTACGCATTAGGTTTACAAAAGTCACATAAACTACCCGCTGAATAATAAGGTAATACATTTACATATGATATGCCAAGATTCAATCAGATTTTAATCATATTTATAGTTCTGGAAGAATTTTCAGCAACACACTTGAATGAGATGTGCCTCAACTCAGTGAACAATCATTATAATTAAATCGAAGAAAGAATTATTATGTTAATGAATTTATGTTACCCAATTAATATTGGTGCTAAAATATTGTAAAAGTTGTGTGTGAAAGAGTCCAAAACAAACAGTCCAAACCAAAAAATCCAAAATAACGAAATCCTCAGCCTGAAAAGAACATAATATGTTTTCTTTTTTTTAGTACCTATTTTAATCTACGAAATTTTACATTAAAATTGTGACCTATACTTTTAATGTAAATTCTATGTTGTAACCGTGAACCTGACTGACGATGCAATCATCAACTCGTTGCAGATATCCAGTACGAAATTTTTCACTTGCATGTGCACCGCTCTTATGACGGAATTTTCAATACTTAAGATCCCCTTTTAAGGATAATGCAGTATACAAGAGCCGTGTAGATGTTCAAATACATATTTTCAAAATAATTTTCAAAGTTGGCATTGTCACGTTAAATTTAAATAGACCTAAGTAAGCAGTTTGAACTAATCATTTCAAATAAACGGGAAAAGCATCAATTTAGAATTTTGCTATTGAAAATGTTAGAAATAAATCTTGAATGTAAACAGTGAATAAATGGTTACCAAAGTAATTAATAAATGTACAGTAGAATTGGTTGCGAAATTCATATGAGTATTTTATAATAGAACTATTTTGTATTTAATAGACTTTGGACGTTTCCATTTCGGCCACAATTGTAGAATGAGTTAACTCACATGAAACTTCAATCGGAGTCTTGCCTTCATGAGCAACAAGAATATGTTTACCAATGGAATCAAGTTTCTTCTCTAAATCCAAAACGTCCTCTTCATTATTACAAATAACAACTACTCTAGCACGTGATTGATGAGATTGGAGCAAATCTGGAACAATTGAATGTCATTCAATACAAATTACGCAGAATATTATCAATTTTTATATTTAAATGAAATGAACTATAAATATATATCATATTAGTAGCAATGGGGATTATTTCACTTTTACTGCTTTTCATCAACAATGGTCATGGCAAAACTCTGTAGAATTACCACTGAAAACTAATCCTAAGATTTTCACAAGCAGTGCATTAAGTTTACTCTATTTATTTTTTGTTCCAAGTTCTGTCCCATCTTTTAAATTGACGAGCAATAGAAATTTCTATTTTCTTTTCACACGATGTAGATAAAGGAGTGCCAGAATGCTCATAAAGGACTTCATGGCGATTATGTTTCCATTGTAATTGAGGATTCGTAGGATTGAGACAGAAATCCAATATTGAACAAATAGTTTTTTCTGACAAAAATTGTAGAGAATTCAATTTTAATGAAAACGTCAAATAGACCTAACTTCTAAAAACACACCTATATTAGATAATATATACAAAACAACTAATCACATAAAAATGGCAAGAAAGAGCAAACTAAGCACAATTGGTTTATTTTTATTCAATAAAAGCAATTATATGAAGTTTGGGCGTGTTTGTGGATAATCAATTTCAAGTTTGTTTTAGGTTATTTGAAATTTATTCTTCAAAAATAAACTATCAACAAGTTTTGTCAATTTCATTTATTACATATAAAGTAAATTAATCTTCTTAAAATTTAATAATCGTGTTCTTGAGCCAGTTTTGCATGGTTGCATTTTGTTGAGCTCGGGTGACTCAGTTGGAGCGCTAGTCTCTGATAAAACGCTGGCTGCTACTCTTTGTTGTCAAGAGTTCGAATCTCGTTCAGCGATAGATATTTTCATCTTGCCATAATTCATCTCATCACCCACACTGAAGTCTCAGACTCATGAGGTCATTATACGATTTAAAAATATGAAAAAATACAGTATCGAATTGATTTTTAATATGTTTTTTATTCGATTTTGCAAGTCAGTTTGCATATAACCTAATAGTTGTAATAATTACAATTTCAATAAAAACCCATCAATTTTCTAAAAGAGTAAACCGTTAGGGATGAATGTAATCTTCCGCATCTTTAATTAATTATGTCACCAAAAATCTTTATAATGATTATTTCATATTATTTTTAATGAACTTTTTATAGCTATTTTTATAAAGAACTTTTTCGATCATTTTGGTGCGTGGAAATTTTTGCAACTGTCTAGCCTACCGATTCTTCATCACTCGGCGTCCAACCCAATACAACCTGCTAGAGCTGTATGGTGAGTGAAGAAGCCCATAAAGCAAAGATAAAAGTATGTGAAACATGCCGTGTACTCCAAATGACTAGATCTTTCATCCCTACTAGGGCATGGGCATGGGGTTGATATTAAGGCCAAAGCGACATATAAATAATTGATATTGATAGGAACTAAAAACATGTAGAAAGGAATAAACTTACTTAAAAGATAGTCGAACTTGGTTTGCGGCTTTAGGACTGTGAAATGAGGTTTGAAATTAGAATATAAAACTGATTCAAATTGGTTGAAATTTGATATACAAATAAAACCACTGAATATCACATTCTTTACGAAGTCTTTCAATTTCGGAGACCATGTCTGCGACAGTACAATTTTTTGTACCATGAATGCAGTCCTCGATTCTTCCAGAGCCTTGATAGATGCCGTTAATATTTTTATCTAAAATGACAAAAATAATTTACCGTCACAAAATTTAAAAGAAAATAATTCAACACTGTTTTACTGGAAATAATTAGAGAACAATCAAGAAATTTATTTTTGCGATCCTGTGAAAATGCGTAGGCCATTGAAATAGGTGCTGGGCTGGCTCAATAAGCGGTTCAAAACGAATCGATGGTTTTTGAATCGACCATAACATCTTATGTACGGTTAAAGGATGAAACCATTCATTATGACGTCACCCAGCCCAGCTTTGTGTTTTTGGCCGATTGACCTTAATGTATACACATACGGTGCTTCTATATACAAATATGATACTTCTATCCAAGAAAATTAGAAGACATCCAACTACCTGGGTTCTGCCTCAATTCATGATTATTAGCATATACAGTCTTTGCTTATCAGTAATGTAGTGGTTAAGATGTTTCAATCTTGAATGTTTGAGAATAGCTTTCTCTATTGGTATTCAAAATGATTTTATTAAATAAAAACGGGAATTTTCATTTAAAAATCTGCGTATTACCTCCTTTAAAAAAACATCGAATATCACGTCAGCATCGTCGTATACAATGTGACATAACCGGTTGAGATTCGTTATATGAACAGCATTCAATATGCGCACCAGACAGGCAGGTGTTGTCACCAGAATATCACAGCCTCGAAGAAGATCGATCTGTAAATTTCAACAATTCAAATTTGAACGTTAAATGGAACGCAGATTCCAGCGTTGGTTCAAGTGAACTATCAATTATTATTATTAATGCAGGAGGCACAAATACATAAAACCATTAGCACTCATCAACAAAATCTTAGCTAGCTAATAAACGTCAGCACAGAAAAAATTCTCAAACATGGAAAATGAAAATATAAAAAGGAACACCTACTCTAGAACATGGAATGCAATAGTAGAGTAAGCTTATTTCCTCTATTTGTAGACAAAATTTTTGAAATGTAGAATATGACCATGTGGATTTAATTTTTGTAGTAGTATGTAGGGTAGTACTTGATATGGAGATCGAATATGAATTCGTCTATTCATAACTGAGCCAGAGGTTCTCAATCTGTGTAAAAGTTATAGAATTCCTATACTATGCGACAAATCAATGAGAAAATTATGACACTCAATTTAATAGTTTGGAGAATGGAACTCTGGCGTAGTCGGTTGGAGCGTTTATCTCCGAAAAGAACCTGGCTAGCTGCTACTCCTGCGGTCGCAAGTACGATTCTCATTCAGCTTTGGATAATTTGTGTAATCATTCACCTCATCCCCGCACAAGTCTCAAGACACATGTGGGCATTATTTGACTAAAATGAAACTCAGCTGTGTAGAATGAGTTTTAGGTGAATGTGAATCAATATTGAATTAAAAACACTGAAGAGAACTGAGGATTTCTCTAGTTCATTGCACGGTAAGTATCAGCAAAAAAATAGTTGCTGGCTAGCCTGAAGACTAGAAAGAAATAGCACTCTTAAAAAAGTATTATTTTGAACAAAAGGATGTTTACCTTATTAGGATGTTTATTTTGAGGAATCGTACTCTTGAAAAAGTATTATTTTGAAATAGTACTCTTAAAAAAGTATTATTTTGAAATAGTACTCTTAAAAAAGTATTATTTTGAACAAAAGGATGTTTACCTTCACTGAATCTACGCCCGTACCGCCACACGCCATTTTAGTCACAACATCAACACCACTTATTAAGTCTTTATACATTCTAGCCACATTTCTGACTTTGTATGAGAAAGAGCACAAGTGGATAGCCTTTGGTCCATAGTCTTTCTTCAACTGAAAAATAAATTAAATTAGTAACAAAAATTTTAGATTTGAATACAATGGTTGTTCAAAATACTTCAAGAGACTATGCCAAAATGATTTTTGTAAACATAGAGTCCGAGCCTGATAGCTGAACCAATAGGAACATAACCATCTGACCATGAAATATGCATACAGTAATATGGAAGCAGTCCAACTGACAATAAATTCGGAGAATTGACTTTCTCAACAGTAGGATAAAACATCATAGGCATTTTGAATTTATGTATTGCATTGTGGGTGTAAATGAATTCTATGTATTGTATGTATCACTTTGTATGTATTAGACTATGTAATGTGTTTCAATGTGTCAAACGGACATGTATGCGTGAATACTATATAGTATATAACAATGTAAGTAGTATATGAAAACGATTAATGAATATTGGATGTTGGAACATACAAGGACTGAACACGAAACAGGAGCAGGTGTTTCAGGAACTCCTCCGGTACAAAATGGATATCGCAGTACTGAGTGAAACTAAGAAGAAAGGCCAAGGAAATAACTTCAAAGATGGTTACATATACTTTTGGAGTGGAGTAGATAAATCAACTAGGGCTAAGGCTGGTGTAGCTATAGCAGTAAGAAGGAACATGGGAAAAAATATAACAGACTGGATTCCAGTAGATGAAAGAATTATTACGGTTGACATGATAATAAAAGGAAGAGATGTAAAGATATTTGGTATATATGCACCCACAGATGACTCAGATGCAAACACTAAGGACGCCTTTTTTGACAAACTCTCTGAGGAAGTAAACAAAACAAAAAGCAGACAAGAAATAATCCTATTAGGGGACTTTAATGGAAGAGTAGGACAGAACATTGACAGTAGAATAATTGGACAACATGGGGAGGATGTAGTGAATGATAATGGTATGAGATGGATTGAATTGTGTGAGCAATATTCACTGAGAATATTGAACGGATTTTTCCAGCATAAGGATATACATAAGTATACTTGGACGCAAACAACAAGGAATCTGAAATCGATAATTGATTATGTAGTGATTAAACAAGACTCTGCCATAACACCTTACGATGTGAAAATTTGGAGAGGAGCTGAATGTGGTTCGGATCATCGTCTTGTAAAAGCCCCTGTCAATATCAAATACAATAAGAGGCAGAGACTGCAAGAACAGAACAATAAAGGAGAAATCGCAACATCATACAATATAGACGGTTTTAAAAATGAATCCACAAGTTTTCTTTATAAACTGCGTTTGGCACAAAAGTTAAAAGATGACATTACCGGCACAGCAGAAGAAATGTATGATAATGTGAAGAACAAAATTCACATGGCGGCACTGGAAGCTTTAGGTCCAAAAGGAAAAACAAAATACAATAATTATTGGTGGACCGACGATCTAAGGAATCTGGTGGAGGAAAAGAAAAAGCTGTACCATAAATTTTTAATATCTAATGATGTCGAAGACAGGAAAAACTATAATAGACTTAAGTATACAGTGAAAAAAGAAATAATTAAAGCAAAAAACCAAACTTGGGATAATAAATGTGCAGAGATAAGCTCAATGGTAGGAGGATCTAGGTCTAGGGAAGCTTGGGCCACTATAAACAATCTAAAAAAAAATTTGAATGAAAAAAGAAAAATTAATCCTATAAAAATAGAACAATGGAAGGAACATTATAATAATCTTTTGACAGAGCAACGCACTGAATATCTAGAGACAGGAATAGATGTGGAGGAAATAGTAGTAAGAAAAGCAGAGCCAATTAAGTTGGAAGAAATAAAAACAGCATTGTATAAAATGAAGAATAATAAAGCCCCAGGACCAGGTGATTTGCCTATCGAGCTAATTAAAAACGCCACCATGAGAGTGCTGGAACTGCTGTGTGAAATTTTTAACAAGTGTTTGAAAGGAGATTCGATTCCTAAAGAATGGAAGATTTCATATATACATTCCATATACAAAAAGGGAAATCGAAGTGATTGTAATAATTATCGAGGTATTAGTGTAACATCATCCATTGGAAAGCTTTATGAAAGAGTTTTAAAAATCAGAATAGAAGAAGAAATAGTAGAAATAGAGGAGCAAAGTGGATTTAGACCAGGCCGTTCCTGTGTGGACAATTTATTCACCCTGAAACATCTAATAGAAAAGCGATTAGCAAGAGGTATGGAATTGCATGCTACTTTTATAGATCTGTGTAAAGCATTTGACTCAGTTCCATTACAAAAATTATGGCTCACAATGAAGGAAGCAGGCATAAATAATGTGTTTATAAATGCAGTGAAAGCATTGTACAAGGAAAATCAAGCTGTAATAAAAATTGGGGACAATACCTCTGAGGCCTTTTCTCAAACCAAAGGGGTGAAACAGGGTTCCTGCCTCTCTCCAACCCTATTCAAAATATATATGTGTACTGCTCTAAAGAAATGGACACAAAAATGCAGCCCAATGGGAATAGAACTGGAGGATTCTAAGATACATACATTCCTCTTTGCGGATGATCAGGTAGTTCTAGCAGAAGATCATCAGGACATGACCTATATGATAATAAAATTGATAGAGGAATACAGAAAATGGGGCTTGGAGGTTAATACAGAAAAGACACAATATATGCAGTTTGGAGGCACAGGACAGGATATTGAAACGGAAAATGGATTGATTAGAAATGTTAAGGAGTACAAATACCTTGGCGTTGTTATTAGTGATGATGGAAGGGATAGAGTAGATATCATGGGGAAGATAAGGATGGGTAAAAATATGATAAGAGCACTACATCCAATTCTATGGAATAAAAACATAACTAAAAAAACAAAAAAAAATATATACCAGGCAATGATTGAGCCGGTCATGACGTATGGGTCAGAAGTGTGGAGTGTGGACAAAACAACATCTCAAAAACTTCTTTCAGCGGAAATGATGTACTGGAGGAGGAGTTTAGGATTAACGTTACTGGATCAAATCAGGAATGAAATCATAAGAGAGAGAATGAGCGCAAAAAACTCAATAATGGATGTCATTGGAGAGAAGCAATTAAAATGGTATGGACATCTGCGCAGAATGAATGAAGAGAGAATACCTTTGAAGGTCTGGAATTGGATACCGGCGAACAGAAATAGGCGTGGAAGACCGCGAAAGAAATGGATCTCCAACGTCCACATCCAAATGGAAAGTAAAGGTCTTTTTGAAGGAGACTGGATCAATAAGGAGAGATGGCGATTGGGATGCGAGAAGCGACAAAACTAAAGTTGCAAAAACTCGCTATATATATATATAAGTAGTATATCCCCCTTTGGAGCATCGGGTGAAAATCAAGTGGAAATCAAAAATAAGAGAGAAACAAGTGAAAACTAAATAAAACTGGCATTGAAGTGAAATATTAAGTGAAATATAAAGTAATAATACTAAAGTAATAATAATAAATAATAATAATATAATATAAATACAATTAATATAATATTAAATACAATATAATATTAATTAAATTGGAATTAACGTGAACACTAAATCAAACTGTAATATTAATTAAAGTGGAAATTATGTGAAATATGAAAGTGGAATTAAAATGGAAATTCCAAGTGAGAATTAAAGTTGAAATTATTCAAACTCGAATCAAAGTCAATTTTATTTCAAGACAAGTCAACGTGAAAACTTATAATTCATTCTTTTTTAAAAAAGGGCCAAGTTTTCAAAATTTTTTAAATAATATTAGTTTTTAAAGAAATAAATTCAATAATTAAATATTAATTTTGGAAAAATATTGTTTTTATATAACAAATAATGGCTACCGTACAGTTGAAGAAATTTAAAAAATTATTTACAAGCCCAAAACACAAACAATTCAAAAAAATTAGAATAGTTTTTAAATAAGAATGAATTATAAGTTTTCACTTTGACTTGTCTTGAAATAAAATTGACTTTGATTCGAGTTTGAATAATTTCAACTTTAATTCTCACTTGGAATAGTTTTCGACTTTAATTCGACTGTATGAAGCTATCTTGAGCCTGCCTTAACTAAACGTTCTCTTGAAAAGCATTCACTCAAGAGACTCTTCAAGTTTCTATTGAGTTGAAGAAGCCTCAACTTGCTTAAAGAATAAGGGCCTTAGCCTCCTCACATAGAGTTTAAATGTCCTATGAACTTTCTCATTATAATGGGAAACTACTATTCTATAGCTGTGGATTGTTAGGTCTCAAGGCTATTGCTTCTGAAACAATTCTACAGTCCGTATCTTCATTAGTAATTAGTTACATATATGTAAAAAACGTAAACTAAAAATAATATGACTCTTGGTACTCACAGAGGAGTAGAATTCTTCCTGCCTCAATAAACTCACAATTGCTACAACGCTGGCGAGAGTTTTTCCAGATTTACTATTTCCAGCCACAACTAAATTGTGGCGTTTGCATAGCACAGGATAGATGTGTTTTTGAAGTGGTGTCAAGTCGTACCTTCGCCTTTCCTTCAATACCTGAAATAGCATTCAGACTTGGTCAATCAAGATGAATCGCGGTTTTTGTTAAATAAGGTGGAGAATAAAATTTATCAAAACTATACAAATTTATGATGTATTTTGGCCTAACATATTCATTGGTAATTCAATAGGAGGTCGAGTATCAGCTTCCTTGGGATACACTATAATACGCTGGTTTCAAAAATTCTATTTCAATTTTGAGAATTTTCTCTCAAACTCAACACTTTGGTTGGAATTTGTGTAAATTATTTTAATATCTCACCATTATTATAAAATAAGTATATTAGGCGCAACATCAAACTATAATCAATATAAAAAATAGTAAAAAAGTAGAAACTGTACTCCAAACTCAACTCACATTCCGCATTCAACTCACAAAAGTAACAACTTGATTGATTGATATTGAACCATTGGAAGATAGAAATACACATTTCTTTATTGACATAAAACATTATTTCGCAATGTATCGTCAACGTCACAAAAGAGATCCAACCATTGCAATTGGACCGTCAAGTTGTATTAGTGTAAGAAGGCGTGGTACTCTTTACTATAACATTCGTTTCAAAGCCCAAGGCACCCAACCGCTCAATGTCAATTCACAGTACAGAAATGATTATAAAGTTAAATTCTAAACAGTAACAAAATATCCTACCAATTCATTCCAAGAAGATATCAAGACAGTGGCAAGAGTTCACGAGTACTGACTTCGTTATGTATTTGGCATATAGCTTACTATTTTTTATAACATTTTGTTAATATGAAACATGGTTTTATAACCTGATATTTATCATTTTTAAAGAATATGAACATCTTACATCAAGCATAATGCAAGTCCTTAGAAAAGTCCGAACAAAGTTGAATTCCGTATAAATTTTCATTTATTATATTTGGAAAATATTATTAATGATCTAGATTTTCTCTTATTCATAAATAAACAGAAATACTGACAGCTCATCATAATAATGATAAGAACGCAAAACGGAAAAACAATAGTCTAAGCTGCTTGTTTTGTAAACAATGCATCTGTTTCCATTGATGTCACGCGCTGCGAATAGGTTGTAAATTTACTGTTGTTCTTTCTCTTTTTCTTCGAATGTCTTTCTCACTCCTATTTGTCATATGCGTCTCTAGCATGTTCACGCATAATCTACTAGATCATGCTTTCTGTGCAAATGAAGATATTAAGAAATTTCTGGAAATTACTAGTGTAAACAAAACAGTATATAAAGAGCAGTCCTTGTAAACAGCAGATCAGTTGTCATTCGAACGTTAATGTGATAAAGTGACAGTGGCGGAGTTTCTTTACAGAGTACACTTACTTAGTGCTTTTTCTACAAATGGTGATTACGTATATTAAATACAGTGACAGACTGCGCTTCGTAAGAGTTGCATTTCTTTATTGCGTGTTTAGCTGTTATTTAGACATTTCTTTTTACAACAATGAACAGTTTATTAGTAATAATAGTTATTATTAAATTATTGATCGGCCTATTGATAGTTAGTAATTAGTTTTTGTACAGTGATATAGGAAATTCATTATTAGCTGAACGTTATTGATTTGTTTATTTTTGGTTTTTCTTGTGATTAGTGCGTGTTGTGAGTAATTTGTGTAAATAAAGTGCGAGTGTAAATTCCAAGTGTTGCCAGCATTATTTTAGTGATACAGCCCGTAACAATAGCATATTCTGATTGCTGTTTAACTTTATTGTTACCGTTATTTGCATATTATCATTTGTCAGATCCTGGCTATTCGTGAGACTGTAGTCATTCAGTTATTTCTGTAATTCGCTAATTGTAAATTGAAACGTTACAACATAACTGCTTCATAAAATGTTAATGAGCATTCTTCAATTGTCATTGTCAATTGTTGATGTACAGTAGATGAAACAACCATAATAATTATATTTTATTTGCAGGGATTATCAGATGAAACTAATCTGTCGCTGACATTAAACATAATCGCTTTATTAACATAAAGCGCCGTATATGGCGAGCACGTATTCTTATAAAGAAATATATGTTTTTTAAAAATGGAAAAAGATTTTATATTAGAATATAACAAAAGCCAGTCTGTGCAGCTCAGTATACTAACCCTCTGGATTCTTTCGCAAACGTAAGTTTCGATGAGCGAGCCCACAGGTTCAATTGGCTCCTCAATATCTGGTGAGCAGTGCAACAGTATACAAAATAATGAAGACAAATTGTTCCTGAAACAAAGAAGAAACTTTTCTGATGCATTTATTGTTGGTGGAAACGACATTTCTATCTTCAATTCATCATGAGAAACAAAATGATACTGACCACATGACCATATACGATCACACTTACAAGTTCAAACCATAGATATATGAATAACATATTATTAATATAAATGTAGTTCACATAGCATAATTTACTTATTATCACACATACATCATCAGCTGTACGGTTTACTATGAATCTTGTTATTTGTTAATTTAGTTTCGTCATATTCGATAGAAGCCTTAATTTGTATAAAAAGGTTTATTCATTATTTCAGATGTCATCAGAATTTGATTGAAATTGTTTGTGAAATTTCATTAATGTGACTTGAAACTTTCTGGTTGATTTAGAAAATCTAAGAAAGTCTCTCAATTTTTAACATCAAGCAAATTATTAATGTAGGTGGGGGTGGGAATTCTATGCGGGAGGAATCATCCAATTTTCCAACTTTAGTTGAGTTTGGTTAACTGGCTGCAATATTAGCAATTTGTTTTGCTGGTATTACAAATTTGAAAAATTACATTTTTCAACGTTGGTGATTTTTAATCAATGCTAGCACACAAAGAAGCAGCTGAACAATTTTCACAGAAAATGACTGGAACACTATACAGCACAATCTGACGTTCACTTGTTTACAAAAGTCGAGGAATTTCTTTGTGGAAAGCACTTAGATAATGAAAAGTTGAAATAGGCCTACAAGTTACAAGTAGGCCTACAGTTGGGCTGAAGAGTTCTTCTATGACTTGACAAATACTCGAATAATCATAGTGATAGTGCTACTGAGTGAAAACATTCTCATCTATAATGTGGTCATATACCATCCAAGATTTAAGAATATTCAACATATGCTCATAGATTCATACAGACGGATTAAAAAAGTGGGCGGAAAGGGCGACCGCCAACCCTAAAATTTTTCAAAGTTAAGCGGGTTATAGACGGGGAAAGTAGAGACAGAAAGTTACTGGCGGCCAGTACTTGCCATTGCGTCACTTTCTACCAATTTCCATCTACACAGGGAAAGTACTGGCTGCAAGTTTATCGGTTGTACTGGCCGCCAGTAGGCCAGCGTAACCACTAGATAGAGTGCATCTGACAAAAGAAACAGGCTTGCTACCTACTTCATAGGTCCTGGTTCTCTCCCCTGGCAAAAGCAATCGATTGGAATTGAATAGTTGAAAAGGAAGACAATAATGATTTTCTTGTAAACATATTGATTTCTTACTGTTTCATTAAAATAAATACCGTTGTAATATTTACTCTACTTTATATTAATTATTTTATATTTACAACACAACAACTACACGACAACTTGATTCACCACAACCACAATGCGATAATGCGATGCGTTTCCTCTGCTCTACTGGCGGAAAGTGCATGTTTTGACAGGAAAGTACTGGCCGCCAGTGGTCACGTGACCACCCACGTGACCCGCTACTTTCCGTGGAGTCGCAAGTAAAAACAAACAGGTTTGTTTTAACTGGCCACCAGTGATTACTTTCCGCTGGAGTGGAAAGTACCCCTTTAGACAGGGAAAGTAAGCGGTAAGTTGAAGAGGCAAGTACTGGCCGCCAGTAACTTTCCATCTCTACTTTCCCCGTCTATAACCCGCTTTAGAAAAAATATTAGATACATATTGAAATTTTTATATACATTAATAATAATGACAGCTTTAAAAAATAATAAGTAATATAGAAATTAATATCTTGTCATATAAAACTTTACAGTAGGCCTATTTCAAAATTCGAATACACTAGTGATGTGGCAAGGGGACAACCACCTGCCTTTCAGCCCCAGGAAATTGACAAAAAGCTGTTGTAATACGGCTGTAAGATATATAATTATTATAATAAATTTCAAATTTGAAATAATTAATAAAAATAATGTTGCCATTTTTTTTTCGTGAAAATATGGACTGTAAGTAGTAACTGTTAACAGTAAGCTTGAAGATGGTCAAAACGCGTGTTCTCCGGGGCTGGACCCTAACACTCAAAACAATTAATTTTAACCCATAATATGGTATAAAATGAATGTATCTGTGTCAAGGATAGCAATAAGGGGATTATGTTCCTAATTTTTCCCCGGAGGAGGTCCCTCCTTCAGAAGAGTTGTGACTGATCTGAAGTGTTACAGGATATATTATACTATAGTTTGCTTGAGTCGTATTAAAACTGACAATTTTTCTCAATTTGATAACAGGCCAACATTTTAAAGAGCTGCGCCATGTAATTTTGTGGAGCCCAATCATAACCAAAATAACTTGAAGTTGCATTCTGAGAACCTTAAATTAGAAATTTTGTGTAAGGGCGAGCCCCAGACAACCCTGTTTTATGAGCTAGTTCCTCATCTGTTAATATAACAATTATCAAAGTAGAATTAGAATCTTCAATGACAAAACAAACTTATCATCTGAAACATCCCTTTAAAATAGACAAAGTTCTTTCTTGAACAGAAAGAAAACTTTTTCGTTGTGAGATAGAAAATAAGAATTGATCATGATTATGGTGTAATTGAACAGGTAGTGTCATTTATCCGCCAATGAATTCGCAGTGTAAAAGGTACCGGTATGTGAATATTTGCATAGAAAACATTTTTATATTCTTTGCTCCAGCTTGCAAGCAAATTATTGTAAACAGAATTTATTAATTTCGAATTCCTTTAATTGCTATTACTTTATACTGAAGACTTCCGCAATGGCGGATATTGACAACAGCATTGAACAGCTGATGGGAATCGATGAATGCTACTGTACAAAAATATCAGTCACCACCGGGAATCGAACCACGGACCTCTCAATTGCCGGTTGAGCGCCCTCAACCACTAGACCATGGAGACCTTTCTGTACAGCAGCATTCATTTTCAACTTTGCCATATCGGCTCGTATCTCACAAGTTAGTTTGAAGTCACTGACAATTGTGAGCTAGAAATTAATTATTTCTGTTTATGTATATTTGTCAGTTTATTCAATTGTCAGTGACTTCAAACTAACTTGCAAATTATTGTTTTCGACTTAGCACAAAGTATTTGTTTTTGCGCAATATTTTTGAATTACAAGAGTTAATCTATGTTTTTATGTTATTATTTCCCCTTTTATGATTTGTAAAATGATGTTAAATATATATATATATAGCCTATTTCAAATGATTTTTTTGTCGAAAATGATTGTTTTTTAAGAATTATTTGGTTTGAGTACTCCTCCAGACCTTGTTGCACTGGATTGGTACATAATTATGGCAGATGTATGGATCATTATCAGCTACTACTCAGTTACCAGTAAATAATATATAATTTTTATTATTGCATACGTCCTGCTATTTATAGTTTGTATATCATCATTATTAAACTGGCCTTTTTGCAAATCAGCTTTTGCTTTCAGTTACAAAACAGTTCTTGATTCTGAAATATTTTGTTTATAAATAGCACCAACCCATTTCTTTTTCGCGCTTTTCTTTCTGAGCAAGTCACTTCACTTCCTGAGTCGGAGTCGTGCCTGTGAGTTGAACTTGTCCCAGTGGCAGGACTTCTACAGCTTTCATCTGTTGATTCCTCTGCTATGGAAGGATTTTGTTTGTTTTCTGAAACTGAATTTTTATTCGAAAAGTTTATCATTGAAAACCGTTTAATATAGCTGAACCCAGAATTATTTGCTAATGGTAAAATATTATGACGCATAGGTTTTCCAGGTTCAAGAGTCGTACAATCTGCAGTCGACTTATTCAGAGATATTTCCACATCTTCATTTGTGATCTTCTTCTCAATTTTCCTTCGTTTTTCTTTTGTTAATTTCTCAGTTATACGTTTGGCGATGCCTGAAAATGAATACCTAATTGTTAGTAAATTTCTATCAGATGAAATGAAATCTATAAATATACCTGGTCAAAGAAGTTGAAATTTTGTGCACATGCTCAGTCGAGTCGAGACCCTAGACACGTGCTAAGAATGGGTTTTGATATATATAATATATATTATTTATATTTATATATGAAACGGTCAAGGTTGTGTACCAGATGCCTCCAAATGTATCTACATATAAGGGGAATAATTTATCATATATATATATATATATAAATAAATTTCAACTTCTTTGACCAAGTGGCCAAAGCCAAATACCACTCAATCCCTCTTCTTAAATAAGTTTTCAATTGACTTGCCAACACCCACAAATATTTCTTACTTGTGAAATTTTGGTTCAATTCTACGAATTTATCAATTCAATTGATTTCACATGTTCAGTAGACCACTTTTCATTGTAGATTATTTGATTTTTTTACCAATAGATTATTTATTTATTCATTCAACTAAAATACAGTCAATGTGAACACAACAGGCTATTGCCCAAGACTGCTTTTCACAAAATTTTGAAGTAGGATCAAAATCTTAGGTTAGGTCGCTGTTTGGCTTGAAATTTCACCTTGAATCACAATAATAATTCACAATCACAAGTCTTTTACAGAATATTATTTTTTTCATTTCAAATGAGCACCATCACACTGAGGGAATTAAGAGAACCCACAGACAACCTAAGTGATATACGGTAATAAATTGGGGCACTTAATAATACAATGTTATATACGAACATAAACAACACAAATGTCAATGAGATTAAGAAATTAAACAACTCACCCAGAACTACATGCCAAAAACATGAAGATAAGACAAAACAAATCAAAAGTCAACAAAACTGTACGGAATAAAACAAACAAGATCAAAAAAGATAACACATAGCAACCACCCACAAAACAAACAATTACCGTACCAGACCGCTACTGCAAGCAAGAAACTCCAGAGCAGAAGAAGACTGTTAAGGCTCAGGAGTTACTGTCGTTGGAACAGAGAAAAGAGATTTTGAAGGAAAAGTATCAGAACAAGAGTTGTTAGGGGAAACAGGCACTAATTAAGAGAACCCATAGGCAGCCGGAGTGGTATAAGTTAGGGCACTTACCTCTGACTGGCACTAACTCTGACTCTCACTCCTGCGGTGACGGGTTTGATACTTATTTTTGCCTGGCGTTTGAAACAATTCACATCAAGCATGCACAAGTAGGCTACATAGAGTACACAGTACATAGAAAATCCTAATTATACGGCCCAAAATAATAAGAGTTCATACAAAACGGGGTCCGGAAATAAATGCATTCATTTCCATGGATGCATTATTTTATTCTGGAAGTGCAGTAATCTCATTTAGCTTGTAAATCGGCGTTTTTTTAATGTAAAATGAGCTGTTGAGCCCAAATATCATAGACAAAATTAAAAGATTGTTTTCCTCAAAAAATGAGCACTCACGTTTAAAATGCAGTAAGCCAACGAAAATCGCCGTGTAGCTGCTCTCGAAGTTCTAGTAGTCAGGAAGCTACAGGTGGGAATTATGCAATGCAAGGCCTTGATTAATATGCATTTAAATTTACCCAAACCTGCGAGACGTTCTGGAAGAAAAACGATCTTGAAGCTCGAAGAGGCAGACGAAATGGAAACCGCTACAGCTTCCAATTGGAAAAGCGAATTGACTGGAGTGGAAACACGGACTAATCTGTGGCCGGAAGGATCACTCATGATGATACGGAATAAATACGAAAAACTTGAAACCGACGAAATAATACGACTTAGGACATAATTTAAAACGAAATGTTGAATAATTTAAGTTCAATGCCACAAGAAAAACCGAGACACATGATAACGCAATACGTGTACTCGATAGAAAGATTGCACACCAACTGAACTGAAAAGCAATGACTCGCATGGAGGGGGCGAGTGCGGGTAGAGCAATAATTGACTACCAGATAGCAGCACAAGTCGGACAGCGGTAATAATATTCAAATTCATCCAAGTTCAACTGGCTTGAACAGAGCTAAACGATTGAATCAAACACTTTGTACTTATTGACTTGGCCAATTCATGTATTGTTTTTATGGCTCAATAATTTGATTTTATTGAGAATTCAATATCAGCGGTTGGTCGTAGTTTGAAGAAGTATTTATCGGGGAGATTAATGCTGTACAAATTACCAATATAAATAAATAAATAATAATTTTATTTTCAATATACAATACAAAGAATTTTAACCAAGTGGTTCAATAATTATATTCAGGTAATAAGGTACATATAATAAATAAAACATATATTTTGGAAATCATCCTACCCCACTATGGCATGCCATGTTCTAGAGTAGGTGTTAGTAGAGGAAAAAGAAGGTTTAGTTAAAAATAGGATATAGGATTAAGGATTGGTAAGTTTTCAAAATTACAAGTTTCCATCATAATAATTGTATGAAAAAATCCTCTCTATATGCTGTCTGTCAATATTTATTAGCCAGTTATGAAGCTGTTGCTTGAATTTTTTTATATGTCCTATTGCTTTAATGTTTTCAGGAATTAAGTTGTAGATTTTTGGTGCTAGATAGTTGTAGTGTCTTTGATGGAGCCTTTTTTGCCCTGTTTGATATGAGGTATCTGGTGTTGTGGTGGTGATTCCTATTCTGGAAGGCAGTTTTGTCTTTGTGCAACCTAGATGCTACTTCCTTTGCATACAGCTGTCTGGGATCCAATACTTTTAAATCACTAAACAGAAGCTCAGAGGAGTAGCGGTTTGGCTTCTTTGTGATGATCTTTATTATAAGCTTCTGCACTGTTTTTAGGGGGTTGATATGTACAGTACAGGCTCCACCCCATCCGACAATTCCATACATGAGCAGTGACTGCACAATGGAACAATAAACCATCCGCATACATTCCAAGTTGACAACTGGTATCAGCATCCTGAATTCATAGATGGTTCTTCGCAGTTTTTTGCAGTCCATCAATATGCTTATCCCAGTGCAGAAATGCATCAATTGTCACTCCCAGATACTTTTGTGACTGCTTCCTGAGGATCATACTTGGTGCTCTACCTGGGCCATGTTGTATTTCTAGACTGTCCTTACTGGGTTGACCATGTTGCGTAGCTGAGAAACATAGGAAGTTCGTTTTCTGATAACTGATTGTGAGAAGGTTCCTGTTGAGCCAATGTGCCACATTTTGCAGACCAAACTCAGCTCTTTCCCAGCAAATCTCCCATGTTGCCCCTGAAAACAGTAGGACTATGTCATCAGCAAACGTGGTGACCGTTCCATCAATCTGCAAATCGCATAAAGGGTTGATGTACAATAGAAACAATATTGGGCCCAATACTGTTCCTTGAGGCACTCCATACTCCACCACCAGTCTGCTACTCAAGTGCCCATTTACTCTTACACACTGAGTTCTGTTTGTTAGATAGCTTTTGAATAAATTCCAAGCTACTCCTTGTATGCCATACTTCCTCAGTCTACCCAACAGCACATCATGTGATACAGTATCAAAAGCCTTCTTCAAATCCAAAAATACTGCCATCGGTTTTTCCTTTGCATTGATTTTTTCTATTATTTCTGAAGTAATGTGTTGAATAGCATCATTAGTGCTGCACTTGTCTCTAAATCCATATTGGTTTGGTGACAGAATGCTGTGCTTCTCAAGGAAACTAACCAGTCTGACCTTGATACACTTTTCCAATATTTTTGATAGAATGTTCAAAAGTGAGATTGGCCTGTAGCAGTTTATATCTTTCCTATCCCCTGTCTTGAAGACTGGACAAATTACTGCCTCTTTTAATTGCTGGGGAAAAATCCCATCCTGAAACATTCTATTTGCAATGTATGTAAGTGGTTTGGAAAGAATTACACTGTTTCTTTTGAAGAGCTCTGGCTGGAAGTCATCTGGCCCTGGTGCACTATCTCCTTTAAGACTGCTAACTATTTTCATAATTTCCTCTTCTATTACTGGTGTAAAAAAAAGAGATTGACATATGCTATTTCCAGTTGCTTGAGGTTCCTCTTCTGTGTTATGGTTTTCTTTAAGTATATCCTGTGCCAGTTTAGATCCAATGCTTGTGAAAAACTTGTTCAAAGAGTTGGCAATATCAACATCATTCTCACCTATTTTTAGCTCTTCCCCTTCTACAATAACTTCCTTAATTTGTGTTTTTGTCCTTCTATCATCTGTAATTTCGTTTATTACTTTCCATGTTTGTTTTGAATCTTTGAGATCGCCTAATCGCTCCATGAAATACTGTTTCTTTGCATCTTCAATAAGCCTAGCAAGCAGGTTTCTGTATTTTCTATAATATTCCCTAAGATGTATATTTTCTGTATTATTATTGCTTTGTCTATGTAGTTTATCTCTCTTCCTTATTGAAGTTATTAATCCATTTGTAATCCAGGGCTTGATTTTCCTTTTTTTATGTGTAATCTTATTTACTTTTTTACATTCTTTTCTATATTTATCCAGTAATATTAAAAATTCATTCAAAGCACCCTCAGTACAATCCTTCTGGTAGACAGAATTCCATGTTTCCCCCTGCAGTGCTGATGAAAGCTTAACATGATCAATACTTTCATACTGAGGTTTCTTTCTTTCATTATTCTGGTCACTGGCTTTATTTTTCAATCCTAAAATAGTTATAAAATGATCAGTTATTGCGTTTGGAAATATTAATGGTATCAATTCCATTCTAAAGTTTACTAGAATGTGGTCCAGACATGAGGCTGTATTATTTCCAACACATGTGGGCTGTTTTATACAATGGAGAAACCCAAATTCACTGAGAAGGTTCTCATAATCTTCCAACTGTCTGTGCTGGTTTGGTTCTAGTGTATTTATGTTAATATCTCCTAGAACTATATGGAGGTATCTTCTGTTTTTCTTCTAATATCTGTCTCAGGTCAATTAAAAATTCTTCTAAATTCAAATGTGATGGAGATCTATAAAGTGCAGTTATTACGAAGGTATCTCTCCCAACCTTAAGGTGAATATTCAAACAATTAGCTTGTTTAATCACAGGCTCTTTTATTTCAACAAGGAGTTCGGACTTGACATAAATGATTAATCCATCATTTTGTAACTGATTGTTCTCTGTTCTGTACAACGTGTAATTACTAATGGTTCTTAGAGTGGTATCATAAGAAATCCAACATTCCGTTAGAACTATAACATCAAAATCCACTTTCAAATCTTCCAATTGAATAAGTAATTCTGTGTAATTTTTATTGTAGTTCCTTATGTTGAAGTTCATGATTTTTAAGTTGTAAGCTTTAATATCGCAGTTGACAATTTCTGAATCCGGTATCACGTAATCTTCAATATTTATTTGATCTAGTTCTTCTATCAGATTACTCATTTTTATTTTTATATTTGTAGTTATTTTTGTGCCAGTTAACAATATCAACATTTTTAACATACTGTATTTTCCTTGTTAGAGATAACATTAAATCCTCTTCTCCTATTGTTAGATATCTGAATGATTGCGTATGCCTACTTAGAGTGACTATCACATGTTGGATACTATTGTATATTTTCAGTGGCTTTGTAATTTTTCTCACTAGCACTACATTTTTGAACGTGAGGCCCTGAGCTTCATGGATTGCTAATATTTAGAGTGCACCGGGAGGAGCTCTGTTATTTACTGCTTCTAATACCATTTTTTTCTCTTCTTGTGTAAACGTAAGAATTAGTGTCTCTGGTTCTAGTTGATGAAATTCTCCATTACTAAGTGTTGGTTTGATTGAACGAAGAGTTTGGTTTGTTGTGCAGATATCCTTGTAGTAGTTTGACAGTAGGCAACAAACATCCATTGGACACCTTCGAGTGATTGGCATGTAGGAGTCTGGCTCTGAGAAAACAGATATATGAGTCCATATTGCTGGTAAACCACTCCTCTCAATATATGGAATTTGTCTTGAATCACCCATAAGAATTATTTCATTTGCGCCAGTTAATTCGGAGACAAAGCCTACAAATCCTGCATGCATGAGAACAGCCTCATCAATGAAAACACGCATATATTTTTTATGTGGACCGTTTATTATAAATGACGATACTGTCCTATAATCCAAATGAATGATGTCGCTGTAATTTTTATTCCCGCATTTTTCCTTCATAGCCAATCTAATCTCCTTTATTCCAGCTCTGGTTTGACTTAGAATAAGATCTTCACCTGGTTGATGTTTTTCAATAATTGAGCGTGTTTTCCCACAACCCGGAACTCCATCTATCCATTTGATTAAGGGTAGTTTGCAGTTTGCTATGTCAACTTTGAGAATACTATTTAGTAACTCTTTATTAAGCATCAATTGGGTGTCTCGACTAACTAAGATGTATTTATCCTTTGTTTTGAATGTATAAAGTTTATTATCAAATGGAACATAAGTACCATGTCCCTCTAAACAGAATCCCATTCTATATTTTGAAACGGTTGGTAGCAAGAATCTCTTTGATTCATTATCATAAATGTTCATACCCTTCGATACTTTTTTTTTTTTTTTTTGGAGGATGAAGCCCACATAGGTCTGAAACCTGTGCGTGGGTAATGAGTTGGATGATGGTGATGGATGAGTTGGACCTACAGTTTTAGGTGGGTTCCGAACCACCGGGAAGTGATTTTACAGCAGAGAACAGTGTCTTTTTTGCTGGCCAATCTAATCGGTCACCGTTACGAACAGGACCTACGAGAACGCAGCTTATCTCTCTGATTGAACAGATACCTGCTACGCCTCGCGGCTATCACTTCCCCCAATCTTTAAAGACCGCTGATGATGTATGAATACTTTTGCTTTGCAGTGCTACTAGTGTTTCCTTGAATATATCTGCATTAATGTCATCATACTGCTGTAGTAGATTTCTCAGTTCAACCATACTGTTAATAAAATGATTAAGTTTGGAGTCTTCTGGTACATAACCCTTCGGACATTCTTTTTCACTAGGTTGATTTGATTGAGGAATATTGAGAAAATCCATACAATTGGTTCCTCTATAATAAAATATGTATTTTAAATTTTGTGTTGATAGAATGAAACTGAGCAGCTCAACAGAAGAAAAATCAGCGAGTGGGCTGAATTGGTCTATGCCCACAACAAGAGGGTAATTGGTTGATGCCCACTTATCTATTTCATGCAAGACTTTTTTCGTTTCTTCTAGTGCATTACGACTATTAACCGGCAACAGGAAGTTCAGTATTTGTTGTTTGTTTGTTGAAAATATTGTTTTGAGTGAGATAGGTGATCTATTTTGTAAACTAATCGACGTCAGGTGATTCCATTCCTGTAGCATCAGCGATTTGGATTTTAGTAAATTTGACAGGCCATCTGATAATTGTATCTTTTTTTTCCTACATAAGCAAATGCTAAATTTATATCTGAGTACTCTGCGTAATTATGAATTGACGATATTCTACTTTTTGCTGTCTGGTTATTTACATTCAGTTTGTTTATACCATTAAGTACGTCTTCAATGTCAATTGCGGTTTGCCTGCTTATGTTTGTTTTACTTGGTATTTCGTGATTCAAAATCCTATTTTTCAATTTTTTAAGCAATCCCATAATTGGTTCTATCAATGACTTGTCGCAGAGCTTTTATATAACATGGACATTTAACATCGCTTGTTTTATGTTGAGCTCGCTTATTATTTTTCTTACAGTTACTGCAAATTGGGTTCTCCTTACTAGATGGGCAGCTTTTGGCGTTGTGTACTTCAATTGTACAATGACCACAGACTTCATGTTCTTTCTTACAGTGTTTCATTATGTGTCCAAAACTTTGGCATTTGAAACACCTTTGTGCTGCTATATAATCGCTACATTTGCAGCTTGTAAAGTCTATGAAAAGCTTCACCTTGTTAATGAGATGTTTTCTCATTTCTGGGTCACATTCCAATACCCAATGGAGTGTATCTTTATTCTTAGGGCCTAACTTAAATGCTGGTACACAACCCTTAATGAAATCTGGTTTTGATATTCCTATGTTGCTGAAATTTTTCTCAAAGATAATCTCAGGAAGTTCCTCTTTATTTATATCTGATGGGACGTCATATATAATTACTTTTGGGTTTTTGTTTTGGGGCTCTGTTATTTTTATTTCCCCGCTTTGCAATCCTTTGTTCTGCAGTAATTTTTTCTTGTCCTCCAGTGTGTCCAAAACAAGCAGAAGACCTCCTCCTCGTACATTAACAGTTTTTTTAATTCTAATATTCTCTTTTTTGGGGATATTGGTTTTCAACGTTTTTTTAATCTTTTCGCTACTTTCCCTATCATTACCTTTCAATTCTGATGGCTTGAACAGGACTATATGTTCTTTTGATTGAATCTTTTGAACACTAGGTCTACTGGTCGAATCTTTCACAGCTGTAATTTTCTTTGGCAGTTTGATTACCTCCGCGAAACTAACAGGCTCATGCTTTTTTATTTCCTGCACCGACCTACTAAGATTATTCAAAGATTCTTCCAATTTCGGGCTACTTGAATTTATATTCACTGCCAATTGGCTAACTGTTATTGCACGCGTTTCTATTTTTATAACAGATTCTGTTGTTTTGCAAACTAGATCTGTAAATTTATCATAGTCTGCTCTTGATATTTTCTTTTTTTCAAATTCTGTGGCAGCCCATTGCTTAAATTCTAAAAGTCTAGCATTAATATCATTTATGTCCTTTTTGAATTCGTTATTTATAATTGCTGATATGTCAGTACTCATACCTTCCATTTTTTGGTCCTTCACCTTTTTCTTTTCCTGTGGGTTGATGCCTTCTTCTTCTACCTCTTCTTCTTCTTCTTCTTCTTCGTATTTCGGTATCAATCCATATGGTGGTTTTGTGGGCGAACGCATCGATTGCTGGATGTTGATGGTGATGATGATGATGATGCTGATGATGAGGAGTATAAAAGAAAAAACTAAACTGTTCTATTGACCTACTTTTTCGTACTATTGTTATTGAAAATGTTCTACTGGCTAGCTGAGATGTTTACTCTACGACTGTTCGACTACGACTCGAAAAAGATGACAAAAAGAATTCTGTTTGTTGGCTGTTTATTGAACTCATGACTCTAATTTATTGAATTTCAATGATGATCTCAGCCACTATGACAATAATAATATTAACAGAGGGAAAACAAACATAATGGTAAGAGACATAAACTTAAACATATTAAACCAGGACCTGCAAACTGATCTACATTTGGATGTTCTCAACGAAAATGGGTTTATCAATTTCGTATTGACATAGCAACAAGACAACATATAGATAGCAGTTCTTTGATTGATCATATCTTTATAAACAGTGTTGACGTTACCTTGGTTAAGTCAGTTATTGTCAAAGTCTCAGTTACAGATCATTAAATTGAAGCTTTTCCAGTCTTGAAAATAAACCAATTTATGGGGGGTTTCGCCCTATAAAAGGTGGTGTAGTTCTGATTTTGGAATATGTTATTGGGTTAGGGGCCCTGAATAAGAATCCAAGTTTTCGACATTGGGAGGGGTACGTGCGATCCGCCATCTTGGATTAAAGGTACGAAAAATTTAATTTTCCGATTCAACTCCTTGATGGTTGATCCCACGAAAAAAATGACAAATTAAAAGAGGGCAAAATTCCCTACAAATTTTGTATTAACACCTTTTTTCATAAGGCTAATGGGTGGCGAGTTACAGCGGACGAAACGTGAACATTTTTCCAAAAAATATTCAGTCCTCGTTTTTTTTTTCATTTTGAAAAATGATTTGTAGCTATTCGTTAAATGATTTGGTTTTTTGGTATTCGTTACATAGTTATTACATTTTTTTAATCCAAAGCTAGCACATTTCCAAACCACCAAGAGGTATAGATAACAGCGTGTTTTTTTTTAAATTAATTGTGGTATCCCCAGTAGGCTTAAACCACAGATGTTTTTGTCCGAGTTCGATTTACTTCTTTGATGGTCCGGGTCAGTTGTCTGCCGTGTGAATCTGTGCTACAACTGATGGTATGTCGTCTTCATCATCGCTGTAGAGTAGAACTTCTGGTACATTTTCACAGGATTCGCCGTTGCAGAGTCCGCACACAACGGAGCACTTTAGTCCCCCTTTCCTGCAGCCACATGCGGCACCACATCCCTTTTTACAATTGCATAAATTACAATCTTCCAACTCTGACGTCACACTACGGGTGCCAGGCTCAAACGTTTACTGGCTCACAGCTCACAACTTTCAATATCTTTCGATACTTTCAACTTTCGATAGCCGCGAGCCGTAGCAGGTATCTGTTCAATCAGATAGATAAGCTGCGTTCTCGTAGGTCCTGTTCGTAACGGTGACCGATTAGATTGACCAGCAAAAAATACATTGTTCTCTGCTGTAAAATCACTTTCCGGTGGTTCGGAACCCACCTAAAACTGTAGGTCCAACTCATCAATCACCATCATCCAACTCATTACCCACGCACAGGTCTCAGACCTATGTGGGCTTCATCCTCAAAAAAAAAAATCAGTATTTCGCTTCACTTCATTGAATCTGTACATGAGGATTTGGAGGATTAATCTGAGGATGTTGGTATTGGTTGCACCATAACATGGTTTTTGTCGAGAATGCCTAAAAGCTATTGTGCCTCAGGATGCAATATTAATTATAGAAGAAGGGAAACTAAGAGTGTATTTTCTTTCCCAAAGGAAAAACACAGACACGATTCTTGGCTTAAAGAGATGCCAAAAATTCACCCTTATTAATATGTAAGAAATCCAGGAATTAATATGTCTTTAGCTGCCATCTCAGCTTCATTTACTTATAGTAACATTAACGACGAGAAATTAAAATTATCAATAATATAAATCTGAGTTTAAATTGCATGAAAAAGTTTTTGTTTTATTTTACTATCAGTTTTACTTGATGTTTTATTATTCAAGTTTATTAAAACGTTTAAAAGATGCCAGTCTTTTGGAATACGTTCCATTGTTTTTCAATTGAATAAGAAAATAATTAGTAGCTGTTCAAGGCTGATAAATACATTAGAAATGTTCAACTAATTCATCCTAATTAAAAATTAAGATTAATGATTTATTTGAAGTTGAGTCATGAGTACTATTGTAGTGAACGGATGTGAAAGACGGGAGCTGGCACCCCTATCTTGACGTCACGATTGGTATGGCCAGGCCTTCTCTGTAATCACTGCGAATTTATTTATCATCATCTATGTACATAATCACATTGCAGTAGAATGAAGAGGAAGTAACAGGCTTTACAGCCTAAAACTGTAAAAATTGTAGGAAATTTTGTCCTCTTTAAATTTGGATTGAAGTAAATTTTTCCATATAATGTTTTTGTGGTGTGGAATGAAGTTTGGAATACCACAAGGAACGGTACTAAATCCCATTTTGTACTTGATGTTTGCTAACGGATTATGCTCAATCAATATTAGAGGATAACTTGTAGATTTTGCAAATGATATTGCACTTTTATTTGAGGGTGATCTAATGACACTTGGAAAGAGATATTTAATACAGATTAAGCGGAAGTTATGAAAGTCAGTCAATGGTTGAGGAATAGCTTGCTTTCTACTTTCAGTGCAGGGAAGAGAACATTTCTGGTTTTTTCATTGACAAATCGAACGAAGCCACTGGAAACTGCTCTGAAACGGCATCACTGTGGGAACATTGATCACCATTGTGACTGTCCTACAATTCGAAGAGTTGATCAAATTAAATATTTTGGTACAACAGTGAATGAAAACCTCAAATGGGACAAGCACATCAAGATAAGAAAACTCTTATTCAAGTTTTTTCAACTTTGAAAACTTCTCGAACGCAGATTTTCCAAAAGCCATCTACTATTATTTGATTGAATCAATCTAAAGATAGGTCACTAATGCTATGGTCACTTATATTCATCATTTTTTCAGCTAAGGTCATTTTTAAGTACCATGAATTAAAAAAATGTACATGCAAATAAAAAAAAATGATACAATCAAGTTTCCTAAGAATTTTGAAAATGAGTAAAAGGATTTTTGAAAATGAATAATGCGAGTGAGAGTTGATTTATTTTATTCATAGAAAAACACACAAGTGATAGTAATGAACGCAAACTAAAAGCATAAGATTGTAATAGATGAAGAGAAAGTAAGCAAAAGTGTGCATAGGCAGAGTGCCAACTGGAAAGCAGCAATAGTTTGAAAACAATTAGAGCGTATCTACAAAAAAAGACATAATAATAATAAGTCGAAATTGTCACAACCACATTTATTAAAAATATAGAGATACTAGTTTTGGATGTTACTGCATTATCAATCTCAGACCTCTGAGGGGTCCACTACAAAGAAAGTTGCAAAAAATACATGGTTTGTGCACATGTAAAGATCGATATTTATTTATTTATTGTGACAAATTTACAACTACAAATATTATACCTTGAAGTCAAGTACTTCAATTATGCTGTAAGGGAAATTTCCATTTAGGAGTTTTTTCATTAGTACCTACTTAAAAATAGCTATGATATTTAGTAGCTACAGTCAATGTTTTTATTTGTGGTTTTATTGTATAAACTTGAAAATGTGATCTTGTGAATTACCACAATCACATGCAGAAGTTTGCAAATACAATACATTTGCAGATTGCAAATATACATGTATAAATATGTTAATCAATCATGTAATTCAGATATATTTACTCACCATAGAATGAGTCCACTTTTACTGCTAATTCCTCAGCGCATAGAATGTCGTTGAGACAAATGATTTCATCCATATATTCGATAAAAATGGAGCCGTATTTGATAGTTTTATTGTTATTAAACCCTTCAGTATTCACAGTCTCAATTTCTTTGAAATAGATTGCTTTGCTACCATCAAGCTTCTTCTTGATCAACTTGACTGCAGCTCTGCTCCATGCATCTGAAGGCCTGGAATAATTCGATATTACAATTATTCAGCCAATTTCAATCAAATGATAAAGAAAAACCAGATAGAAGAAAGAGAATGGCTATTGACAATAATTCAAATAGCATTTTTCAATTACGCAAATGCCTTTTGTTGGAATGTTAGAGAAGATAATAAAAATTTTAAAAAGCGTAGACTTGGTGACGTGATGCTACATGACTTGTAAACCCCGAATTAAACCTTACCTTCACTTCTATTTACACAGTCTTCCGTGTGTTACACTAGACCCTGCGTACGTTACAAAGTCTGTGTTTCTAATTTAACCTCATGGATGGTTTCACCTCGCTCAACGAGTCATATTATTGAAAAAATCACTAGGTGTGCAGTTTTAGGTCATGATATTTGCAAGCAACATAATGCTTAAGGTATAATTAATTTAAAAGCTCATGACACCCGAAACACTCGACTTTTTCATCACAAATTTCAAGTTTAAATCTGGATTTCTCCTCAAATTTGTACTGTTTATAATCGGCAAAACTGTTGGTTGTGTATGAACAGAATCACACATACAAATATCACATGCATGTTTCAGATTCAAGTGGTCTGACAACTAAAAACATGTCAAACATGAAAGTTTGAATACTTTAGTACAGTACTGTTGAAATCATAAAAATATTTTGTACATACAGAGTGCTTTATGTAGGCTACTAATACTTCGTGAGCTTGTTGTACCCATAAAATTAATAAAAAAAGTTTATATTTCCGGCAATGCTTCATTAATTTACTCATTCAGAGATTTGTAATAACTTCATTTTACTTGTAATTTGGTCAGGTGCTATGTAAAATAGGTTGGAAAAGCGAGTAAAACACGTTAGAAGTCGGTAACTACAGTGTTTTTTGAGGTATTCAACAAAATATGTAGAAATAATCCAAAAAGCATGTTGGTTTTTTTCAAATTTTAGGTGAAAAAAACTTGATTAATTGCGCAATTAACACGCAGTTTTTTCCGAGATGACGTGTAGAAAATTTAATTCTGAAAATAATTGTCCAGAGAGCCAATACTTGTTCACTGTTCACTTGTTCATTGTAGTGTTCTTACTACTCATATACATTTACTTTAATTATTCACTGTCAATAGAAAAGCACATAAGAATAACGAATCCCTTCCAGCAAGTAAATTTTACTTTTGCTGGTGGTTAATATCATCAACTTTGCATTGTATTTAATGGATATTCTTATGTATTTGCAATAAATACTTTGAAGCTTTGAATAGTCAAAAACATAGCAAAAAGACATGCTGTGCAAAATTAGTGTTTTGATTCAATAAAAGCCGAATCTATAAAATCTGGGTGTGTTCTATGCTATTTGGTTATTCGACATTTTTTCAGAATAAAATACAAGCTTATCGTACAAATAACCAAGTTGAATCACTTCAAATTTGAAAACATGAATTTTTAGGTCATTTTGGGATATTCAATAAAATATCCCAAAAATTACTAGTAGCCAACTTTGGCCATCAACTGTATAAACAAATCATTTACGAAACTATGTGTACTTTTTCATTGTTTCAGAACGTACTACAAGCCTACGAAGAATTGATAACTCTATGTAAAACATCCAGTATAGGTCAAAAAATAAGTTTATGATTCTTGTGCGTCTAGAGTAAATAAAATGGTTTCAGCGAGAGGAGCTGTGGACAATAATTGAAAAGATGGCTGAACGCCATCGAACAAAGATTTCTGGACGTAATGAAGTATGGATCTCCATCGTCCTGAAGCAGAAATGTAATGTGATGTAATTCGTCTTGAGACAATAAAGAATCATTGCAAAATGTTAATAAAGATGGAATCACATTCCACAAGGTGACCATGTAGTGTAGATATTTCAAAATTAGGTTTGACTCATGGTATTGCAAGGGATAAAATGAATGACATTATTATCAAGCAAAATAGCACACCAACTTACTTTTCTATTTTCGTGTGTGGTTTTCTTGGAAAATTTCAAAACGATTAGAATAAAGTGAATAGTTACTTCAATTTCTTTTGTGAATGATAATATCAGTAATACAGCCAGTCGACTGAACACACAACGAGTATCTGAATTGCATTGAACTTACACTTTCGCAAACTGTAAACTTTCATCTACAGTAGGCACTAATGGCTGGATTCCATGAAAATTCACTTGGAAGATTTGAGGCAGGATTTTTTTCGAATAATCTGATAGAAAAAGTATATTTGTTTTCTCTATCCAACGATGCTCACCAATATCTATCAAAAATACTTCAACCTTATCACTCGCTACGCATGTCACCCTACCACGGTACCAATAATCGCAGTATTCTCCTTTAGCTGCATATATCTGAGAATAAAACAAATATTATTCATAACTAACTGAATAAACAAGTTATCAAATACCAACCTAGAATCACACTAGTTTCAACTATACTCTGCAACAATAATTTAAAGACATTCACCTGAAATTATTTTACATAGTCTATGATCATTTGTCTGAAATCATTCATTTTACAAAACAAATAAATAATGACATGAACAAACATTTTCGTGATTGAGAATAATTAATAAAGAATCTGTTCCTTTTTAAATAGTATACCTTCTACCTAAACTACAAAATCGTACTTGGAATAGTAGTCATTTTATACATTGTAATGAATGGAGTTCCATTCTTTTATTTGATCATCTCAACAAAACACTTTTCCGTTCTAATTCCTAGTTCCTATTTCTTAGATTTAGTTCTAGTTCCTATTCACTAATTCTAATTTACTCTAGCCTTCCGAATCCAAAACTGGACGATACGACCTACCAATAATTCGTCTCTTGAATTAACTTTTACCTTGTATACTTCATTTTTCATCCACCCCCACAAGAAATAGTCCGCACGGGGGTGAAATCCGGAGACCTTGGTGGCCAACTAACAGGCCCTCTTCGGCCAATCCATCTGTTATGAAACTTCTCATTTAAGAACTCTATCACACGATTTGCACAGTGAGTTGGAGCTCCATCATGCGTTTTGAGAGTGGGACGTCTTCTAACAATTGAGCAAAGAAATTGTTTAGTAAAAAGTCTAAATAGCTTTCTGCATTAACACGTTTTCTAAAATAAATGGGCCAATTAAAATATCATAAATGAGGCCACACCAAATATTTACCGAAGAGCGATTCTGACAATTACTTTCCACAAAAGAAAATAGATTCTCTTCTGACCATTCATGAAAGTTACAGGAGTTGGTAATTCCGTCTCTGATGAACGGTGCTTCAAAACAGAAGTTTTCAGTTCAATAATTAACCTTTGTTTAGTTTTCATTAGAGACAAATATTTGAAATATGTATTTGCTTATTGTTGGATATATTTACATCAGATTTTTCAGAATTAAAATCTCTACAAGTTTTGCATTCAAATATCAGGCATTTATTAGTCATTTAACAAAGTTATTGAACTTCAAAGCTGGAAAAACGTGTTTTTGGCACAGATTTTTCTGTTTTACATCATAATATCATAAAAGCTACTGAAGATAGAGTTCTGAGACTTATTTTATTCGTTTTTTTCAGATCAAAATCAATAAGAAATAACTGTATTTGGTCCTTAATTCACCTTCCCAGAATTTCAGTATGACTTTCTTTTAGCGAGGGTACAGAGTTCTGAGCAAAATATTTCACTCTGTATAACTCGTTAACGAAGCGTTTCCGGACTCATGTTTATTATGAATTTTTTTTTAATTTTTAGATCTAGAATCAGTTGCCGAAGTTTGAACCTTTCCTCCTGAAACACCCTGTATATAATAGATAATTTATTCATATCTGATCAGCGTTGGCTGTTACGCCCTAGTACGCCTTATCAGGTGAACCGTTAATAATATATCTTTCCATTTGTATAGTTCAGCTGATCGGCCAAAACGAGACATTACAAATTTCCCCTCGTTCAAATTGAATAATATTTGCAAAATATTATGATTTTAAAGGAATCATTTAATAGTATATTACGTTACAAGTGCGGGAAATGGTGTTTACCCTATACGAGTATGATAGCCGAAGTTGAGTGCGATGTTATCATAACAAGTATGGTGAACATCTTCCCAGACGAGTTATGTACGACATTTTTCATCATACTAGTCTAAAATTAATGTAAAAAAAGATAAACTTTGAGCATGTACAACAAGCATCAATAGACATAATCTCAAAATCCATCACAGCAGTGAAATACTAAAAATTCTTCTGAGATCAGCTGTTTTTTCCAAATTCTGAATTAGCTGGAATGAAAAAGGATGCGGTAATGAAAAACAGCTGTTCTTTTTGTAAACAGACATTTACAGGCAGTATACTCATACAAGTAACGGTAAACATCTTCCCGGACGAGTTACATACGATATTTTTTGTCATACTAGTCTAAAATATAAAAAAATAAACTTTGAGCAAGTACAACAAGCATCATCAAACATAATCTCAAAATCCACCCCAGCAGTAAAATACTAGTGAACCCAACGGGCTGGAGAACTAGCTTGAAAACAACTAATTTTGGAAAGGGAAACTCATTTGGGAAGCTTATCCTAGGGGAAGGTAGTAACGAAAAACGGCTGTTTAGAAGATACTGATTTACATAAAATTCACAAGACATCTATCACTTGAAGTTCAAGTTCATCGTTGCTCTGAAACACAGATTTATTTTCCACAAAAAAGACCTATAGACCTATATATCAGGGCAATGAAATTAGAGTATCTATAGAGTAGATATATTTACCACATAAAAAACAGCTGTTATTCATCCATATTTTATCAGGGAAATGAAATTAGCATATCAGCTAATAGAGATTCTATAAAAAGCCTGATCACACTTATTCACTTACAGCTGATAACTCAAAATATATTTTGAAATCTATTGCGAATTCCATATGGTGAAATAGTATATTACGTTACTAGGCTGGAAAGAGACGTTTTGCCGGTCGAGCATAATGATAGTTTATGCACGAGGCGCAGCCGAGTGCAGAAACGTGAATATGCGAGAACCGGCAAAAGTTTACAGCCGATATTTTTTGTTACATTTGATAGAAAGGCATGCTCCAATCAGCTGGATAATAATTATGCGAGACATTCAAAAGTATTCAAGACAATTATTGAATTAGCTGCTTTATTTAGATTCAGAATTTGATGGGCGAATTCCCATAGTTATATAAACCATAATAATGATAGCCTAGTGCAATCAGCTAGATAATATTCGAGACAGTTATTGAGTAATGTAATGAGTTGACTATATCTATACATATTATTTATTTATTTATTGTGACAATATGTATATATGTGAGTCAACGGAAATTTTTTTGCCGCACGCCATATGTTTTTTCCTATCTTGTACGGCTGGCTATTAAAAGGCCCTATTTGCCAGCTGATTTTTCCGATCTAGTACGGAAAAGAGGCACTTTCCATACGTGACAAATCTATGGAAAGTAGTTACTTTCTATCAAGTGTAACAAAAACAACTATTTTCTATATATAGTAATATATAGATATACTAGCTAGGTTTTTTATTTTATTATTCGCCACCTCCCGCTGAGGCTGCATTTCAAATTTCTAGCTGCATTGGTTAATGACGGCTCCAAACACATGCGGCATTCGGCGAATCCCGAGCAGCCGCGCGTCGAATCGCGAGTAGTGTGGATGGGATTTCGTGTATTCGGCAAATAGCGAGCACTCGTGTTCGCCGTTTCCCGTCTAGAGTCGGTCTTTGACACACTTCAAAGTGGACGAATATTCGGCAAAAGGCGAGCACCAGTCTGCCTACACACATTCGGCTGTCTACTTGCGAAGTTTTACCTGTTAATACTTTCAAATCCACATTTGATTTCATTAAAAACTTTTGTAAAACCTTGTTTTTTAAATTTATAATCCTACATGATATATTTGTTGATTAATTAATTCTGTTTATTTATCTATCTGATCTATTATTATTTTTTCGGGTCCTCTGGCGTATTTTTCTTATTATCTTCTGTTTTTTTTTTTAACACTGTTAGCGCATTTCCTTGTTTTAAACATTTTAGAATATACGATTATGAGGCTGTCTTAAACAAAATTTATAATTAGAGCCCGGTTATCCATGTTGTTCAAATTTTGTTGTATTGAGTTTAAGGGGGTAATGAACCGATTTTTAATGCATAATAGGACAAAAATAAATTTTTCAACAGGCGTATCGTTATAATGTAGTTAAAACAAAGATCAAATTCAAGGAGTACTAATTAAACAATTATTATTGTGAGAAATATTCTTTTATAATAATATCACCCACGACCTCCTTTTCCTTGGAATTCTTCTTCTCTTCAACAATAAAAATAGCCTCTAGCGATAACAACGAAGGCAGCACAAGAAATAATAAGATCATAGTCATCCATGTTTGTTCGCTATTCTACGATTTGGGCTAGTCCCGCAACGAGCACTGTGCATTCTGAAAAACACGCATATGTGTAGATAGCTGCTCGTTAATCGGTGAATAGCAGCACGAGCAGTTCGCCACTTGGCGAATATTCGGCTCTCGCCGAATGCCGCATGTTTGGAGCCGGCATAACAGATGTCATCAACCTGGCATAATTACATTTCATCATAACCTGTAAGGGTCTCCCCACCACGAAAAGCCATACGAATTTACTTTATTTCATCATACCCATTCATATGTTTCCTACATATTGCAAGGCTCCGACAGCACGGTAGCCTACATGCAAAGTCTTCTGCTGTTCAAAGACAGCGTAAATAACGCCGCTAAGGGGCCTGCCATATGATTAAAAACTGTTGACTTCTATCAGCTGTTCCTTTAAGCTGTTTGGCCAGCAAGTTCAGTAGGTTAGGTCTATAAAATGGATTAATTAATAATAATTATTAGCTCCCCTATTAAAATTTATGGTCAGAAAACATCCCCAATATTCACACAACATATTCCCAAAGTTTCATGACGATCTGTCAAGTAGTTTTGAAGTCTATAGGGAGCATACATACATACAGAAATTCATTTTTCTATATATATATACATATAGATTAATGAAGGGCTGAGAACCTATCCTTTTGTTTCGCCTCTAAAATGATGAGGGAGTCGGTTAATTTTATTGGCCAAAGAACTTGACCTGTCTAAAGATACCAAGAATCTGTGTTTCAAATTTTAAGTTGATTGATAAAGTCGTTCGAAAGTTATCGTGGAACATACAAACACACAACGCCTCGCGTCAAAAAGAAGAACTCGCTTCGCTCGTTTAATTAACGCATTCAAAAAGGATGCGGTAATGAAAATCAACTGTTCTTTCTGTAAACAGACGTTTACCGGCTCTATTCAATGCTCGGTAACGTGGTGAATATGTATGAGTATGACAAAAAAGTTATTAATTTGATTAAAAATTGAATAATATTTTTGTTTTTACAATTCTCTTTTTTTAGAAAAACAATTGACACTGATATCAGATCATAGGGACTTTTGTCAAGTTTGAATTGCTATAGGTCAAGCTTCTCCATCCAATGGTTACTTTTGAAAATATTTCCAAATAACTTATAAACCAAAAAGTGCCAAAATTTCGAGGTTTTTCGGAAATTTTTTGACTGTGCAAAATTAGTTCCAGACTACTCATATGTGTTGAAAGAACAAATCAAAAAAATGAGAACTACAAAAAGTTTTGCAAGTGGACCATCTTTTTCATGAAAAAAAATGACTGGACTATAGTTTAACAATAGTTAATTTAGTTTAAAATAGTTGATATTTTTAAAGTCCCTCTTCTTGTACAATGAATTTGAGGAAATAACAAAAACATAATGAAGAGAATAACAGCATGAATAACAAGAAAGCAGAATTTAGAGAACTAATACTTGAACCTTGAATAAATAAACTTACATCGCCAACTTTGAATTCAATCTTATCAACTCTGGCTGGTTGTATAAGTTCCTTTTTTTCCCAACTCATTTTTGGTGCTGGAAACGTCGAAGCCCATATTGAACCAGTTTCGGTGACAGTTTTGAGAACAATACGCTTCCAATCACTTTCTGGTTGAAGAATTTTCCTAGATGACGACTCCATTCTGAAAAATAATACAAGCCATTTGAATTATTTTAATACAGCAGAAGGCCCAGCCACGTAGCATGCGGCAGGACGACAGAGTGGCGGCCCTCACCACCTACTCTCGAATAGATCCGCCATTTTGCTGGTGGCGCTTGCTGCTCGTATCGTATAGAGGCCTTATTAAAATTTTATAACTTGTAATAGTAACACGGAGTCTCCACATCAATTATTAAAGCCATCCGCTTATTAATACGCTTGTGCAGTATTGATATTGATCTATTTTAACAAGAGGCTCCTTAATCTGATAATAAAACTCCCATTTTTTAAATCCCTTCATGGCACTCACGTTTAGATCACAATACGCATGATGCAAAACATAAATTTTATTTGAATAGTAACATTTGATAATAAATGTTCAATTAGTTTTATATATGTCATCTGATCCTGGTATGTTTTTAATCTCATCCTTATATTTCTGCAGTCCATGTAATTACTTTTATTTTTTATTGTTATTATTGTTTTTATTTCTCTAATTAGCCATGAAATATTTTTAAAAGTAAGTCTCAAAATCATTTTATTTGACTGATTTTTTCCAGATGACAAACTTGTAAGATAGATTCTAGGCTAGCTGTTGTACCAATTAATGTGTAATAAATAGAATTTATTAATTTCGAATTCCTTTAATTGCTATCAGTTTATACTGAAGACTTCCGCAATGGCGAATATTGACAACAGTATTTAATAGCTGATGGAAATCGATGAATGCTACTGTACAAAAATATCAGTCACCACCGGGAATCGAACCACGGACCTCCCAATTGCCGGTCGGGCGCCTTAATATTCGCCATTGCGGAAGTCTTCAGTATAAACTGATAGCAATTAAAGGAATTCGAAATTAATAAATTCTGTTTAAGTAAATTTGTCAGTTTGTTCAATTGTCAGTAACTTCGAACTAACTTGTGTAATAAATATCGAATAATCACACAAAATTAAAAGTGAAGCAGAAATAGGTGTTTCTGTAGATGCAAGTGAACATTGAAGTACAACAAATAATAAAGACTACTGAAACATGCGTATTCAAAACAAATTACAAACTAGTTTTATTGTATTTGAAGTTACCGTGCTGCAAATATTTTTGAAGTTAATTATTTGCAGATTGTAACTGTAAATTGTTATGCAATAGGTTCCTGGAATTCAGTGACATTTTCAGTCAAAATTGAGCAAAGATTTTCCATTGAGAATAGTTTGTGGGTCTCAAGAAGTTTACACCAGGAAAGCCAAACTCTGTTCCCCATGGTTTGGTTTATGCTTGGTCATGAGAGAATAGTTATTTATGTATTAAGAGCGTGAAGCGCGACTTTATCGCTCGAGCCAAAACATTTACTGCGCGACGCGTAGCGGAGCGCAGTAATTTTGCGAGAGCGATAAAGAAGCTTCACGCGCGAATTGCATACAATATTTTTCCTAAAACTGCAGCTCTGGATTCCAACACAATAAAATCTTGTAGTTTGTAACATCACAGACCATTCGCGGATTTGGTTAGTGTTCGCCATTTTTGAGGTTATGTGAATTCCACGGATTCCATGATCCACGAATGAGAAGGCATCAAAATCAAAACAGAAGCATAAAGAAAACAGCTGGCGAGCGTAAAGTACTTTACCGCTTGCAAAGCAGTAAAGAGGTATTTTACAATTACTTATCAGTACATAAAGAACTACTTTACAAGCAGTTGTAGGAAAATTTAGTTATATTCTTGAGTTTCTTGTTCCATAACGATCTGCGTTGTTAATAATAACTTTTTATTGTAAATTCAACGACTTGCTGTCAATTTTAATTGTTAATAAATAATATGCCAACATTATTTATTCACAATTAAAATTTACAGCGTTGAATTTAAAATATAAAATTAAATTTAGTTATGCTGACTCATGAGAACCAGGCCTCAACTGATGTCTCTTGTAGGTAGACTTAGAAAGGCATACCAGTGTAAATTGAGAGAAGCAAAGAAAAATGCTAATGCAAAATTTCTAACAGAGGAGTTTAATCAATTTAAATTATACCTGGAGTTTAATCAATTCTCACGAACCGAAGTGTGGATAACAAATTTGAGTGGAACCATTTAACTGTGTACATTATTAGGGTGGAGGATTGCTTTGGTTCATCAAGCTCCAGATATTTATGGAATAAGTGTAACTTTTCTCGAACAGGTAATTGTTATTTTGGACCCATTACTTACTCAGCTAATCAATGAGCGTTTATGCCTGGGTGTTTTACCCAATCTACTCAAGGTCTCTAGAACAGTACCAATTCATAAGAAGGACAGCATATCTGATTACAGGTTTATATCATTGATTCCAGCACTTGCAAAGATATTTTAGACTGTGTTATTCCATCAGTTCTATGAATATTTTGAGCAGAATTATCTGCTGGTGCCTGATCAATTCGGTTTTATAAAAAAGAGATCTACTGTTTCAGCTGTTCAATCCCTTGTCCAGTCAATCATTGACGCTTTTGAAAAGAGAGTGTCAACATCGCTTCTACTTTGTGATTTAATACGTTCTTTTGATTTTGTCTCACATGAGATATTGTTGAAGAAGCTAGAGAGGTATAGTTTAAGGCTCAATGCTCAGAAACTAATGGATAATAACTAATAAACCTTAGTGATCGACTACAGGTGGTGGACTGGAATTGTGAACACTGTCTACTCCTGTACCGGTACCTTGAAACATGGAGTTCCTCAGGGGTGTTTTAGGACCTCTTCTGTTTCTGATCTCTATAAATGACGTACTACTCGTTAAATGGTGGAGTTCTGATATTGCTGATGATACCTCACTCTTTTCTAGTAATAAGAGTCTTCAGTGTGCTACGTTAGCTGTAAGATAACTATATACCAATGCTTTCCAAAGGTTTGAGGCCCTATAAGACACGAGTTTTTTTCTCAGAAAGCTGGTGGATTGTCTTGGATTGGCAGGCTATTTTGCATTTTCCAGAGCCATGCAGCTTATGGCACGATTCTGTGGGGTCACTCTGCAGGTGTCAACAGTGTTGTTGCAAAAGAAGCGCGTCATTAAAGTTGTAGCACAGGCTGGCTGGCTTGAGCATTGCGATCCAATTTTTAGAGAAAAGGGTGTAATGACAGTATATGGTCTGTATATTTTTTTTTGTGGCTGTGAGGAGAAACCTTGACACTTACACGTTGGCCAATGCAGTCCATTCACATGCTACAAGGAATCATCAGAATATATTCCAGCCTAGGGTAAGATTGGAAAGATCTATTAAAAGCTACCCCATATCTGGCACAAAATTTTACAATATATTGCCAGATAAAATCCGGAAATTGGCCCTTATATTTAAGACACGAATAAAGTCATGACTTGTTTCAAATCCATTTTATTCTATTATGGAGTCAGATTTTAATTACTTACTTTAGTGACTGTTAGTAGGCTATCTTTAGCTACTTTGTCATATTGACACATGTTATTTTCTAACATTATTTTATGCTTATATTCTCTCCCTATTATTTTATACTGTTCCATGTGTGTCTGTGATTTTTATGAAATTTGTTTATAATTTGCGACCTAATTGTATAGTATTGTAGCCTACTTGATCTCCAAGTTTTTTAACTAAATTTAATATTTTCGCTCTTTTTCGGTCATTCCCAACAGTGCTAAATTTATAATCAAATGATCTTCTTTAAAGTGAAATCGTAAGTGTAATGTACTAAAGTGTTGTAGCCTACACTGTCAAGTGTATTGAAGGTTATGTTATTTGGAAATTCTGACTTTTTAGTACGTTCAAAATTAGTATTCACTTGTATTGAATCAATATATGGCACCTCCTGAAAAGCCTACTGGTTTAGGAGGACCTTTGTTGTAATGATACTGTAAATATATTGATTGACTTAGCCAGTTTTACTTGTATAAGTAAATGTGTTTTTAATTGTATATTTGGCTGAAATAAATCATTGAATATTTAAAATAAAATGTTAGATGCCTCTCCTCTTTTCAGTGTGGTATAAACACAGAGTTTATCTATTGAAACTAGTTGAAAAATTAGTCTATTAAAAAAATATAATTTATCAAAACACTTGTATTGATAATTTTTTTAAATGGAATACTCTAGAGCGATTATGGGTAGAGGGACTCAAGGCAAATGTGGTGTCTTGAGGAAGACATTTTTTCAAGACAATTATTCCAGCAAGGTGGATCCTCATTAGAAACGGCTGAACACACCAGACGCAGTCATAATTCAATCAAATTATTTTCAACTAACTTTGAACTAATATCACCACTGCTACGGTAAAAAGCAGGTAAGCTATTTTTCAACTTATGCCTTCCAATAGCCAATAGCCTAATATGAAGTAGCCTAAAGTTATTGAAAAATACATGCAGTTATAAAATGTAATTTTTATATAAATGATAATTCCTAAAACTTCAATAAACAAGCATTAGCCTGGTGATTAAGCTTATCTGCAATATGATAATTACCTATTAACTCATCATTACCAATGCAAGTGAGAAGAAAGTAGAGGTGGTTGTAAATTTGTTAAACAGAGCCATGAAAATCTTTTCTGCCCAAAATACTGAAAGTACATTCTAATTTTTGGAAATTACCTGCATTCCATATCAAATATACTGTACATCAATAACCTTACATAGCTTAACCCGAGCTTCACTTGAATGGTTGGGGATGAAGCGGTAATTTTTAATACATCGTATGTAGTTCAGAGCCTACACTAGAGAAGACCGTACACTCAAATTCTCTTTGAGCTGAATCAACTCATGCTTTTACTTACTATGTGACTTTACTGCTCATCAATAGCTGCATTTGACAGATTGGTGTTAATTCATATTAATTGCAGACAAAGTTAGTTACAATAAAAGTTTTCACAATATGCATTTAAACAGGATTTTTTCATTTTTCTATTACATTATTTTTTATATTGTGAGCTCATCTCATTTCCACTTTACGTAATTATGTTGCAGACGTAGGAAGAATAAATCATTTGAAACCTTTATCAAGTATCTATCTCTATCTATTGAAGGGTATTTATATAGAAACGTTACTTGTTGAATTTTGTGGTGAATTTTTTTTTGTGACATCTAAACACCCCAGGAAACAATAATCCATTGGAATTTTTTGGGGGTCGCGATTATTTCACATTAAAACTTAAGTTTTCCAGTGGTACTATTTTTCTTAGGCGCAAGAAAATATTTTCATTTGTGAAAATCTGCAGTGTCAAAAATCCTGACTTTCTTCAAGTTTGATAATCAGCTGACTCACTAATAAAGAATTCTTGTTTGAGGAACGGCTATGAGGCATACCTTCTGTCAGTTCTAATGAATTGGAAAATTTTAATTGATTTGTATCAGCTGTGTATAGAATCGATTTTCCTAACAATGTTTAAAAAAAATTATTATTTTAAATAAAATCTGTCCTATACTTATCTTTTGCAATACGGTATTCTTAAAATATAAGTCAATTTTTTTTAAATAATTGGTTTTGTAGTTTCTGTGTAAAAGCGTAATAAACAAAAAAAAATCATTTCGCTTTTAATGATTTCCGGTAATTAAGTTAGTTGCATGCGGTTACTTGAAGAAGAAAAAACCTAGTCATTCTTGTACTGGGTGTCGTGGTGAATGAATTTTGTGTGTTTGCTCAAGGTATTGTTGTGTGGTAATTTATGGTGTGTGTGAAGTGACTTTTCTGGAGTCGATAAAAATGAATGATTAAGACATTTTAAATTTTTTAATACATCATAAAGTGATAAAAGAAAAAATTGACTGTCCGAACTGTGGAGATGATCTCTACGTGAATCGGGGCACTCTCATGTTTAGATGCCAGAAGAAGGTGGTGCTTGGCAAGAAGGCGGCAAGAATTTGCGGGTTTGCCGGGTCAGCCAGAGTGGGGTCAGTTTTTGAGAACACCAAATCACATTGAGAGTGATGGACCACAAGGTTGGTGAGTGTTGCTCTTTTATATATGCATGTAACAGTGACTTCATGATAGCAAAGGTTAGGCGCGCGGTTAGGTCTTTTGTGAAGTAGTTCAGTCACATCTAGCCTAGGTTAGGTTAGGTTAGGAATTGTTATATTAAAAAAATTCAACAACTAACGTTTCTATATAATTACCAAAATAATAAAGGTATGAGGTGGTTCAGTCACATCTAGCTAGGTTAGGTTAGGTTTGGTTATGCGCGCTTTGCGCACACTGCGTTTGGGGAAGGTAGTGTTTTGCAAATGTTTTATTCACTTGGTTTACATTGTTTTAAGATTTGGAACTCCTCACACGTTTGCAAATTATGAATTTTTCGGTATTTATATAGAAACGTTACTTGTTGAATTTTGTGGTGAATTTTTTTTTTGTGACATCTAAACACTCCAGGAAACAATAATCCGTTGGAATTTTTTGGGGGTCGCGATTATTTCTCATTAAAATTTAAGTTTTCCAGTGGTACTATTTTTCTTAGGCGCAAGAAAATATTTCCATTTGTGAAAATCCGCAGTGTCAAAAATCGTGATTTTCTTCAAGTTTGATAATCAGCTGACTCACTAATAAAGAATTCTTGTTTGAGGCACGGCTATGAGGCATGCCTTTTCTCAGTTCTAATGAATTGGAACATTTTAATTGATTTGTATCAGCTGTGTTTCCCTTTTGAATAGAATCGATTTTCCTAACAATGTTTAAAAAAAATTATTATTTTAAATAAAATCTGTCCTATATCTTTTGCAATATTCTTAAAATAAAAGTCAATTTTTTTATAATAATTGGTTTTGTAGTTTCTGCGTAAAAGCGTAACAAACAAAAAAAAAATCATTTTCGCTTTTTATAATTTCCGGTTTGCGGTTACCGGTAACCGGCATGCGGTTACTTGAAGAAGAAAAAACCTAGTCATTCTTGTACAGGGTGTCCTGGTGTATCTATCTGTTTTTGTGTGTTTGCTCAAGGTATTGTTGTGTGGTAATTTATGGCATGTGTGAAGTGACTTTTCTGGAGTCGATAAGATTCAATGATGAAGACATTTTTAATTTTTTAATACATCACAAAGTGATAAAAGAAAAAAATGACTGTCCGAACTGTGAAGATGATCTCTACGTGAATCAGGGCACTCTCATTTTTAGATGCCAGAAGAAGGTGGTGCTTGGCAAGAAGGCGGCAAGAATTTGCGGGTTTGCCGGGTCAGCCAGAGTGGGGTCTTTTTTTGAGAACACCAAATCACATTGAGAGGGATGGACCACAAGGTTGGTGAGTTTTAGATATGCATGTATTTTATATATTCATGATAGCAAAGGTTAGGCGCGCGGTTTGGTCTTTTGTGAAGTAGTTCAGTCACATCTAGCCTAGGTTAGGTTAGGTTAGGAATTGTTATATTAAAAAAATTCAACAACTAACGTTTCTATATAATTACCAAAATAATAAAGGTATGAGGTGGTTCAGTCACATCTAGCTAGGTTAGGTTAGGTTTGGTTATGCGCGCTTTGTGCGCACTGCGTTTGGGGAAGGTAGTGTTTTGCAAATGTTTTATTCACTTGGTTTACATTGTTTTAAGATTTGGAACTCCTCACACGTTTGCAAATTATGAATTTTTCAAATAAAAATATAAATTTTCATGAAAAATGTTTTTTTCGAAAAATTCAATTTTTTTGTGAAATAATCGCGACCCCCAAAAAATTCCAACGGATTATTGTTTCCTGGGGTGTATAGATGTCACAAAAAAAATTCACCACAAAATTCAACAAGTAACGTTTCTATATAATTACCAATTTTTCAAATAAAAATTAAATTTTTATGAAAAATGTTTTTTTCGAAAATTTCAATTTTTTTGTGAAATAATCGCGACCCCCAAAAAATTCCAACGGATTATTGTTTCCTGGGGTGTGTAGATGTCACAAAAAAAATTCACCATAAAATTCAACAAGTAACGTTTCTATATAATTACCTATTGAAGTATTAAATCCCCTGAAAACTTCCGGTCTTTTTTCCAATTATTTAAGACCTGATACTTGAAAACGTGATAATTGTGATCAGAGACGATACAATTTGGCGAAGGTTTCAAATGATTCTATTCTACCTAATATCTGCGTTATAATTGCCGAATGGTATGTTAAATAACTGACAATAATTAATACCTACTCAAGATAAAAATTGAAATTCTAGCAGTTTATTGTTCATCGCTCTCCGCTACCCATACAAATACGCATGTTGACATGTACAATGAGATCCCACAGCAATGATGAATTGGTAAATTGAGAATCCTTAATCCGTTGTGTTCCTACACAGCGAATGACCAGGGAATTAAAAAAGCATGCAAATACTTGTCAACAAAGAGAATAACTTCTGGATGTAAACTGAAATAATACAATAAACGCATCCGATGATAGAGCAATTTCTAACATCTACTTTCGGGTACGACTGTTGACTGTACGACATCGACCAAAGCCTCTTAGAGTACTGACGTCGGCGACGTCTAGTACTTACTTGATACTTGATTTCTCCATCTTTTGGGTTGATTACATTGGGATAGTTACTCGCTAAGCGAGTAGCGAGTAGGACGTTACTGACCGACCGTGCTACAGCAACTCGGCATACCAAGCCGAATTATATTAAAAATTTATCTTCCAGAATCATCCCCATACTATGGAATTTCTAAGACAATAAATAATATTTCAACACAAAATTAAAATATGAAGTTTACCAACAATTATTCAATGAAATTTCATCAAAACAATATACAATATATCTCATCTGAAGTGAAATGCTGGCAGCCTGCGTGATCAAGTATCGGCTTTGGCCACAATAATATTGTATTTTGCTGTTGGCTACTCTGCCAGAGAGTACAAATGTGACCAAATTCAAAGAAGACAGGCTCTCAACTTTGAATTTGGGCACATTTGTACTCGCTGGCAGAGTAGCCAACACCAAAATACAATACTATTGTGGCCAAAGCCGATACTTAATCACGCAGGCTGCCAGCATAACACTTCAGATGAGATATATTGTATATTGTTTTGATGAAATTTTATTGAATAATTGTTGGTAAACTTCATCTTTTAATTTTGTGTTGCGATATTATTTATTGTCTTAGAAATTCCATAGTATGAGGGTGATTCTAGAAATATTTTTTTAAATATAATTTGGCTTGGTATGCTGAGCTGCTGTAGCACGATCGGTCAGTAACGTCCTACTCGCTACTCGCTTAGCGAGTAACTATCCCAATGTAATCAACCCTTTTGACCAGCAGAGCCAATACTTCCTAGATATACATATCTAGATCTAGAAGGTATTGAGAGTACACATGCTCAGATGAGAATGTACCATTGGCATGTACAGATGACAAGTCAAACTTTTAAACCTGCCAACCCAAATTTTGATTTATCACAAGTCAACATTTATTTCAAATTCCCAGTTGTTGATAATACTATAATATAGGAAAGAATAAATATATAAATTTTTTTATTTATTATAGTTTAAGATGTCTTATGTGAAAAAGATACGAATTAATATCTGGTTCCAGGCCCCCACTGCGCCTGCGTTGATTGATTATGATAGTTGATAGTATTTTAAAATGGCGAGTGAAGCCGAAATTGATTACAATTCTACGTTAGCATTATTTTTGTAAATGTGTCACATTGTCAATGACTATAACGTGAATTGACATACTTTTCTTTAATAATTATACACATTCTATTTTATTTGAATAGAAACAATTATTACAATATACTTGAAAATGTGTGAAAGCCTTCGTTTACATCTAGGATTGTGGTTATGTTTACAGTTTTCAAAATCAAACCTACAGCTATGGGACTCTTCAGCCTGTATTTCAATAGACTAATATGAAATTTATAAGCTCCAGATTTATTCATATCTTAAATATGTTTTTCTTTTTACGGAAAAATGTCAGTTTTTGGAACATTTCAATTGAACAACGTTCTTTGTGTGTTCCTCTGACGTTGTACTTGACCCTTTTAATTGCTGCTTTTTTCACTTTCATACCATTACATTCACATCAAATTAATTACTCACCATACTTCAAGAGGGGTCTTGCTGATGTGAAATTCAAAACTCAGAATTCAGATTTTATTGGTCAATCGAAATCGGAAATGTCTGATAGCGAGCGCAATAAATTGATTTCTCCACCTGAACTTCTAGAATCAATCTTTCATAAGTAAGTATCAAATCTCACTTCATATCTTGCTATTTATTTTATTAATCTAAATTGCTAAAATGTCTTAATTTTAGCTCAGCATCCAATGATCTAACAGCTTACTTAAGCCGCGTTTACACTGTAACTTATAGCTCTGCTACAAGTTCGTAAAAATTACTCCTAGTTTCAGCTGTATAGCAAATTTACAAAGCTATATAGCAGAAAACCAGCTATCCGTTGGTTGTCGGTAAACATCAAAGATAATGTCTAGCCCAGCTATATAGCTGTGCTAGAAGCGTCATTTTCCTGTAGCAGAGCTATATGTAGCTCTCGCTGCTCTCCCCCTCCACTTGACTGCCAGTCTTCAGTCATATTATTATCTTGTATACTTTAAAACTGTCTGCAAGTCGTTAAATTTACAACAAAAAGTTAATAGAATTTAAAGTCATGCTCATTTCTGAAACCGTGCATTTTGTGTGCGAAATTCAACTAATTTTAACAATACACTACCTTTTCATGATGTCTCAGACCTCAATCAACATCTTTGAATTGGAAATACGATAATTTTCACTATTCCGTGAGATAAAAAAAGGATACTAACTTATGTCATGTTGGAGATGGCAAAATGTATGTCTCATAGTGATATCAATTTTTCCACTTTTTATAATTTCAGAGTTGATGAGGACAATGATGAGCTACTTAGTATTGATGAAGTGTCCAGATACATCCATTTCAAAACACGAGAGCATATACAAAATGCAATGCAGGAGAACTATGGGCTTTTCATGATCATTGACAACAATCCAAGAAACGGTAAATCCATATTAATAAGCCTCAAACTTCACTGAAAGTGTAGTTTCACCACTATAGTTTTAAGGTTTTGTTTTGATATAGGCCTAACAAAAAGGTTTAAGATTGATTTAAAGAATGTTTTATTTCTGTCAGCTCGATGTACTCTTCTATTTAGTATAAGGGGTTATTCGATAAATAATTTTTAACGGCTTGTTTAAATTTTTTCTCGGATTTGTCTATGATGTGTTTGAGGTTGTTTGGGAGCAAGATGTAAAATTTACATTTCAGGTAGTTGGGTTGTTTAGGTGTGACTTTGTAGTATATTGTATGGCAAGTCGAAATTATTGTTGCTCTTATATGAAATATACACATTGGAATTAATACTTTGTCATTCTTGTCTAAGCCTTGCTGATTTTAATAATTATAATCATTCTAATTTTCAACTCTGTACGTTCATTATTAGGTAGTACGTACGGTACAGTAACAATAAAATTCTCAAACGTAACATCAATTTTTTTCCCCAGGACTTGTATCATGGGATGAATATCACAATTACTTCCTTAAACAGAATAGTATGCCAGATGAATATATAGAGAATCATGAAGAAAGGCATATAGGATTAGATAAAAAGTTGAGAGGTAAAAAATATATTTATATTTATCAATTTTTTTCATTTTTTGCGTGCTTTGATTCTTTTGAAATAAGTTTGATTTTTAGCAGCTAATAAATTCTCACATTGTGGTGTGACGGTCGTTTCGGTTCTGTTAGAGCATCTTCACTCTTTTTTTATTGCAGATTATTCAGATAAAGTTGAAATTACCCTTACTCCAATATCAAAACTGACACTATATTTCTATTTAAACTATGATCTTACTCTTTTAGCCTATACTGGAGGGATGCATTTCACTTCTATTTCACTCTTCAGATACCTCGTAAGTAAATTGATTCAAGATTAGAAGGTTATGATTTCTTGACTAGAGGATGTGTAAGCGGGAGATTTAAATTTGGAATTATTTTGTTAGAGGGCGTAAGTACTTATTGGTACAAACCAGAAACATAGTAAACCAGGCAGACAACAAATCTAAAATACTTTGGAGGATGATCAATAATGAAAGAAACAAAAACAAATCTGGTAAACAGGAAAATATTTATCTAAACAAAGAAAACAAGAAAATTACTGATCCATACCATGTCAGCAATATCCTAAATGCGTCATTTGCACAACCGAAACAAGCAAGGTCTATGCTCGCGGAACTATGGAAGATTCGAATGAAGCTCCAACATTTAGTCATTTTAAAGCTATCTCAAACAAGGAATTGCACAACCTCCTAAGGAAACTCAAAGCAAATAATTCGGCTGGGTATGATGATATCTCAGGGAAAATAATCAAATATTGTGAGAATGAGTTGAAAGCACCACTTCATATTGTTAATTCATCCATGAAACAAGCAATATTTCCACAAAATCTTAAAATAGCTAAAATATACCCAAAGTACAAAGGAGGTAACAGAGCCGACCCAAAGAACTTCAGACCGATAGCAAATCTACTCCACCATCAAAAATGATAGAACGTGCTATATATGACCAACTAATGTTACACCTAGAAAGCAACAACCTGCTAACAAAGAGACAGCATCGATTCAGGAAGTCCTTTGGCACACAAGCAGTGATTTCGGAGCTATGCAATGATATCAATAAAATATGGGAAGAACAGAAAACAGCCTCAGGGCTATTTATAGACCTCCAAAAAGCATTCGATACCATTGACTGGAAAACCCTAAAAATTAAACTAAGGAAATTGAAAATAGAAGGGAAAGCGCTACAATGGATAGACAATTACCTAACAAACCGAAAGCAATATGTTTAAATAGAATACTACAAAGAGAACAACATCATAAAGTATAAATCATCATAACGAACTGTGACAAAGGGTGTACCGCAAGGATCAATACTTGGACCGCTGCTTTTCTTAGTGTATATAAACGACCTTCCTGAAGAACTAGGAAATTAAAAAAGTTGTATTTTATTTGCTGATGACACAACGATACTAATACCTACTAAAAAAAAACAACAAATAAAACCATAATAGATTCTACCCTGGATGAAGCCACCACTATATGCAACAATCTCAGGCTCACCATAAATAAAAAGAAAACAGTATACATGGATTTCACGCCATCAAATAACACAGAAAACGAACAGACAAACGAAAACATTACTACAGTCAGACTCACCAAATTCCTAGGCATACTGATAGACAAACATTTGAACTGGCAGCCTCACATAGATCATTTATGTTAAAAATTATCATCTGCAGTTTATGTTATCAAGAGAATTCGAAATATATCAGACGAAAATACCGCATTTGTTGCCTATCATTCACTTTTTGCCTCACATCTTTTGAGGGTTAAGTGTAAGAGAGGGCCGGCTGCGCCCTAACTTTGCCCTCCCAGGAAAATAATAAAGGCAATCAATCTTCGATATATATGGCATAGTCGCTTGGGGGTCTTCATCTCAAACAAACTTGGAAAGGATACTGCGTATACAAAAGAGAGCCATGCGAACCATACTGAGAGTAGACAGGATTGAACACTGTCAGGCTCTTTTCATAAAGTGCAAAATCCTTACCGTGATATCGCTGTTTATCCTGGAATCTATTGTCAAAGTTAAAAAATCGACCCAGATACTCAGGTCAAATAAACACAGTTATAATATAAGAAATTGAAATGACATCGACCTACCACAACACAGATTAAAAAAATACAGTAAATCCCCAAAGTATGTAGGATCATACCTTTTCAACCTTCTGCCTACAGACCTGAAAACTATACCAAATACAAATACTTTCATCAAAAGCCTGAAACATTATCTACACTTGAGACCGTACTACAATCTATGTGAGTTTGTGGAGGAGCATATGTAAAAGAGGGACCAATAATAATGATTGAGTGCCCCCTGGTGAGGGGAAGAAAAACGGACGATTCCCGCAGCCATGGACTGCTGGTGAAGACTACTAAAGTGAAAGTAAAAGGTTTTTAAAATCTTGTTACGCTGTAGTTTTCAGTGTATTACTGATTCTTATACAGTCCCTAATTCTGCGCCCTTCACCCGCATTTGGAGGATTGATGTCTTCAAATTTGGAATTTATCTATTTTATTACATTACATTGAGTTTTCGTCTTTTCTACATGTAGTTTAGTATGTCTAGATTGGGATCAATATCTGGCAAGTACCAGATGTAATGTAATGGTAGATGTAATGTGTTCAGCGAAACTGGAATGTGTGTTTGGGTGAGTGATGACTCTAATGAGCTATTTGACTGTTGTCCTGACCTTTTGTCTCATATTAAACTAGTTGCAGACCTTCACTTCTTCGTCAACCTTAACCTTAAAACTCTTACCGTGATTTATTCAGTTCACTGTCAACAGAGTGTAAAGGTTGCTCGCACAGTAGAGTGAATCGATCGTCACACCATAATTTAAGGGTTTATTTCCACTTCAACCTCAGTCAATCTTACTTTAGTTTAAAATGCTTATAAAAAAGATGGAACTACATCATAGTTGTTCTATGTTTTTGTTATCTTCATGCACAATGCTATGTTCATAATCAAATAATAATTAGCTGATTTTTTTCAATTTCATCGCAATGAAAATTAATTTTTAATTACGTAGATTAATATTTATGAACTTATAATAAATAATCATACCTGGAGTTTTCTGATGAACTGCGTTATATTTTTATAAACAGTCAACAGATATGCTGCAGTGTCGTTGAGGGAAACGACAACTATTTCTCATGCTACAGACAAAAGCTAAATAATTCCAAGCTCGTTACATAAAGTAATGATTTCGCAATTTTTTATTCTTCTGTGGGCTCCTACTTGGGCGGTAATCTTCATTTTTTAGTTATTTTTAGACGACAATTAACATACAAGAACATCCTAAAGTTTTTTCCAATACACATCTCCACAAAAAATCTGTGTTTGATTTATTACATCAATTTTTTTCTAGAGACTATTTCACGTGATAAAGCTTCTTGGTTCGAAGCAGCTCATACGGACCCGGATTATCTAACACTTGACGAGTTCCTTGCATTTAGACACCCGGAATCCAGTCATGCAACAATATTGTCTCTTGTTGAAGAACTGTTGGACAAATTAGGTGTGTATCACATACATTAGTATTTTATATTTTATTATTTTTGAATAATATAAATTCCATCATTTTGAAGTGATTATTAAATTTAATTATTTTTGTTCACAACCAACAGAGCTCTACCCACCCAAATCCACAAACTTACAGTGACATCGCAGATGGCTCAAACAGCGAATTGGAACTACCCGTCAGGGTTTTAAATTATAAATTTAACAGTACTCAATGTAGTAGGGATAATGATTATGTTGAAATGCTTCAAGCAATTGAAACGAATTCCATTGTTTATTACCTGTAGTGCTTTTCGCGGCTGATGAGCTCTGAACTCAGACACTGTTGGCACTAATTTAAGGGCTTATTTTTAGACGACAGTTAACATACAAAAACATCCTAAAGTTTTTTCCAATACAATAATCTCCACAAAAAATATGTGTTGGATTTATTACATCAGTTTTTATTAGAGACGATTTCACGTGATAAAGCTTCTTGGTTCGAAGCAGCTCATACGAAGCAGCTATCTTATAATATATATATACTTTTTTTGTTTGTAGATTACGTCTTTGAGATTCCAGTTGAGGAGTATAAGACAAGTCTGATCATTTTCAAGCAACGTAGCCAACAGTAACGTAAATTTACTTTCATATTGATAGACAGATGTGCTCGATACAGTTTTTATACTTGTGTAATACATGAAGTGAACAATACAACTGTCCAGACTGGAATGAGCTTTTTGTATTTGCACAATCTGGCAGCAATAATGAACATTCCGATAAGATAATTCACCAAGCCAACCAGAGCTCATCAGCTGTGAACACCACTCTAGTCTCTGAGTGCATAGTTTGCAATGAAGTAAGTCTGGAAACTAAAAATATATTTTCTTTTGGAATAGAAGTATAAAAACAGCCATGTATTGGGCATGATCTAGGTGCAATCATGACTTTCTCAGTCACTGCACACAGGTCGTTCAGCATTCAAAACGTTGTAAAAGTAACGCTGATATAGGCTGTGCCGGTTCAGACAGTCACAGACATCCATAATTTACTCATAATTCAAAATAGTGTAAATCAGTATTAATAACGAATTCTGAACGACCCCTGTGCAAACTTGAACCGTGTTAAACTGTATCAAATTGAACAGAAGTCTAATAACTTCTAGCTGCAATCGCTTAGCTTCTGGCTTCAATAGTAAGCATTTGATGCATTTCGAATTGATTTCCAATCAATAATTGAAATTACACGTGCTATATTCTATTGTTATTCATAATAAAGTTCACGAAGACTCACTTGAGGCTCGGTGCACACAAGCGTGTTTTCAAGCGGTGTGCACGCAGCTTGCGAACTCCGGCGGTTCAGCGGTAGATGAGTTCTAGTGAAGAAGTACACACTTGAGCGGAGCAAGTGGCATGCACGCGACTTGAAAATTGAGCACGCAGCTTTCTGCCCAACCGCCGCGTGCACGCAGCTTCCACAACACTCCGGGCGGTCTGGCAGGTTGAAACTGCTGAAAACATGCAAGTGTGCACCGAGCCTAAGAGTTGAAAATTTATTTAAAATTCGAAAGAGTGAAAATTAGTAGTATATATTATAAGTATTATACATATTTATTCATTCATTCAACTGAAATACAGTCAATGTGAATACAACATTATAAACAATATAACGCAACAATATAAAGCTTTCCTGTGGTGGCCTTCAAGTATTTCAATGTTTTACCTGCTAGAATTAGAGACCTTCCAAGGGCGAGATTTCTCAGGATAATTAGGTCCTGGCTTGAGGATAACCCGTTTTATTCCAGAGATGAGATTTTGGCTGCTAATCATAGCACCATGGAACACCATTTCCCATTAGGATATGACTGAACTGCCTTAACTTCTCAAGTTCATTTCCTTTCAGCTCAGTATTTATCATTATCATTATTTTTAGTATTCATTGACTTCCAAACTAAGATTTTTTCCCTCTGTTGTAACCTTGTGTGTTGTATTTGTATGTTTTATGTTAACATTATAATTGTTTTTTTTATCTATTTGACTTGGCTATATATACCACTTGTATCTTCTAGCTGAATAAAACTTGAACAAGCTATTCCCCAAAACTGCTTTTTACAAAATTTTAAAGTAGGATCAAAATCTTAGGTTAGGTCGCTGTTTCACTAAAGCCGCGTCTCCACCAACCGAACATGATCGGCGAACAGTGTGCGCTGGAATCAGCTGATGTCGCCGAACATATTTTGGAGTTGGTTTGGTGTGGATGCTTTCTCAAACATTATGATCGGTGTGGTGGGAGGAGTGGCGGGAACCTGTTGTTGGTCGTCAATGTTCACTCACAGACCGAACATTTCAATTGAACTTACGAACATGTTTGGTGACCCATATATTTAAAGTTTGACCATTTTTTGTATTCACCAACAATGTTCGGCAGACATGTTCGGTTGGTGGAGACGCGGCTTAACATAAACAGTTCAGTTTTACTAGCATTATTCATCAGCTACTTTGTCACAGTAAATAATGTATTTTTTACTTTAAAGTTATAACTTTTTCATAAATATACCTTCAAGATGTAATCTACCCAAGAAATAACTGTCAAAATTCTATATTTTTTTTCAAATCAACATATTTTATGGATAATCATTTTTTCAGACAGGAATGATGATGACATTCTAACCGAGGATGAGTTCGCTCAATTGAAGGTGGGAGAGGCTGGCGATGCTCTTCTCTCGCAAGGTGAAAAAGAAAGAAGGGAAGAATTCAAGAACCTGGTTGATGTCAATGGAGATGGAGAAGCCGATAAAAAAGAAATCGTGGTAAGTAGCCGTGGTCTTATTATTTTACGTTGTTTATTAACTGAGAAGAATATATTCTTCCTGAAATGATAGAATAGAATATAGAAGTGCTTTATTCATCAACAGTAAATGCAAAACAAAGATCCAGAATAATACATACACCATTTGGCTTGATCTAAGACCATCAGCCGGAAATTCCGTACAAACAAGATAACCAAAAATGCATTTTCTTGAATAAAAGAAATGAAATCAAATCGATTTTATAAAACAATTGTGAGAATTTCTGTTTCCAAAAATACAATTGCAAAGCAAAAGATGATTCCTCGTACAGCACTGTAGACACTACTGTATAAATATTATCTATTTTTATAAAGTTGGAGAAAATCAATCTTAAGTAGTTAAATACAGTTGGTCTCTACAATTAGAAAACAAATCAGAATAGGCTCAGTCCAGTGTAAGAACCATCAAATTTAAAAAGATAACAATGATGAAGAGAATTCTTCTATTTTAACTTACTACTGTCAGGGAACAATTTTGTGGCAGTCCCACCCCCCCCCCCCCCCCCCCCCCCCAAGAGAGTGATCATAACTGGCATTTCAAACATAAATTTTCATAAATTAGTGCCATAGTAGACAGCAACGCTGTGCTATGTGTGACGTCACTTGGGCACGAAATTCAAAAATTACTGGCATCAGAAAAAATATTTTAATTATTTTAAATACCTGGCTTAGGCTATCAACACATATCGTTTCACAATTTGAGAGACCTGTTCTCTAATTTGAAACTCAATAAGGGTTATAAAAGGTGCATAATAATTAGTCAGAAATTGGCATATTCATCCAAGCTTTAACCTAATCACTGAATTTGTCATGATCGAATAAATAAAAGTATGATAGTAAAGTCAATATTATTACATAATTCTAATAGTATAGTTCATAAAAAGACTGTACTCACTTGGAATTCGAACAACGAATTTTATTTGTTGTGAAATGTAAACACTTTCACTTCGTAGGTTAGTCCAGACATGAGTTTGAGATTTGACACAATTCGCATTTAATTTATGGACTGATATTTTTTCACTTCACTATTATTGTGAAAATGTAATTTGAAACACTTTTTGAGCACTTTAATATTATAAATAAATGTTTAAGCCTCAAATGTCAACGTGGTCATCTTATCAGTTCTTATCATCTCCAAACCGGCAAAATTTAGACAGCCGAATTATTTTTTAATTAATTTCAAATAAAGTAGAAATGTGAAAGAATCGCTCAAATTCTGTGATAACCTACTGATGAGTTTATTTCATCGTTTATTTTGTTTTTATTCCAAAACTCATCATCATATAGGTCACAAGTCAAAGGTGACTCAATCTAATTATTTTCTGTCTTTCTCTTTCCTAATTTACTTCCTGAATTTTTTGGGGAAGTTTTTTTCTGTTAATAGACTTGCTACCTGAACCTGGAGCCGAGAGGATCTGCTGGGAAACTACTCTATAAAGTCGCGGTCCATTTTAATTAAAATTTATTGAAAAGTCTTAAAGTTCCTATTATTTACATGTATTATTATAAATGTATGCTCTTGTTGAAATTTTCGTTGGATGCCTTATTTAAATATTTTGTGAACTTAAACAACGGTGAACCACCTATTCCAAAAGGAGGGCGACTAGCCAGAGTGCAAACCACTGAGGAGTTCCTGTACCGTGAGTTATTCTGAAATTATTTAGTATGGCCATACTCTTGTGTTTAAGTGCGCCGAAATAATACAGTGTCAATTCACCACAAACCAACGTTGATGGTACAATCTCCAACTATTGTAAAGGGCTATTCCAACATGGGACCCGATCATACCCTCCACGTGGGGATTTGAAAATTATAAACTTAAATCTAACTGAAAAAAGATTATTTTAAAAAGAAAATAATCAAATCGCCAGTCTCTGTAGAAAAATTATCCATTTGATATGATTTGTTCTAATAAACCTGCATAGATCCAATTCAGTACTTGTGTTTTCTATCTGGGTCACCTTGCTCGGTAAAATAAGTTACACTTGTATAGTTTTAAGCAGGTCAAAACGGCAGGGATTGGCGAAATTTGTCCTGGACTTCTACAAATTTCAGTAACATGGCACTGCAAATTTTGGGGAGGTTCAGGGCATTTTTGTCACCCCTTTTTGTGGATTTGGAGGAGCCAAACTGTCGCATGCGCGCAGCCACAAAAGACCTAACTTCCGGAGCAATTAGATGTATTTTTCCATTTTCAGGAAAATTACTACATCACATCCTCCGCCATAAAAAGGGTATATGACAAAATGGCGCCCGAACAGGGACCGTGATTGCAGCCTATGGAGATTTGTATAATTGATAATTTATTTCAGGAACTATTTCGTGTGGCAGACACCTAGTTCAACAAATCAGCTGGAGCAGGAACTAACTATTTTATTCTGTATTTCAGATTTCATCTCACATGCCTAGCCAAGCAGGGGGCGTTTTATGTGAATTTTTTTTAAATTTAAGAGTTCTTTTGTAAGTAGATTTGCCAAGTAGGGTGCCTATTAAAGTTTTCAAACCCTACGTGGATTGGTTTGGTCATCCTGGGATATTTGTAAAACAAGGGCCTACATTTTTGAGCGATTCTTACAAACTAAAAGCTGTTTCACTCTTTGAATTTAAGGAAAATTTATTGAAAATTTTTATAATCCTCTTAGAAAATTTTTCTTTAAGGAAATATTAGTTTTTAGGATTTAAAATTTTTCAATCTACTGTGATTATAGGCTATTATAGGTTGGTAGCAAATTTATGTTTAAGTGTTTCTATATGTAACAGTATGTTTTGTGTAAGGTCAAACAAGGCGCAATTTAGTAATTCATTGTCCACAAGAATAATATTCAACTTTAAAAAGAATATCAGCACACTAGGAATAAAGCACTAAATATCCAAGTTGGTGAGACTATTCAATTTCCTTCATTATGGCTGGTAGTAATGACACTTCATCTGTAGTCGAAATAGAAGAGTCTAATAGAAGAGATAGAGATGTTGGCAGTATTTCTTCTGGTAATTTTTGTCTGGGAAATCTAGCTCAAATGTCATCAACTCAAGTTGGAGCCCCGGAAGCTAGGATGAACACTGCAGAATCGCCTTCTAATAATTCAGATACTGAATTCAATATTCAGGGGGCAGGGGTTGAGATAGCTGGATCACAACCGATAACACCTAGAGCGTTTCAAGCTATGTTTGAATTACTGCAAGGCCTAAGTAGTCGAATGGATTTAACAAATAGCAGAATAATTGAAGTTAACCAAGACACTTGTAACAGATTGTCTGCCGAAATAAAACAAACAAATAGCAAATTGTCTGCTGATATTCAGCAAACAAATAACCGACTGTCTGCTGATATCCAGCAAATGAATAACAAAATATCTGAGACAAGCGAAGACACTAACAACACAATAAAAACACAAGTAGACCGAACAAATGGCCACATCTCTGAATTAGAAAATAATTTAACACAAGCTACTGCTCGACTGGATAAGCATGTGGATGATTTGGGACTCCGTTTTGAAAAAGAACTTCAAGAGGGTTTTCAGAGAATGAGTCAAGAGCTAAATGATAAACATACGACTCTATCATTACAATATAGTGAGAAATGGGAGTCTTTTCAAAACACTATGACATCTCAATTAGAAACTCACAAATCACAGGTTCAAGAGAGATGTGAACAAACGGAGGCCCGAATTAGTGAACAGATTAGGTCGACATTTGGAGAAACTCAAATAAAAATAAACAGTTTACAAGAGAAACAAGAACAAACTGTTTCTAAATTAGAAATAATTAATACCGCACAGGCCGACCTAACCTCCACTGTACAATCTGTAGTCCAGCAAAATCAACAATGCGCTGTCGAAATAAAAGAAACTAATACCAAGCTGCAAGAACACATAGCTAGTACCACGGATTCTTTTAAAAAATTACAGAGGAGAGTAGAAAATGTGAGTGTTCCTAATCAATGTACCACCGATCATCGTCCATTCGCGCACAATACACCGACTCTAGGAATTTTCGACCCACAGAAAAAATCAATGAATGCCATTGAATTTATTCGACAAATTCAGAGCATTGATGAATTGTGTCCAAGTCCATGGGAAAGTTGGAAAACCACTCTTTGTAGTTTATTGAGATCTGACGCCCTGATGTCTTTCCAATCTCAGAAGGAGGAGTTTAATTCACTATCGGACTTTCTCACCAGTTTCAAATCACAATATTGGTCTACTGAAGTGCAACAGGAATGTCTATTTGAAATACTTAATAGTAGCTTTCAGTCCGAATTTCACATAACCTATCCAGCTTTTGCAGCAAGTTTGAGATATAAGAACACTTTTCTCGATGAGCCTTTGTCTGAATCCAGTCTTATTTCAATAATTTTAAAAGGATTACCGGAACAAATTCGCATGATTATCGCAGCCGAAAATTCACACAGTTTCAATGAGTTGGAAAAAACTTTACGACGCATTCACGTGATAACCAATTCTAAGTTGGCCAGTAATTTGTGTGACTTTTCGGATAAAGAAAATAAAGATATTGCAAACAGACACAGAGAAGGAAATAATACGCCTTATAATCAGAAAGAGAAACAAACTTATAAGGAAAGAAATTTTAATAAGTTTAATCAGCAACACCGATCTAATAATAACGGTAGTTGGTATAACCAAAACAAAAACACACGTGATACTGAATTCCAGTCGGCAGGTAACAAGGAAGCTAAAGCAAATAGAGATGATTCCAGTTGCGAAGTTTCGTCGCCAGGTGTGCAGCCAGCTACACGGCAGCCAACAGCCAAGCCGGTCGACCGTGTAAACGCGTCTGCAAGCGGTTTTAACCCTGCTTCAAAAACTTTCGATCGCGGAAGACGGAATTAATTAGTAGAGTCTGGCCAAACAATATGTTTGCTACAGGACACTTAGAATGTACTGCCAGCGAAGCAAACACCTGGTTGGATGGAGCACTGTGCTGAAGAAAATTCCAGTCACCAGCCGCCTTCCAGGACATCAGACTGTAGTGCAGCAAGAGTCATCTACAAGGAGGAGTGTACATCCAGGATCGTTCATCAACGCCAGGAGAAGACATCGCCACTCCAGCACCAAGACATCATCCAGGAATCCTGTCTGATGTGCCACTGACTTGCACAAAGCATACAGCCTAGGTGTTAGGTGTAAATTTATGTATTTTAAATGTATTATTAAGTTTAAATAATGATATAAACAGATTTTTGCATCAGCGCACTTTGAAAGTATAATAAATATAACTTATAAATTTTTAAAAAGTAAAAAGAAAAAAAAATTGTGATATTATGTATCTTTTAAATTAATTTTGTTATTTATTGTTGGTGTCATGTACTTGAAAAAAAAAGAAGCTATTTATTGGTGTTAATAAAATATTAATTTCTTGGCAAAGAATTCGTAAAAAAAAACTGTCTGTGATAATCATCACTTATTTGAAACAATCATGCTGAAAACAAAAATGGTGTATTATTAATTTTTCAAAAAATTATTGGAACTAGTGTATATTTTGTGATTGAAATTATTTTTTGCCAGTTAGAGCAAAGTTTCTAAGAAACCACTCATTAATCATCTTGTATTGCAAGAAAATTAAATATAGAATTTATGTTTTGTTGTGATTTAAAAATGTTACGCTCATTATTTGTAGAAATATTTATGTTGTGAAGCAACTGGAAACAAAAGAAAAATTTGATACAATATCACTTTATAAATTAGTGTTATTACTGTTAAGGATGAAATGAAATACTTGAATTGAAAAAGAAAAACAAGATTAATCTTAAAATTGTAATGAATTGTTGTACAAAGTACATTTATTATGATATTATTATGTTATTTATGTTTAATTGCTCAAATAATTTATGTTATTATTCTATTCAATTAGCAGGCATTAGAATTATATTCTATGATATATTTATGTGTTAAGGTGGGAGAAGAAAATAATAAAATAGAAACTAGGAGACTGAACTGGTTTATAATTTGTTACAAAAAGAAAATAATGAACAGGAGCTATAGGAACTTTAGTCATACTTGAGTAGAAATCAGGAATAGAAGAGAGCATAAGAAAATGAAAACTATAATGAAAGTTCATGTGATAGGTTTATTTGCACTATAAAAAGAAAAACAATGTAATTACTTTTATGAAATATGAAAAGAACAGGATATAAAGAAAATGCCATGTGATAAAATATCCTTATTGTCATTATTTGTAAAAACAAATAATTATACATCTCTAGTCATTAGGCCATTAATCTGAACAGCCATACAATGCCAGCCTCTCAAATAATTAGAGTTGTCTATTATTCACCTCAGGAGCTTATAAATAGGGCTTTTAAGCTTGTATGCTTGCCCAACATTATTGTGAGGGATTTATTCCCATCTTTTGCACATTGTGCAGTTATTATTGTATTCTATGGGAGCATCCCATTTGACATTGACTTAGATTTTTCTGGATGTATTGTCAAACATCAGTAATCGAAGTAATGTATTCTTATTTTTTGAGTCTGTTAGGGCACATTGACCCAAAGACTCTAGGCTATATGCCTTTATTTTATAGAAATTCACATGTGTATGTGATATTTCTTATCTTGTTTGATGTTACATTTATTTGTTAATCCTGAGAGGTGTAGACAAGGCTGTGATATTTGTGTTTAATGTTAAGTGTTCTAACTATTAGAAACCATTAAATGGCAAAAATGTTCAAAATTGTTAACTATAAGTTGCAATAGATTAATTATAAGCCTGACTTAATTTGTTATAAAGCCTTTCATGGCTGAAATCCTTTATAAAGGGGGCGATGTCAGGGAACAATTTTGTGGCAGTCCCACCCCCCAAGAGAGTGATCATAACTGGCATTTCAAACATAAATTTTCATAAATTAGCGCCATAGTAGACAGCAACGCTGTGCTATGCGTGACGTCACTTGGGCACGAAATTCAAAAATTACTGGCATCAGAAAAAATATTTTAATTATTTTAAATACCTGGCTTAGGCTATCAACACATATCGTTTCACAATTTGAGAGACCTGTTCTTTAATTTGAAACTCAATAAGGGTTATAAAAGGTGCATAATAATTAGTCAGAAATTGGCATATTCATCCAAGCTTTAACCTAATCACTGAATTTGTCACGATCGAATAAATAAAAGTATGATAGTAAAGTCAATATTATTACATAATTCTAATAGTATAGTTCATAAAAAGACTGTACTCACTTGGAATTCGATCAACGAATTTTATTTGTTGTGAAATGTAAACACTTTCACTTCGTAGGTTAGTCCAGACATGAGTTTGAGATTTGACACAATTCGCATTTAATTTATGAACTGATATTTTTTCACTTCACTATTATTGTGAAAATGTAATTTGAAACACTTTTTGAGCACTTTAATATTATAAATAAATGTTTAAGCCTCAAATGTCAACGTGGTCATCTTATCAGTTCTTATCATCTCCAAACCGGCAAAATTTAGACAGCCGAATTATTTTTTAATTAATTTTAAATAAAGTAGAAATGTGAAAGAATCGCTCAAATTCTGTGATAACCTACTGATGAGTTTATTTCATCGTTTATTTTGTTTTTATTCCAAAACTCATCATCATATAGGTCACAAGTCAAAGGTGACTCAATCTAATTATTTTCTGTCTTTCTCTTTCCTAATTTACTTCCTGAATTTTTTGGGGAAGTTTTTTTCCGTTACTAGACTTGCTACCTGAACCTGGAGCCGAGAGGATCTGCTGGGAAACTACTCTATAAAGTCGCGGTCCATTTTAATTAAAATTTATTGAAAAGTCTTAAAGTTCCTATTATTTACATGTATTATTTATTATAAATGTATGCTCTTGTTGAAATTTTCGTTGGACGCCTTATTTAAATATTTTTTGAACTTGAACAACGGTGAACCACCTATTCCAAAAGGAGGGCGACTAGCCAGAGTGCAAACCACTGAGGAGTTCCTGTACCGTGAGTTATTCTGAAATTATTTAGTATGGCCATACTCTTGTGTTTAAGTGCGCCGAAATAATACAGTGTCAATTCACCACAAACCAACGTTGATGGTACAATCTCCAACTATTGTAAAGGGCTATTCCAACACGGGACCCGATCATACCCTCCACGTGGGGATTTGAAAATTATAAACTTAAATCTAACTGAAAAAAGATTATTTTAAAAAGAAAATAATCAAATCGCCAGTCTCTGTAGAAAAATTATCCATTTGATATGATTTGTTCTAATAAACCTGCATAGATCCAATTCAGTACTTGTGTTTTCTATCTGGGTCACCTTGCTCGGTAAAATAAGTTACACTTGTATAGTTTTAAGCAGGTCAAAACGGCAGGGATTGGCGAAATTTGTCCTGGACTTCTACAAATTTCAGTAACACGGCACTGCAAATTTTGGGGAGGTTCAGGGCATTTTTGTCACCCCTTTTTGTGGATTTGGAGGAGCCAAACTGTCGCATGCGCGCAGCCACAAAAGACCTAACTTCCGGAGCAATTAGATGTATTTTTCCATTTTCAGGAAAATTACTACATCACATCCTCCGCCATAAAAAGGGTATATGACACTACGAACAACCTTGAAAAGTCTGATTCAACAGATGCAAGATAAGACTACTAAAAATTATTTTAGAGTCACACTGAAATGGATTGAGTATGTGCGTTATCTGATCAAATAAGAGAGAGAAGCATAATAGTCGCTACTAAACCTAATCTGTATATTCGCCTTTAAATATAATGCAGTACAACAACTTGCTGCTGGATAAGAAGTAACTCATCCTTGAAATAAAATTAAAACGTTCACTAAAAAATAGCAGTAGAGAATGAACATAATATTAAAAATTCAAAAAATGATTTACAATAAGGTAAATAAAATAAAAATTCTCAACTAAAACTACAATAAAAATAGAAAATTTTTTTTGAATAAGAATTCATTTCCCAATATACTTCCTGAAATAATATCTTGTCATAATGTATCACTCAAACTTTTGTAACGTTCAAATACTATGAGTTTGTTGTTATAAAAACGGGCGCCAGATATGAGTGCACTCAATTAAGCCAGTGCAGTCGATTTGTTTTATTTCCTGGGTTGTCAAATGTTAAGTTTCCGTAATGAAATTTTTCGTTTGTTCTGAGAAAATTATCCATAATACAGTTATTATTTCATGAGATAAATGCGCTTGAATGATTGTAGTTTTTAAGTCTACTAATTCAGGCCTTGAATCAACCATGAGATTTTAATTATTGATTATTTTTTGTATTATCAAGGGCATTGTCTCTGATAGCACTTTGCCTGGCTGCTACTCCTGCGGCCTTGAGATCGTATCTCAGTCAGCTTTGAATGTTTCCACCATGTCATCGTTCATCTCATTACCCACGAACAAGTCTCAGACTCATTTGTGCATCAAGCAACTCAGTCAGCTTTGTATGTTTTCACCTTGTCATCATTCATCTCATTATCCACGAACAAGTCTCAGACTCATTTGTGCATCAAGCAACAGAAAAATTTGTAATTTGCAAAAGTTCCACAAACTATTATTGCATTACTTGTAGCACATCATCACCTCGTCAACACTCCTCTTTATCTTTTCTTTTACTTTGATCTACTCGTTATTTTCTATTCTTAGTTTGTATAGTTATTAGTTGTACGACCACTTTCTCTTGTTAATTTTATAATTATTTTCTAAGTTATTTGAATTAATTGTATTGCTATGTTAAGGAGTTATAACTTACTTGATGCCTGGGTTGTTGATAGCTTTCGGATCTCAACCCCTACGACACGGGGACACGGTGCCGTCGTGTCGCCCAGTGTAAAAACGGCCATTGGAAGGTTGTGAAAAAATGAATAAACTATGGTTATATTATTCTTCAGCAAACTAATTTTATAATGTTTACTACAGATGTACATTGATCCAAAGAATCCCCGCCATGCCCACGAAGAAGCCATAACATTAGTTACTTTGGCAGATACCAGTCATGATGGAAAACTATCATTGGCCGAAGTGCTTAACAAAATCGACCTTTTCCTTGGGAGTAAAATGGTGGATACTGCAAGGAGTTTCCATGATGAATTCTAAACTGCACTGGTGAGCAATTTTTTCACTTTTCATATCTTTTAACTGAACTCTCAACCTACAAGTTTAAAATATTATTTCTCAAATTGCTGTATTATTTCCTGTTATTGAATGGTAACTTATCTTTCTTCACCATGAGTCGGATTCAGACCATGAGTCCTGTCCAACATTAAATTAATTTAACTTATATGCCGTTGAATTGGGTGGTCTATATAAATATTATGATATTGTTACTCAAAAATGTAATAAAAATGGATTGTTGTTAGCCAGAGTTCTAAACTGATGAGTTGAACTATGAAATTCAAGATAATTTGTTTCTGCTCCTTAGATTTTGCATTGTGCAAACTAAGATTTATAGCAAATAAAATCAGGATCAGTACTTAAGAGGCCTTCTCGCCACAAGTCGCAATATCGATCTTTTGGGAACGGAAGTAATGATTTTCTACAACCTTATAAATTACTGTAGCTATTGAGCTTAAAATGTAGTACGATAACAGCAAACTTTATTAATGCCGAATCACAACCGTTGCATAATGAAGCTTTTATAATACAAATCACTTTTCGATACAGGCTCTAAACCGTTAAGAGTATTTGTTGAGCATTTTTCCCGAAAAGCGTCATATTGAAAACTATAAAATTATCTCTTCAGGTGATCTGAACATCTCGCAACAAATACAGTCTATTTATATTCTCTACTTCTAAACTGATCGTCAACAATAGAGGACAATAGGTAATTTTAGTTTGACTAAGTTATCCATAATGAGTGACAGTTAGTTTGAGCTCTGTACATTATTAGTCGTAAGTGAAATAGTGTATGCCATTGTTTCCCAAACTCATTGGCTCCAAGGGCCCCCCATTAAAACCAAGCCGTCCTATTTTTCCCCCACTCCTCTTTTCTGCCTCGCGGCCCATCCCCATGCTATTACTATTGTACAACGAGAAATTGACATACCAATTTTAGAGGCGTAAATAACATACAATTTTTATGATGGAAGCGCTACATGCTGCTACCATTGCAATATGATTTAGTTTTGAGGACACTACATTTTACTAATTATCAAAGAGCACTGGGTAAAAAAATCATTTTTGAAATGTTTATTTTTTAATTTCTCAGGCTAGTCCGCGGACCCCCTGCGCTAGGACCACACTTTGGGAAACTCTGGTGTATGCTAACTAGAGTATGTCCCAACTTACATCTCCCTTGTGTCTTAAAGTTATAGTCATGATACAATATTGTTGCATAACTGTTAGAATTACATCTATAAGATGATTATTCAAGTCCTAGATTCAGTCTAAGTAAAGTGCGACTCTGTGTTAATTTGTCATTAAAATAATTGTAATGTTTTCAAGCCTGCTCATAACAGTTGAATTAGTGCGGGACAATCAACTTCCACTAGCTTCCTACTTTACTTGCTTGACGTGACTCTTGAGGAATTTCAATATAGGCAAGGCAATGCGAACTAGTACCAGTCGCACGACATAGGTGGAGTATGTACCACACGACGCTGCCTATGTGGAATTTAACCTATTGCATGCCAAAGTTAATAGATAAAAGGTTGAACGGTTGATAGTTGTTTTTAAATCCGACAGGGGATTCCTTCATGGATGACGTCACTTGAATCAGTTCTCCAGAATCAATTTCCCAGCTGGGAGAGATGCTTTGTAAATGGGCCTCTCCCAGCTGGTAAAATCAAGAGGTTTTGTCTACCTCTGCCAATTTAGTGCATGAATTGGATTTATAATAAAAACTAGTGTATTATTCATATCATTTCGAAAGAGAATTGCAATTTCTAGCTTCCTTCCAGAGGAAAAGTATTTTCGGTGTTTTTTTCATTAGTTATAAGAGATTGAATACATATCTCCCATAAGAGAGCATGTTAAAAATCTGAAAAACTGATTCACGTGACGTCATCCATGAAGCAATTCCCTGTCGGATTTAGAAAGAACTAATGACCGTTCAACCTTTTATCTATTAACCTTGATTACATGCATCACATGCCTCTCTTGAGCAATATGAAGCCTATAATTACCTTGTGTGGGCATAACAAAAGATTTGTCAAGTTTGACTATAAATTCCACTAATTAATATTATAATATTACCACTTGTCAGTTTTGCACTATCAGTCAGTATAGCATCAGTCGTATCATGTGTAAAACATTTCTCATTCTGTTGATGTGAATAACATCGTTCATTTTTATTTTCTAAAATGCAAATTTCCACAATCTTAATAGTGACTTTTAAACTTTGTTTTCAGATAAATCAAGATGTTGAACATTAAATCACAAAATTTATCATCACCCATTCTGATTAGAAAGCTGCTTCTAATTTTTTAATTAGTCATTCATTTTCCTAAAGCCTCGTTTTGACTCAAACTAAGTTTGCAACATTGTTGACAACAAGCTGCCTGACAAAACCATCATTTCTACATTCTACTCAACATTTCCAATCCGACTGCATTCCAGATTCACGTAAATTTATTTACAACTTAAATTCAATTTTTTTACAATTTATTTATTTATGTAATTTGTCTGATATTTTTTCCACTAAAAAAGTAAGAAACATGAAATTTAGGCTATTTGAATTTTTAAAATGCTACTGTATTTCACTTCTCCTGAGTACTTTAGTATCTTGAATATTTTTCATTTAATAAAATTTAAGCATTATCAAATCTTTCAATTTTATCAATTTATACAGCTTTAAAATTATTATCATTTATAGAAACTTTAAATTTCATGGCACAAGAAAAAATCGAGCTGGTATGAAATCAGCAGAACTAGTAGTACATGATTTCATTAAAAAAATTCAAATATCTCAAATTTCATGGTTTTTCTTTTCATTTTTTCTACTAGATAAAGAAAGATAAAAGATCTCAGCGCTGTAGATAAAGTCAACTCTCCACACAGTCCGCCATGGCTTATATGGAACGTGTCAACATTGCGCGTGTATGCCAGCAAATTTGCACCTGGAATCGGTTTTCATCAAATTTTGTTGCAAACATGTGTTTTTTTGCCAGCTTGGTGAGCATTTCCACTTTCAGCAGAATTTTTGGCAACATGTTTGCAGCTGTGTTTTCAACAAATTTTGTTCGAGTGGAGAATGGGGCTTTAAAAGAATACTTTCTAGTCAAACTTTGTCTTGAAAGTTTTATTTTCAATCTAATTAGTGACATTTAAACTATGTTATAGCTTAATTTAGTCATATCATCTCACCAAAGATTTTAGAAACTAGTCAAAATATTTCAATCTGTATACTGTAAATGAATAAGAGTTTATGGAACATCACATCAAATGTTAATTTAGTTGGAAAAATGTATTTTTTTAGGATTGATGAAGCATTTCTCATTAATATGACTGAAATGTTTTATTAGAAAAGGTTATTATAGTCATGTAGAGATAATAATTTATTAAAAGTTTGCTCGTTTGTAGTGCTATTGAAAGTGAATATTAAGAGTTTTTTATCTCACGTCTAAAGTTTTATTTTGTACCAGTAAAGTTCAAGTTTTTCTTAGCTTTGTCTATTGTGCTCATCTTGAAAATAAGATATCTGAAGTTTCAACTATATGCTGTAACTTATTGCTCACGTGAAATTTAATCAAATGTTTGGAAAATCGTCTGGTTCATCATAGAACGTCAGACATTCCATGGTCATCCTGGATTAATTTTTTACTTGCCACTTAAGTTAATAGTAACTTGATTTTTTTAAATTACATTAGTCTTTTGCCTCCTGCTTAAATATATGTATAGGTCGCTCTTTGATAATAACAATTTTACAGCAACATACATTATCTTACTTATAAAATATAAATTATGGAAAACTTTTATTAAAACAAAAATTTAGGAATGTTTTTACACGGTGTATTAATTGTTAAGTACATGTACTTTAAGAATCTTTCAATGCAAAGTTAGCTGATATCATATAAATTTATTGTATTTATTTCAGCTTTACAACTTAGTTATAAATATGTTCTCAAATTTCATACTGGCTGTGATAGCGATATCAGCAACTATTTTACTATTATAATATTATGTTTCTTAGTGTAGGTAATTTATATCTTTTACTAAATATCATATCACCTTCTACTCTACACTTTTTTTAATAGTTCCTAGCAAGCAAAATCAAATAAATTATTTATTATATTTTGTAATATTTGATTATAGCTTGTGGTTTTTGACTGGCACTTCGGTCTAACTGAACCTTTCATTTTCAATCTCAATTCTGAATTTCTATCCACAATTTAAAGTCAAATCTTATTGGAATGAGATAAGAAAGAACTTGATGTATAACATAAGTTTTAATAGAACTATTTTTTCATGCTTGTAAAGAAAATAATTAAATAGTAACACTTCATGAAAATTTGATTTACAAGTAATTAAAAATTTTAATTCATTTCATTGCTTTAATAGTTGAACTTTCATGGAATTTCAATTATTATAAAATTATTGTTATGTTGGGTAATAAATTTCTCTTGTCAATATCTGGTTTCATCTTATTTATTCAATTTAATTATTCTCGATTCCTGTTGATGATTAATATTACCAGTACCATAAACAACAAGTTTATTAAATAAACTATTTGAAAGCGCCGCTTTTAGTGATTTGTAAATACTCTATACTGTATTGGAATAGCCTGGTACCACGCACCATAGTACGCACAGTTCCTCCCAAAATTGTGAGGATTGGAAAAATAAATTTGGCTTGTTTTTCGTGCTGATGATACCCATATGAGTCTGAAACATATGCGTGGATCATAATGATGAACTTACAGCTTTATGCCGTGTCTCCACCAACCGAATATGTCTGCCGAGCATTGTTGGCGAATACAAAAAACGGACAAACATTAAACATAAGGGTCACCGAACATGTTCGTGAGTTCAATTGAGATGTTCGGTCTGTGAGCGAACAGTGACGACCATCCAGCCACTACTCCCATCACACCGATCATAATGTTCGAGAAGGCGTCCACACCTAACAAAGTTCGGCGACATCAGATAATTCCAGCGAACACTGTTCACCGAGCATGGTCGGTTGGTGGAGACGCGGCTTTAGGTGGTTTCAGAAGCACCAGGTAAGTGATAATAAAGCAGATAAAGACATATTATGCTTTCCGGTCACCCTTCCAAGCGCTTCTAACTGGACATCAAGATCGCCCTAACACAACGCCCAGCAAGGAACACAAATTGAAAAAGAACTGGTAGGTAATTGTATTTAAATGTCGTTTTTCACACTTAACCAAAGTTTGTGAAAAATGCTCATTTGAAGCCAGTTCAACTTCAGTTAAGAAGTTCTTTCTCCTATGTTAAATTCGGTGCTCAGCGATCCGCAGGCTAGACTCCTATCTTGCCAGCTCTTAAAATGTTCAATCACCACTGTCACATCATAGTTTCTATTTAGATATCAAACTGCTAATCAAATTCTTTGTTGCTAATCATTTTTGAAGTTTGATTGAATTTTGGTACCTATTGGTAGTACTGTAGCATTAACTTGAGTTGCTATCAGACTGTTGAAGAGAGTGGGAGTATTGTTTATCGATTTCTGGTAACCGGCGTGCCTCCTTCTGACAGCAATGTACCATTACTCACAACACCATACCTGAAAGTATAACTTGGAAATTTCATCCCAAAAAACAGAAGGAAAAAACTTAATCGAGGTAATTAACACCGAGCAGAAAGTTATTCAAGTCACCTTCAAACCGGATGATATCACTGTTATTCATAGAGTCCCAAGTCATTACTAGAGCAAGCAAAAATGTTGGAAAAAACAACAAACTAGCTTACGTTTGGCTTGTGATACTAAAATATTGATAAAAGAAACTACACTATCCCATCTCGAGCAAAAATAACGGACGAAATTTGAAAATCCTGGAATGAAAAGTGTCCATACCTGTACTGCATAAACAATTTATTCTTGGTATTTGATTTCACTTTAATTGGTACACATTGTTATTTTTATACTGAAAGTTTTGAAGTTATCTGAATAGACAACCTCAGTTGGCCGTCTCAACCTTTACTGGTGTAGGAGAGATAGAATGAATCAGAATGACTAAAACAAGATAATAGTTTTGTTAACGGTGCTAAAAGATAATGCATAATTTGCTCAGCTATAATCCAATTCAGATTTAAAATAATAGCTTTGATTACTGTCGATCATCACTGGCTTCCCTCTTGACCTCTCAAAAAGCACTCATATCTAAATTTACTTAAAGGAATGATAACAAAAACCACCGCACGTTGACACTGCCTTCTTCCCGTATCCACCTTGATTTGGCAGTCATCGTCAAAAATGAGATCTTCACAATAATTCTTTCCAGCCAATATCAAGTTTTGACTTCATCTTTAAAAGTACGAGACCTATATATGTGAACGTACATGGTAGATTTATTATACATATGTGAATCAGGTGCCACTTTATGTCGAATGTATTAATCAATTATAGAGGTGGTTATTTCCAAATCATAAAACTCACGACCATATTTAATAGTATACCTATTACAAGTACGGCAGGGTTCATTAATTGAAACCGTAAACTTACTCATCTTCCATGGATGAAGGGAAGATTATACGATGTCTCTGTACCAGAGAAATAGCTTCCGGCATTGATTTTGAGCGAAAATGGTTTGTTTCTTGAAAAAGTTATCTCTATTGGAGATAAAATTAAACTTTAGAAAATCTTTTATTCGGTACTGCTTAAACATTGTATATTTTACTTAATAATGGCACTTTTCAGGATAAAATACTCATTATCATTAATTGTATTACATTACAATGCTGCAATCTGCATTATATAAATAAAGGTTTAAATACCTGCGTTTTGATATCCAATAAACTTACTTGTTTACTACCGGTTTCAACCCTCCTATGGGGTCATCATCAGGTGGTTGTGGACGTTACCACGATGACCCCATAGGAGGGTTGAAACCGGTAGTGAACAAGTAGTTTATTGGATATCAAAACGCAGGTATTTAAACCTTTATTTATATTTATACTGGTATCCGGAGGCCAAAGAATTCATTAATCTGCATTATCTCTGTTCAATATTATAATGAAGCAACGTCTGCCATAACGAGGATAGACTATGTCAAATAAGTTTGGACTGAACTCGAGTATCGAACGACTAATATTATGTAGAAATGTGCAGTTCTATAAGAAAAAGCTATATTAACTGTTAGTAATTCTCTTTCCATTTAAATCATGTTCAAACCCCCACCATTTTTAATTTAATGAAACCCAATTAAGTCAAATATGAATGTTTTTTGACAAAAATGATTTACAAAAAGCAATGCCAACTTGAAAAATGTTGGGGATACGGTATGCAATATTGAGAATTGTCTTCTTATAAATAGGGTATATTATTTATTCATAATCAACAAACCGTACTTCCTATTTAGATTTGATTAAAATGAGGCAATCTGCTTGAATTAGGCACACATTAGTTTCACATTTTGGATGCCCCGTAGTCGAATTGGAAACGAGAATAATCATCCACAAGTGTCAGTTTCACAATACTTGCAACCGTTGAAAGCCACGTAACCAATGCATTGGTTTTAGTTTCTTGCGCCAGCCTAAACCATTCATTATTGGTTGCCATGTCACAAGGGTGAACGTAATAGAAGGGAAAGTTAAAAATGGGATGCATTTGTTGCGTTATTACACCAAAATTACTTTTCGTTTCAATTTGCAACGAATCTAGACTCACAGTTCTACCGTTGGAATCTGATGCATTAAAATATAGAACTGGCGAGCAGAAACTTTCACTGAATATTATTTGATAATCCCATGTTAAATTATCCGTTCCAATATCATCACACAGAAGATCATACTCAACCTCCAAATCATCAGTCCAACTACTATCGTCCACTTGATTTGCTACGTTGTTTTCCCTACAATTTGTCACTTTCTTCCGCAAAACCATCTCTTCACTATGAACGTTTTTATGTTTTTCTATGAACCAATCATCTCCAAGAGCATTCGACACCGACAAGAAATGACGAGCTAACTTGTTAAAGAGTGATGTATCAAAAGGAAGCATGATAATTCGACTTCGCAAACAGATCATGAGAGTTGAAGAGACTCAAAGAAGCCCAGTTCAGTAAGTTTGTAACTATCAACACTTGATGGCTAACTGTTTTTATTGTCCAGAGTAGAATCAGCGTCTTTTGTTTTTAATTTAATTCCTATTATCTCCTGTTGTACTCCTGCAAACAATAAAATAAAAGTAAGTATCTTAGTACATAGATGATGATTTTTTGTAAGTTACATTTTTTGTTAAGACTTACATTCAGTTGAACTGCAATTTCTGAAGATGTGCAACATTGGCACGAAACAATCGTCAAATACAGAGTAGGGAGTGATTCACATGAAAATCTCTTTACAATTATTATGAAAACGAAACTTAACTTATCAGAATTCATGTAATCAAGTATTAAAATATATTATGTTATTTAAAAGTGAACATGCAATTTTTATGAAACTAACTTTAATTATGGATTAGCTAATTAATTACTGACACGTTTCAAGCTAACTAGAAATTGACTATTCATCTAGTACTAGGAACGGCAAAGGAAGAGCGAGTTGCAGTTATAGCATTATAGAAAAATTGAGTAAACAACAGATGCAACAGCAATGCTTATTGCAATTTATTGCAAATAGCACAATAACAATCACACCAATAGAAAACCTTAAACTATGTAAAAAATATTGTATCAATAAAATTTATTTACAAACATTGTTAGTTATTATTCGCCCAATTTTTCTCTTATTGCGAATTATTCAGTGAATCACTATTTAGAATTTCAAGCTTAATCCGTGCACCGTCGGGAAGCAGGCAAGGAGCGCTTTAAACACTTTTAGCTACTTTTATCGAATTATCATATTCGTAAATGCTTTGATCTCAGAGCTCAAGAGCCAGTTAGATTCTTGATTATCAAGTTAATAAATTTAATACCAGGTTTATACATGTGATTCATTGAACTGAAAGAATGTGATACTTATTCAATATCACATTAAACTAAGCAAATATTGTATTTAATGATCCAATACATTAAGTTACCTTCTGAACATGCCCATAGAGTACAAGTTTGAAATGTGGAGTCGTTTTGTAGAAAGTCTTCAAACTTCCTGGTACCTCCCCCCCATCCGAAGTAATGTGATTTCGCAGCTAAAATTCTAATTTTTAATTAAGGAATATATTATAATTTTTTTTGTGAAAATGGGATGAACTAGATTCTTGACGAATTTTCCATTTGGGAATGGGAGGAAAATTGCATTTCGATTGCAAATAGAGAGTAACTTTATAAGAAGAATGATGTCATTGATCTAATCTCTGAATTATTGGATGGTTGCCAGGAGGGGGGTGAGCTAATTTTGAACAACTCAAAGATTGAGATAATTGGGAAATTCTTCTTCTCATCAGATAGAGCATAAAATCTCTGGAGGACCTCACTAGAAATTTTTTTGGAAAAATAATTCCCTTTGAATTAGGGGCGGAAAACTAAATTTCACTGGAAAAATGGGGGTGAACAAATTTTCAACTTTTTGTTAATGAATATTTTTTCTTTTGATGATTAGAGGTAAATATTGAGAGCAGGCTGATGCTAACCCTTTTTTAGGTAAGGGGGTGTCATTATGATATCAAGTCCTTTTAAGTGAGAAGTGCTGGGCGAGATGCTATTCACATAGTTCATATTTTTTATAATAATTAAAGGATACACAGTGCCTGATGGTTCCAACTTTTCTTTGAACACAGAGAGCAGTTTTCCGTAGCATTTTGTATTATATATTGTAGCTGCTGTTAGGATCACATCGTACCTTTGAAAACACAATAGCAATAATAGTAAATATATAAAAATCAAAAATAGCATCGGAACCATGTGATTTATGTTATGCATTATTTCGATCCATCACCTAAGTTCAGATTGGAGAATGCATGATTCCAATTCTTAGTATTTGCGATGGTTGTGTTTTGGTCAACATCAATATTCATTCATTTTAATCCTTTTCTATGTTGGAAAATTGACATTTGACAATGATGCCGTGTAATTAAATGACCGTCTCTAGAGGCCTGAGTGCCTTTCTTTTCAACGATCATTGAATGAGATAGCAGTCTTGAAACACCAATAAAAAAATGACAGGAGCCGTTTTACCAAGTTTCTAGATTCGAACTAGAACCAATGGTACTCTTCACCTTACAAGACACACAAGAAACTAAAAACCAAGCAATCAAGATTCTATATTTTGTCATCGTTGAGAATGAGCGATAAATCAGTTGACAGAACAAAATTTGTATTGTTATGCCATACTAATTTGTCATTTTACATTGTCTGATCTCAATGAGTGAATTAATCTGAAGTTGATTAGTTGCTTTTTCATGACACATAATATGAAAAGACTTGAAGTTGGAATACTTGGTCCTACTTACTTGAAATCATTCAATTCGCTGAAGTACGCCCAGTCTCCAGCATAAAACTTGCATTTTTCCAGAGATTCATTACATGCTTGAAGATTTTTCAATGCGTTCGGAATTGTTATATTCTTAATTACACTGTCATTCTGAAAAAACTATATGAATAAGTAACAAATAAATTGACAATCGGTTATTGCTAATCTATGCTACAATGTCAAGTTTGATTTTGTTTCGCATTGCTATTCTACAGTTTCTGGCAATATTGTCAAACCTCACCTTTAACCCAATCAAAGCAATTCTTGTTATACATTAATTTGCTACCAAAAATGCTTTGGATTACTTTATAATAAATAGATAATTCATATTTGAGAATACACCTCTGATAAATGGAATTGTTAATGTATTTGGAAAAACTTTGAATATTCGAAATAAAATAGAAAACTGGCATTTGACAAAGATTATCTCTAGATACCTGAGTGCCTTTCTTTTGAACAATCAATGAGATAGTAGTCAATCAATGAGTAGTCTTAAGTCACCAATCAAAAATTACAGGAGCCGTTTTACCAAATTTCTAGATTAGTACTAGAATTAATGGTTCTCTTCTCCTTACAAGACTGATGGTTCAAGACCTATGCTTTAAAAGTACATAATTTACCTGAACGGCGACTATGTAGAGGCATAACAATATCCTGTAACTTTCATTTGAATATCAAATATATTTTTAGATTTTTAACGAGTGTGGTATATTTACTTTCTGGATATACCTAAAATTATTTAAATATTTATTCGGAAATGGAAAGTCATTTTACAGGAGTTTTAATAATTTAAAAAATTATATTATAATTGGAACTTACATAATCCTGAAAATGTACTGCTTCAGCGCCTAAATAGATTGATAAAATACCAAGAAAACCATTGCCACATCCAAGGTCCAAAACTTTCTTTCCACTGAACCTTTCTACTGGATTATTTAGACATAAATATTTCATCAGATCATAAGTGCAATCCCACACCTTGAAACCACCTGAAATTTGATGAAAAATAAATTGCATATTATTGTACAAGGTACTTCATTTATTTCGTTGTTGATTATTCATTTCTGATTCCACAAAAAAATTATAAACCACTGTAGTATAATTCTATCTCACTTTCTCTATTCTAAAATGTAACTGTTCGACGATAAGCAGCAACAGCTTGAAAAGAACATGGCCGTCACACAAAAGTGAGAGTACATTTTCACAAAGCATAAGAGTAGTCAATATATTCATTCATCATTTGTTGTAGGCAGAATTGTGTAGAGCTTTTGCTAAATTATGTAGAATCGAAAATCAATATATTTTTGGTGCCGTAATATTTCACTTTGATTAGTTGGTGACGACGTTGATATAGCTGAATTTAAAAGACCAAACCATTTTTTTTATAAAGAAAGAATAATTACAAAACTTTATAATACGATGAACAAATTAATGAGAATCTTTAAACTTCACTGTGAAAAAAAAACGTTTGAAGAAAGGAACCCCAGTATAAAAAATGAAAATATGTGTTGTTCTTAAGAGTCTAGTTATTTTTTAAGCGATCAAGTGATTGGATCAAGAATCAAAACAAGAGAAAATTGAAATGAGGAATAGATTATAAAAATGAAATGCCTAGCTTTCAACATACTTAAAAAAAAATAAGGTTTCAATAGATTTTCACTGTGGTGTGCTCCAGAATATATTAGCTGTGTCATACGGTGATTTCTGTAGTGACAGAGCACATGCTTCCTACCTCGATGGTCAAGGATCCGATTCCCGTTCTGTCTGTCATCTATGAATAGTTGTTTACCCCTTAACCATGTTCAAGGCCTGAACTGAAGTGGGTTACCATTCGGAAAAAGTGTTTGAAAGACTTTGCTTAGAATCTGCTTTTCTGCATTCTTTGAGTGATTATTCTGCATTTACATTTCTCATCCTAGTATTATGTGAGTACTTTGTGAAATGTCTGTAGGCTAGGCATTTCAGTTTCCCCCCCTATTTTTTTCAAGGTGATATCAGTGTATCGGTAATTATATTGGAAAAATAAGGTTCAAAAATAATTGTAATGATATTGTTGGGGCTTCCATGTTCAATTATTCAACTAAATATTCAAATTACAAATCGGAATGATTGGAATGGCGAGTACTGGAAATTCACATGACTTGTAAAGAGAAATGGGAGAAATTGGATAACGAATACTTTCGGAAGTGTCACAACTTGTTTTTCACTTAGTAGAATGGTTCCAATTTTTTTTTTTATATCACCGAAAGTTTAAAAAACTGAATTTCTATACCGCTTTTAAAGTGAGAAGAAACTTGAAAATCGTTCAACAGATAAAATTTGGCATATTCCGAGCAACTGATTGCCAAAAAAGTAGAAACTAATATAGAATAAGTCTAACTGAACTTACCCTCATATTGACCTTCTTCTATATCAGCCTTACAAATCGCTCTAGAATGATCAACTTCAGACGATAAGTAGTGTATTGAACGATCAATATTGAAGAGTTTTTTTGACAGCCACTTTCCTTCAGTTAACAGGTCTCTATCAGATGCAGTGGGGGATATTTCAACTGCTGGTCGCCACTTCAAATCAGGATCAGTAATCTGCACTGAAATAAAATCAAAGACAAACTAAACGTAACTTAAGTCATAAGCCGGAGGATTTCGATTTTTACTTTAGGAAGAAATAGTTCGAAGCAGACGAAAATGTATAAGAATAATATAGATTACTTTCTTGACAATAGCCAAAAATCGTTAATTAAAACTTTTACCCTACTAATTATCTGCCGGTCAAGGATACGTAGAACTTCATGTTCAATAATTTAGCAACAAATTGACATTAACCGCAGTCGCCTGTTAATTTAGGCAGCCTGTTAATTTATTCAATTAACTTTTGACTCAAACTCAGAAAATCTTCAACCTAGATCCTTCATACCGCTTGATAAGCTTACTGGGATACTGCAGACCTGCAGTGAGATGCTGTTGTAATTTTGGATGGTAATTCCGAGTGACGACCAAATGAAAACACGTGCATCTATCCTCCGAAGATTGGAAATTTTTGGGAAGGTTTTCGGGGAACTCCCCCGGAGATTGTTGATAAAATAATCACTCTAAAACCTCATTTTCATCAAATCCAAAAACTGATGCTACCATGACACTTGATATCTATATCTACTGAACAATATTAGAAATATTAACTAGTAAAACACTATTTAGGAAGGAGTCTTATTTGTCGCGGGCCGTAGTTTGGAGACCCCTGGTCGAGACAATGATCAAGATTCTGGATGGGTAGTCTTCACATTTTTTTGTGAAGTTCGGAATCTGTGAAAACTATATCTTTTCCATGTGTACGTCCATTATGATAAGGCACAAATTGAGTACGTAGATGTGTGACCTTTATTTGATTGTGTTTTGTGTAACAGATAAACAAATAAAAATAATAAAATACCTGCTGTCTTGTAGCATTAACATAATACGAATAACCAATAACAGTAAGCCATTCCAATTAAAAAAATAAATGATCACCTTTAGTTGTATCCGTATCTAAAATTCTAACTTTATCATCATCACTGTTGGAAAAATTAAATTTAAACATGCTTATTTACGAGCAAGTTATATAAAATTGAGTGATGTTGCACATAACAGAATGTGATTGAAAATGGAATAAAATACAAGAGAACTTAACCTGAAAAACATTATGCAGAAGCTGATCTGTGATCAGCAGTTGCTGTTGCAGGGATGCAGAGTGCCAACTGCTAAAACACTAACATCGTGCCATGCAATTTGAAAAAAGTAATCTAAAACAACCTCTATCGATCAAACTATGAGAATAATTCTTATTGTTTAATCTTTATAAATATTTTATGCGTTTTGAAATCTTTTCTATCGTTGGTCCACATAATCATTAATGAAACTTGGATGAAGTCTATGCTGGCTGCCTGATTTTTAACCGGGAGAGTTTGAATGTCACGGAAAGTTATGGAATCTACATTTTTAAAATAATACTAGCTGGCCCAACGCGCGTTGCAGCATTCTCATAAAAATTCTCCTTGATTTTATTATTTGCCAACTTCCGCTGAGGTTACATTTCAAATTAGGAAAGAAGTTAGTTCTCGGGCTCTTCCAGCTGATCATCATAGAGGCTTCGTTGGTTTCTTAATAACCACCTCTGAATGAAGAAACATTTCAAATTTAAACCTCCTATGACTATAAGGGTAGAAGCTAGGTTTTTTATTTTATTATTCCCCACCTCCCACTGAGGCTGCATTGGTTAACAAATGTCATCAACCTGGCATAATTACATTTCATCATACCCAGTCGTATGTTTCCTACATATTGTAAGGCTCCGACTGTACGGTAGCCTACATGCAAAGTGCAAAGTCTTTTGCTGTTCAAAGACAGCGTAAATAACGTCACTAAGGAGCCTGCCATATGATTAAAAACTGTTGACTTATATATCAGCTGTTCTTTTAAGCTGTTTGGCTGGCAAGTTCAGTAGGTTAGGTCTATAAAATTGTTTAATTAATAATAATTATTAGCTCCCCTATTAAAATTTATGGTCAGAAACCATCCCCAATATTCACACAACATATTCCCAAAGTTTCATGCCGATCTGTCAAGTAGTTTTGGAGTCTATAGGGAACATACATACATACAGACAGACATTCATTTTTATATAATTATATAGATAACTAGCTGACTCGACACGCGTTGCTGCGATTCTCATAAAAATTCTCCTTGATTTTATTATTCGCCACCTCCCACTGAGGTTACATTTCAAATTAGGAAAGAAGTTAGTCCTAGGGCTCTTCCAGCTGATCATAGAGGCTTCGTTGTTTTCTTAATCACCTCCTCTGAATGAAGAAACATTTCAAATTTAAACCTCCTACAACTATAAGGGTAGAAGCTAGTTTTTTATTTTATTATTCGCCACCTCCCGCTGAGGCTGCATTTCAAATTTCTAGCTAGCACTTCATTGGTTAACAGATGTCATCAACCTGGCATAATTACATTTCATCATACCCAGTTGTATGTTTCCTACATATTACAAGGCTCCGACTGTACTGTAGCCTACATGCAAAGTCTTTTGCTGTTCAAAGACAGCGTAAATAACGCCGCTAAGGGGCCTGTCATATGATTAAAAACTGTTGACTTCTATCAGCTGTTCCTTTAAGCTGTTTGGCCGGCAAGTTCAGTAGGTTAGGTCTATAAAATGGATTAATTAATAGTAATTATTAGCTCTTCTATTAAAATTTATGGTCAGAAACCATCCTCAATATTCACACAACATATTCCCAAAGTTTCATGCTAATCTGTCAAGTGGTTTTGAAGTCTATAGAGAACATACATACATACATACAGACAGACATTCATTGTTATATATATAGAAGATGTAGAGACAGACAAGCTGGGCATTCACGTTCTGATTTGCAGTACCACTTGCAGTCCAACCTACAAGGTTGGATCCGAAAACTGAACGTGAATGGGCTTGTTGGATGGTTGGAATTATTGTAGATGGACGACTAGAGGGACGACTTCCGAATGTCGACGGTGTTGGAGCGTGTGTGGGGGAGTCGGATCAAAGTCGTCCAACTTATCTGTCAGTGCATGACCTTCGGGTAAGTTCGGGCAACTTCGGTTACATTTTTCGGCTCGAGAGCGACGTTCACAGCTGTCTAGGAATAAAGTTGGATTGCAAGTAGGAGCGTGAGTGGAGTCGACTATCCATCTAGCAGTACTATTAGCAGTACTGCAAGTTGGAACGTGAATGCCCAGCTTTACACTTTTCGGCTCGAGAGCGACGTTCACAGCTGACTAGGAATAAAAATGGATTGCAAGTAGGAGCGTGAGTGGAGTCAACTATCCATCTAGCAGTAAAGCTGGGCATTCACGTTCCAACTTGTAGTACGACTTGCAGTACTGCTAGATGGATAGTCGACTCCACTCACGCTCCTACTTGCAATCCAACTTTATTTCTAATCAGCTGTGAGCATCGCTCTGGAGCCAAAAAATGTAACCGAAGTTGCCTGATGTTGCCCGAAGGTCAAGCACTGACTGAGATAAGTTGGACGACTTTGATCTGACTCCCCCACACACGCTCCAACACCGTCGACAGTCACAAGTCGTCCCTCTAGTCGTCCATCTACAAATCCAACTATCCAACAAGCCCATTCACATTCCGTTTTCGGATCCAACCTTGGAGGTTGGACTGCAAGTGGTACTGCAAATTGGAATGTGAATGCCCAGATTAAGTTACTATTAGCAGTACGTACTGCAAGTTGGAACGTGAATGCACAGCTTTATGAACAAAAGACGCCTCAAATTTTATGGTCTCATCATTCCAGACAATAGGCAAACAAAAAGAATTGAGCGGCTATTGTAAATAATGGGTCAAGCAACAAAAAAAAACATTTTTTCAATGTTTTTTGTGAATAAAGATCTTTACGTAGTTCCCGGAAACTGTAAATAAGCAACATTACAAATTTATAAGCAAACTGAGCAACAGAACATCAGGAGGTAGTTGAAAAAAATCTGCAAGATAGGGTTTGTGCCATGTCAAGGAGTCAGTTTCATAAAATGTGAGTCAAACGACAGAAGCACAAGTTTGTTGATTGTTGTTTGTTGCCATTTGAGGTTATTGGAGCGTGCCTTGCTGTGTATCTAAATAGTCTACGTCTTTTTATATCTACTTGAATGCTGTGCTTTGATGTATTAATTCCATATTATAATGGATGTTAATGTGCGTAGAAGAAGACAGAAAGGTGAAGGATGAGCTCAGGAAGAAAGAAAATGTCTTCGAGCTGAAGGAAAAGACTATGTTAGGAAAACTAATGTACTTGTTCCAGAAAAATTTCCACCTAGTGAGCAGGTATTTATAAGCTCTAATCACAATATTATTTTTTAGGGTAATTGTGCCACAGATGTAAGCAAAAAAATATCACTTGAAACCTTCACCAAATTGTAGTATTATGTCTCCTGATCACAATTATAAAGTTTTTAAGTGTTGGCTTCAATTAAGTTAATTAATTATTCAATATTAAAAACTCACCTTTTGAACAAAACCCCAAAATGAATACCGGTACATTTAGCAATTAACTTGAATTGAGAGTTTAGAATGCATGAATCATTGCAACACAATAATTTACATTCTAGTTTATGAATTATTTACTCATACAATTTATCTATTCAATAATATAAGTATTTTCAATTTGTTCCATAATCTTATCACTTGATGCATTGCACATAATTCTACATAATCTTTTGCCACAGCCTGGCTTTTGGGCGCTTGCCACTTGGGCCTTCTATTTCTTTAGCTTATGAATTTTGACGACTGTGACCAAGATGGATGATAATATCATAGAGTGCTAAAGAATCTGAAACTGATGCTTCTGTTTTACTCTGAACTCACAGTTATACTTCAATGAAAATATATATTTGAAGGATAATACATTTTATGTTGAATAATGATTTTTGACTGTTTTTTCCAACCTGATATTATTTCTGAATGTAAACATTTTAAAATAAAAAATTATCAGAGAGATTTTTACTTTGAATGCATTGCGGAATTAATGAAAACATAATAATGATCACTATAATTAATTAATATAGTGACAGAATATTGGGAGTATATTGATATTATATCATAATAAATTAATATCAATACAAGTTTCAAAATATTGATACAATATATCAATAATTTTGGTATTGATACTCCATCCCTACATTGAAAAAAAGGAAATAACACAATTTTCATTGTTCATCATGATGGAACCTTTGAATGATATGTATTTGTGATGCCTTGTTCCTAATTATAGAGATTCCCAACCAACACAGCCTTGCTAGATTGGACAAATTTACCAAGGTTGAATGTGACATGTGACATGTAACATGTAATTTGCATATGCATCCTAACCTAACCAAAGCCAGCCTAGCCTAACCAAAGCTAACCTAACCGAGCCTAACCAAAGCTTGCCTAACATAACCAAAGCTTACCTAACCTAACCAAACCTAGCATCGCTAGATTTTTAGCATTCCAAGTCAGCAATTTTAGGTTAGGTTAGCTTTGGCTAGGTTAGGTTAATATCACAAACTTCTTTTTTGACATAAAAAACGTCATTGGCACCACTAGAATTGCCTCATAGCAGAGTGCCATATTGCAGGTGAGATTTGCAGAGAACCAAATGTTAGCTCTGTATTTCATATGGTTTGTAATAATTTCATTTATCACAGAAGACTTTTTGGAACACAATAGTGTTGTGTCATTAGCATATAGGATCAGCATATAGACTTATTAGGAATGTACTCAGGAAGGTCGTTGATGTACACTATAAATAAGAGGGTGCCCAGGACAGATCCCTGAGGGACCCCACCTGATACTTGCCTACATCTAGACTTCAGCTCACCAACTTTCACATACTGCTGAAACCTATCAGAGAGATAAGATGTGAATAATGGCAACTCACTATTATTCAGTCTATAGTAGCATAGTTTCTCAATAAGTTGCTTGTGAGGGACAATATCAAAGGCTTTGCTAAGATCTAAAAGCAGGGCATTAACTTCTTCTCTATTCTCAAAACCATTAATGATAAAGGATACTACACTTTCAACTGCTTTAGTAGTGTTCAGATTACGTCTGAAGCCAAATTGGGATGACTGAAACAATTTATTTTTCTCAAAATATTTTTCAATTTGGATCTTGATTGCACTTTCCATTATCGTGGATATGACAGGCACCAGAGCAATTGGTCTATAATTATTGATATTAGACCTATCACCTTTTTTGTATACTGGCACCATTACCGTGACTTTTAAACACTTTGGGTACACTCCATCACTAAGTGCCCAATTAATAAGAAATGTTAAGGGGTCAATGATGTTTATAATTTTTAGAAGTTATGAAGAAGAAGAAGATAGTTTATTCTCAAATAAATAAATTACAACAAAAGAACATTTCAATGTCTTACAGCTATAAGTAGTTGGAAGAAACAAATTAAATTTAAGCTATATAGAAACTAAATAAAGAATAAAAAATTCTATTATTTACTGAAAGAATTTTTGAGAACATACATTCCAGCACACAAGGCACACTTGAAATAAGAATAACGTATTTTGCTGATTTAGTTCAAAATAATAATCATCATATTAGGAATGGAAAGCTATTACTAATTAATTACAGTATCAATCTAGAATAGAAATTGAAAAAATAATTAAAATTAAATTATTCTAACATATTCGAATAAGAGCTTTTCTGATTTACAATAGTGTTCTACCAAGAGCACTACTTACATTTAAAACTAATGGAAGACAAGCATCATCGTAATACCTAATAGAATGAAACTGATTATTTATATAGATACAGAACTGTACTTGAGATAAACACAATTTTTTTAACAATTTAATATGTTCAATTGCTCTAAATTCAAGGTGTTCTACTCAAAAATATTACTATTAAAAAAAACATAATGTTAATGGCCAATAAAAATATAAAGATGCAGAACTATTCTTACTAAAAATTGAAACAATTCATTGTAGAACAAGTAAATTTAATTATAATATTTCATTTCAATTGGAAATTTTTTCACACAAACTCAACTACATTAACAATATGTGAATGAACAGTTAATTAATCACTTCACAAAAACATTTTCAAGTACAGCTGTAACACAAGGAATGGCAGGAATGGCTTTTTGGAATGTGTTTACCAATCCTGTGTTTGTTTTGGGGTGCAGGCAAAAATCACTTGAACACAGTCTTTCTTATGCAGAAAAAAACAGTAAGGGTTTTGGAAGTTGTCAACTCATCTTTTTCGTTCAGGCCTATATTTAGAAAGCATCAACTTCTTCTCACAGTACCAGCTCTATATTTTCTGGAAGTTGTCAATTTTGTATTCAATAATGAAGAAATTTTCAATGTCAACCATATCACCCACTCTTATCAAACTAGAGGCAAAAAATCAAACGTTTTCCAATACCCAGTACACAGGCTGACACTATTATTCAGGACCAAAGTTTTTCAATTGTCTTCCTGAACAGATTGAGTTTTGTGGTAGTCATGAGTTATTTGTATCCTTGATGACCAAAACACTAGTGGACGTATGTTCTTATACTACAGAAGAATGTTGTAATGCTTTTATTTTACTCAAATGACATGCTGCACGCCACCTGAGCTCTGTTCGAACTTTTGGCTTTATGCAACTTAATAAATCTATCTATCCATCTATCTACCTCTAACATATCCATAGTCTTTTCTTTCCACGTGTCCATTGCCCAAAACGTTTGAAAAATATCTTTCCTCTCTTCCTCTGTAAATAGAGCATTACATAATTATATTTATGTATGATCGCTTTTTTCCACTTCATCTTTATGGTTGCAAAGCTCTTTGACTTTCCTTTCTTTTATTGGAGTATTTAGAAATTTCTTCTCCCCTTCTATTTTGTAGCCAAGATACGCTTTTCCAAATACTCTTCTTCTTCAGTCTCATTGTTTGAAGCTGTGTTTCTATCATCATGTTTTACTGCAAAAAATTGAGATTCAGTGTCCAATTAGGAGTTGGTTTCTATGACAGCACTGGGTTCTATGACTGGCAGTTCCAGTTCCTGCGACTCCTTCAAGGTGTTGGACAATTTGCCCATTGGTAGGACTATAAGAGCAATGTCCTCATTATCATCAACATTGGCATCAAGGTGTTCCCATATCATCAATGCTGGGGACTACACCAGAACCTATATAATATTGAAATAAGGAGAAATGTTTGATTACTTTATTTATGTTAATTTAAAAATGTTTACTTGAATGATAAAACTACAAAAAAAACAAAACAATATTTACATCGCATAGATTGACACAAACCCACTTTCTCTAGTTAATTTTAATGAATGAGTGTTTATTCCATTGCAGGTATATGATTTCATTGATTCAGTACATTATACTCTCATAATATAACTCAATAGAAATGGATGATTACATTAATTCATGACATAGTAAAGCAAATTATTATATTGAAGACAGTTCAAAAATTATATTATCAAAGGTTAAAGCTAGTGTAAAGTACTTCAATAAAGCTTAATTTTTTTAGTGGCACTGTCATATATCATAATAATATTGTTTCATTGAACTGCCCTCCTTTCATCGGCAATAAAGAAGAATACTTCTATGTGAAGCCATCAAAGGTGTTATGACTATCTGACAACACATTTTGTAGGAGCTCATTTTGTGTTCATATGACAGAATAAATAAGCCTTATTATGATATAATAATAACAATAACAATAATAATAATAATTAAATAAACGGAGTAAAAACTTACCATTCATTGTTTTGGTGTCTTCCTTTCTCTGCATTACAAATTCTTAAAACAATAATAGTTATTACCCATATTGAAATTTTATTGATACGGTACTGGTACTTGATTTGCATGACAAGAATTCCTTTCGCAAAGAGTAAGCTGAGTGGAATAAGCAATTGAGCTTTAAAAACGACCGAAAGGAAGCTCTAATGTGCAGAATAGCTCCTATGTTTTATTCTCTCGGCTGATGCACTGGATTTACACGTTTTTGAAAAGCTCCTATGTGAATTCAAACACATAGGAGATATTCTGCAACAAGCTAACTGCACTGAACACATAGGATAGATTCTTTTTTCTTCAATAAAAGGCATTTATAATTTTTCTACACATACGAGGTATTCGTCATGTTGTAGAGCTTGAAATTCTGAAGAAAATGATACCAAAAACCCAAAATGTGAATTTTGGCACATAGGGGGTCTTCTAACATCAGCGACGTTATCTCAGTCAGTGCATGACCTTTGGGCAACATCGAGCAACATCAGTTACACTTTTTGGCTCGAGAGCAACGTTCACAGCTGACTAGGAATAAAAATGGATTGCAAGTTGGAGCGTGAGTGGAGTTGACTATCCATCTAGCAGTACTACAAAAACTAGTGGCTACAACAAAATCAGCTGGTTTGTACACATCAATTTCATCCACTGTACACCAGTGTTCATTTACACAAAGTAAGTCACATTGAGTGTTATCACTGAAAACCTCCAATGAGTTTAATTTATTTTTTATTGATAGTAGATTTACATGTGATAAAATGAATTTGTTATTGGACTGTCCCTTATTTGTGCTATTATGATTATTTATGCTGCACATGTTATTTATGATGTCTTGAGTGATGCTTGTAGCTAGGACTGAGTGAGCTCCACTAAGTGGTAGCTGTTTCCCAACATGGCGGTAGGGGAGGCAGCTGTAGACTGGGACTTGATTTTGACAACTCCGCCCTGGTTCAATGATGCCACTGACCCCGCAGATCCATGCCGGGCTGAAGGAGAGAGCATGCCGCTGAGCAGCCATTCAGCAACTGGCGACCATGGTGCAAAGGCTGGATAGCCTCAGAAGAAACCTCTCGGGAAGGGGAGCAGTCACTAGGGGGAAGCATTTCACCCATAAACCTGTGAAAAATCTTTTAGAAAGAAGATTCTTGATATATTGATGGTACCAATGCTGGCTCCCATAGCACACCTGTTATTACAAATTAATTTCTTGGTTAAAGTAATCAATGTTTTGTAGCCTAATGAACATTGAAAACATACATGTTTCTGATTATTACTGTAATTTCTGAGTGATAGTAATTTTCACTTAATAACTCTTGTAAAATTATTTTGAAACAACATTTGAAGAAATATTGATTGAATCAAGTGAGTGAGGCCCAGCTACACAATAACAAAGTGAAATTATGTAATTGATGGCACTGATATATTGATGGAACTGATAGATTGATGGCACTCCATTGCTTGAACTATCTGTTTGTCTATGATGTTATGCTTAAGGCACTTCAAAAACGTTTTACAGAGCTGTAGTTATGTTCAAAAGGTGATTTTTTAATATTGAATAATTTATTGATTGAGACTGACACTTAAAAACTTGATAATTGTGATCAGGAGACATAATACTTCAATTTGGTGAAGGCTTCAAGTAATTTTTTCTTGCTAACATCTGTGGCACAGTTACCTTTTTTAGCTTTTAAGTTGTATTTTTATGACTGGCTGCAGTTTGATATCCCACCCAGTACAATAATTGCACAAGTTACTATATAATATTGATACTTTATACCATTGATTGGTATCAAATTGAATTGTGTATCAAATGTTTTGCATATCAAAGTGTCTGTATGAAACAGAATTTCATCACATTAATTGATGTCTGGAATTGTATTGTGAACAAATGTAGTTTATTGTTGTTGACTTCACAATATTATAAACAGAAAAATAAAACATCTAACAAAATTTTAATAGAGAATAAATAAATATTTACTCACATAGGCTGAAATGTGATTTGTTCATTTTCAACGGCTATCTGGACCAGCAGTGTTCTCTTTGTTGTCAGTTAGGTTAGGTTAGGTCTTGGTGAGGTTAGGATGGCTTTGGTTAGGTTACATTGGGATAGTTGCTATAATCCGTCCACAGACAAAAGAACCTTCAAAATATGAACTCTACTGCGCAGAGAGAGAGAGAGAGAGAGAGAGAGAGAGAGAGAGAGAGAGAGAGAGAGAGAGAGCACATTATGCAGTTTATCTCACTCGCTCTCTAGAGTAGTGGAGGGGGTCAGTCAACGCTTGGCTGTCCTGCAGTGAACATCGGTAATAATAATGTACGAATTGAAAAGGTATGATGTCATCGGTCGAGCAAGTGAGTGAGAGGGCAATAAAGCTGTCACTCTCACTCGCACAAGAGTGGGAGCTGTGGGGGAGTGGTAACTACAGTGATACAATGCGCAAAGGTTCTTTTGTCTGTGGACGGATTATAGCTAAGCGAGTAGTGAATAAAAACATGTTACAGACCGACCTTGCTACAGCAGCTTTACTAGGCAATTCTGATCAAAATGATTGTGATATTTTTTATCACCATCAAAAATACTTTAGCATGAAGCCATAAAAAGGTGGAAAATTCATAGGCTTTTATTCAGTACTTTTACCCCTAAGCATTCCTTAAATGTTTTTATTAACACATCATTATTTTTGTGTGTTGTACTAGTCCTCAATGTGTAAATGTGTCATTAAAGTGCAATGTACCACATCATCAGCTGTTTTGTATTGTTGAATGATACAGAACAGGTGTGTTGATAAGCAAGATGGTATTAATATTTCCATTTGCTATCAAAACTTGTGTGATTATTTCACTGGATGGGATATTGAACTGCAACCTTACTACTTTTTCACTAATTTTTCATCAACATCCTTCAATAATGGAGTCAAGCAGCCAATTCAAAGCTCATGTTTCTTTTTGGTGATATGTTGGTTTTATTTTCAGGTTATATACAACTGTCAGTTCCATTGCAAGAGCTTCAGCCATAGTCAAAAACTAAAACGTTTTGGTGATTTCTATGGGTTAAAGGATTTAGAGAAGCAGAACATGTATGTAATGTCACCATTCCATATTTGCAAAATTGGAAGAAGATGGAGAAAATTGTAGGAACCCCTCAATGAAGAAGACAAAGAACAATGTGTAAGTTCTGGGAGCATTTTCGGTACACCGGTAGCTTCAACCGGTGCACCAGAGGCATGAGTTCCAAGTCCTTTGGGAGATTTTGACAGTTCGTTAACCAGCAGCTGTTTCCGGTTTGGCCTGCTCCGGTGCAGGTTTCATGCACCATACGAAAAGGTAGATCCACGGACTGTGAACCAGTAACCAGAGAGCTCTCATTGGTCAATGAAAAATCGTCTGCTGTTTCATTCCAAAATGGCTTCCAAACATGATCAAGTTAATGCATTCAATGAGGTTATGTACAATATTCATGAAACAGAGGAAATTCATGCTCTTTTAAGTAGTAAGTTTATTATAAAATATTTATTGAACAAAATTTTGTAATTTCAATGATATATTTCCCGTTATTTACCTTAATAATGATAGCTGTTTATGTAGAAATGAACTTCCAAACTGCATATTGCCTCCAATAATAATTATTATTTATTATATGCACAATTATTTTATCAAAATAGGCGTATATTTCAATCGATAACCCTATAGCGTCTTTCTTTTATTTGCGCAGCTAGTACAACAGTGACTTACACAGATTAATTTCAAAAGTATGCGCCCAACTGTACACCGGTGAGTGCTGTACTGCCGTCCCTGGGAACATATGTTGGTACACCAATCACGTGACTGGTTCGGTGCACCGAAAGAATTCTGGTGCACCAAACCAGATGCTCCCAGAACGTACACATTGTGTAAGTTCTGGGAGCATTTTTGGTGCACCAGTAGCTTCAACCGGTGCACCAGAGGCATGAGTTCCAAGTCCTTTGAGAGCTTTTGACAGTTCGTTAACCAGCAGCTGTTTCCGGTTTGGCCTGTTACAGTGCAGGTTTCATGCACCATACGAAAAGGTAGATCCACGGACTGTGAACCAGTAACCAGAGAGCTCTCATTGGTCGATGAAAAATCGTCTGCTGTTTCATTCCAAAATGGCTTCCAAACATGATCAAGTTAATGCCTTCAATGAGGTTATGTACAATATTCATGAAACAGAGGAAATTCATGCTCTTTTAAGTGGTAAGTTTATTATAAAATATTTATTGAACAAAATTTTGTAATTTCAATGTCATATTTCCCATTATTTACCTTAATAATGATAGCTGTTTATGTAGAAATGAACTTCCAAACTGCATATTGCCTCCAATAATAATTATTCTTTATTATATGCACAATTATTCTATCAAAATAGGCATATATTTCAATCGATAACCCTATAGCGGCTTTCTTTTATTTGCACAGCTAGTACAACAGTGACTTACACAGATTAATTTCAAAAGTACGCGCCCAACTGTACACCGGTGAGTGCTGTACTGCCGTCCCTGGGAACATATGTTGGTACACCGATCACGTGACTGGTTCGGTGCACCGAAAGAATTCTGGTGCACCAAACCAGATGCTCCCAGAACGTACACAATGCTTTCAAAGGAAGATCACTGCTAAATATATATGTTGCCCAATGGCAAGGGAGATGTTGCAGAAGTATGCAAGAAAGCTTTTTGCAATGTTCTCAAAATAACAAAAAGAAGGGTTGCTACTTTAATAGAGTTGAAAAAAAGTGATAGCATTGAATATGTGGAGACTAGGGGAAATGAGAAAACAAACAGAAAATTTACTTTGAAAAGCAAGTAATCAATCATATTAACAGTTTCCCTAGGAAAGAGAGCCATTACTATAGAGATAAAACCAATCTACAGTTTTTGAGCCATAATTTAAACATTCATCAAGTGTTTATTGCCTTTCAAAGTTCTTTCTCAGATACCCACATTACTGAAAGGTACTACAGGGAAATATTTAATAAAGAATTTAAAAGCTTGAGATTTAAACAGCCCAGAACTGATACATGTGAGACATGCGACTTACTAAGTGCTGAATCTAGGAGCTCCCCAGGAAGAACACAGGCAAAACAAAAGTTAGAGCTTCATCATTGTGAATCTGAACAGTCTTTGAAAACTATGAAGCAAGATAATATTAAATCACAAGAAATCAACAGCACGAAATCTTCAGCAAGAATGGATTTACAAAATGTCTTGTCACTACCCACTCTCACCCCCAGTGACATATATTACATGAGACAGTTATCCAATTACAACTTTTGTCTTCATTTAGCTGACAACAGGATTGGATACATGTTTTTATGACACAAAGGGCAGGCTGGCTGCAGAGGGAGTGAAATAGCTTCCTGTGTTTTAAAAGGACTGACTGGTGTGATCACAAAAAAAGTTGAATCTATATGGAGTGACAACTGTGTACAACAGAACAAAAATAGAATGTTTATTTTTCTCTGGCATTACCTCATACCCAAAGGCCATTTTAAAGAAATAAACCAGAAATTCTTGATTAAAAACCATACATTTATGCAGTGTGATAGGGATTTTGCATTAATTGAAAAGAGGAAAAGGGTTGAAAAATGTGAAGTTCCCATGGATTTGGTTAATATGATTGTACACGCAAACCATAAACATCCATTTCTGGTAATAGGCCTACTTATGAAGAAAGAAGATTTTTTTGACTTTGAAGAAGGTGCTTTCTTATTAATTGACACAAAAAAATTAAAATTTCAAAAGCACAGTGGATCCGGGTAAGTGGTGCCAACCCTGACACAGTAGAGGTGAAAGAATCCTTCAATGAAATAGAGGAATGGAAAAATGTCAATGTTCTTTAGAAAGGGAGTCAAGTCAGAAGACATAGCAAACTTTCAGCTTTCACTCCTAGATTATTCTGGTACAAACAAACTTTCAGATGCTAAGAAGAGAGACCTGAAAGAAATGATACCATTTAAAAAAATTAAAATAAATCTTTTCATGAGGAGTTAGTTAACTGAGTTTGTTTCCTTTATTAGAGAGTTTTAGCAAACCGTTTTTGATTCTCTTTATATGTTATATGCAATTCAGGTCACAACTGACCTGAAAGGCATATAATGTATAAGGGGTATAAAGAAAACGGTTTGTTAAAACTCTCTATTAATGTAGAGTAATGTGTTTTGCTATAACTTACTGATTGCCCTTAGCCTGTTATTTACAGAACAATGAAGTGACAAGGAACATTTAAAATGTTTGACTTCAATGATATTTTTATTTTTTTTTCAATTGTATTTGAATGAAAATTTTTGTACCAATAAAGTTGATCATAATAATAATTGTCTGATTTTTTCAATCAAAAATATTTAGTATTATTTTAGTTTCTATGTTTTTTAAGTTTTTCTAGTTTTATCTCAAAAACTAAATTTTGGCGCTTGACCTGTTATTCATGATAGCCACTCAATTGTCAGTTGTCAATGGAGGAGAATGGATACAAAATGTTAAAAAAGACCTAGTACTGGCCAAAATAACCAAAAATAAATTTACAATAGAAAAACTTCAGAATAAAACTTTATAAATGGGAAGTTATACCAGAGACAAAACCTCCAAGAGTTGGAACAAAATGGAGTGAAGAGAGAAAAGCTGAATTCACACAAAAAATTAAAAGTAAACAATATCAAGTTCAAAAAATGAGCCATCTTTACTCAGTGTCTTCCACTTTGGGAGTTTTAAGTCTAATAATAATATAACATTATTGTAATAAGAGAGTAGGGTTGTGTTTGTGTGTGTATGTGTTTTTGTATTACACATTGCACAAGAACGGTGACGATTTGGAACACTAAAATTGGCGCAAAGTTTCCTCTAAACTCAATTCAGTGCACCTTCAAACCCGATTTTTTATTTTTTCAGTCTTTTCAAAATTAAAGCTCAAATTTCACTTATAGGCACTATTACTGTTTTAAAATGTGTATATACCTTAATAGGGTGTTTAAGATCCAAAAGGTGTTAGGTGTATGGGAAGAATAAATAGATTAGATTCATGTAGGCCGTTGTTCAAGAGACTTGGTCTCCTAACTGTACCTTGCTTATATGTGTATATACTTATATGTGTACCAAGCTACTTCATATGCAAAGAGAGTGATATAAACCAGAACCCTCACACGATTAGCAGGATCGAGGTAGCAGTGGTACTGTGCATACGTTGTCAGAACAGGCTCTGCGAATTTTGAAGAATAGCATATTAATTCGAACGGATAAGTAGTATTTTTGTTTATTATTATTAGTACTTATAATATATTAATAATTTACATCATTAACGTGTCTAATATAAGTTAAAGTATTTAAATAAAAAGTCAAATTCTATTTTCGAGGTTAGGTGTACCGATATTGATAAATTTTCTTGTAATTAAATAGTCTCAAGTTGACAATTGTAATAAATTAAGTAATATTTCATTAAACATTTAACTAAAATCAATTGAAAACAATTTTTAGCTAGGAAAATGAGTCCAAACAAGGCATCTAAATCTAATTGTTTAACTAAAACTCAGGTAGCTACGCGATCTCAGCAATTATTAACAAAAAAATCTCCAACAGCTCTTAAAGCTACTGTAGATGTAGAAGAAAAGGTTGCTAAACTATTGAGTGATCACACCAAATTGAAAACAAAATTAGAATCATCACTAAAAAATTCTGAGGAAGAACGAATAGGGTTAGTGGATCACATAAAATCTCTGGAAGTTATTGTAAAATTGCAGCAGGAAGACCATAAAACTGAAATACTAAATCTCACGAGTCAATGTAGGTCTATGTCAGAGGAAATCGAAATATTAAAATCAAAAATAAACTTGGCTAATGTAAGATCTGAACCTCTGATCAATACAAAAAAAGTAGAACCTAAATCAAATGGGGAAAAAATAAATAGAAATGGTCAAACAAAAACGTATAGTCAGGTTTTGCAAACAGCAACCAAAACTAAAGTAAGGGCAAATAACGATAGGAAAGGTAGAGTACTGCTCTTGACATCCAGTCATGGACGAGACTGTAGTGACCTACTAAATAAAAGATTAAAAAATAAGTATGAAGTTCAGAGCTTTTTCAAACCAAGTGCCCCTATAAACGCAATCGTAGAGTCAGCACAGGAACAAACTAAAGATTTTGGAAATAACGATTTTCTAATAGTACTGGGTGGCTCAAACAATATAAATGAACCTAATCTAAAACATCTTCCTGAAATAAATGAAAAAATTAAAGAGATTGTGCCACTCAGCCAAAAAACTAATGTAATAATAAGTACAATTCCGTATAGGTTTGATAGGCCAGAGCTAAATGAAGCCATTAAGTCAACAAATAAATCAATTCATAATACAATCAACAGCCTAAAAAATAAGAATTCTAAGCAGTTGGGGATTTGTTTTCTAAATGAAAGGCTGAAAAAACAAAACTTCACTAATCATGGTCTACATCTAAATCAATCTGGCAAAGTAATATTTTGTAATAGGCTGGCAGAGCTGATTGAAAGTCGTTTGCAATCTACTGTCAATAATTCTCCTAAACAATCATCTAACGAACCTTTTTTAGTAAAGTGGCTCAAAACCGGGAAGGGAAACTAGTTTCAGATGATAAATTCATATCTTCAATTATTGTAAAAGACGTTAATCGATCAAAAAATCAGGATAGCATTAGTGGAAGGAACTCTTGTAGCAATCTGATAGGCTCTCAAGATTCTAAGAGATTAAGTAAATCTACTTCAATATGCAAAAGCAACGATAAAGTAATAAGGGATGATAGGGAAGTACCGGTACTCACTGTGTTCCATCAGAATATTCAATACATTCGTAACAAAATAGATAGAATCGAAGTATTTTTTAAAGAAGAGGCTCCTGATATAGCTATTTTCACAGAGCATGGTTTAAAAGAAGATGAATTGTCACAACTTAATATTCCAAACTATTCATTGAAAACGTCGTATTGCAGGACATCTCATCGAAGTGGGGGAGTAGCTATCTTCACTAAAAATGCTAAGAATATGCAAACATTTAATTTAGAATATGTAGAGAAATTTGCTGTGGAAATGGATTTAGAAGTTACTGGTTTGAGAGTAAAAATCGACAATAATTTGGAAGTAGCGGTGTTAGGTATTTACAGGTCACCAAATGGGGAATGGAACAATTTTTGTGAACTATTCAATAGGCTTTTAGAGATTACTACTACTCGTTTTACAAACGTTATTGTAGCGGGAGATTTCAATACAGACTTTGCAACACAGAATAAAATGACAGAAGATTTAAGGGATATTATATACATGAATAACTTGGAAATAAAAGTTCATGAATATACCAGAGTCACAAGAACATCACAAACAATAATTGATAACATCCTTACTAATATAGATTACTCTAAAACAAGACTAGGCGGCTCGGAACTATCTGATCATGACTATCAAATCTTAGAGGTGGGGTTGCAAGGTTATAAATCAATTAAAAAGAGTAGAGTAATGAAAGAAATTCAACAATGTGAACAGGGGAATATCGATTGTTTGAAGCAGAATCTGCTACAAGAAAACTGGAGTAGGGTTTACAATAGCAATAGTTTGAATAACAAATATGATAGTTTCATTAATATTTTAAGGTTTCATATTACTATGAGTTGTCCAGTTATAAAAGTCCCTGTAAAAAACAAATTAGACAAAATTGAAGAGTGGATAACTGATGATATCCTTGCAGAAAGAAATAGGGTTAAAGATGCATATGATGAATTCAAACTATCTAGAAATATGTTAAGTGAAGATAATTACAAAGCTCTAAAGAAAAATTATACAAAAGAAGTGAAAAGAGCGAAATGTAAGAAAACAGCTGAAATTTTGAATAATAGTGTGTACTTTAACACAGCAGTGTGGGATGTAATAAACAAAAATAGGCAAGTAGCTCATGTAGATGCTTATACTAGTGTCCCCAGAATAATTAACGAAAATAACAAATATATTGATGATAGTGTAGACATTTGTAATTTCTTTAACAGATATTATCAACTGGTTGCTAAGGATCTTCAAAAATCTCTTAATACAGGTATTAGTGATGCAAACATGAGGAATACTGAGGGGATTCAGAACGAATTAAAATTCCACCCAGTATGCCAAGACGAGTTGTCAAATATCATTGATAGTTTAAATAATAAAAAAACTGTAGGAATGGATGGGGTATCCAGTGAAATTCTGAAAGAATGTAAAGATCAATTGTTAGACCCTTTGATTCATCTGATCAATCATTCATTAGAACAAGGTGTTTTTCCAGATAATTTAAAAGAGGGGAAGATCTTGCCAATCTTCAAAAGTGGTGATAGAGAAAAGGTAGAAAACTATAGGCCTATTAGTATTTTAAATGTAATAAGTAAAATTTTTGAAAGAGTAGTTCTTAATAGGTTACTTCTGCACCTTCAAGAAGCTAACTTTATCTGTGATGAACAGCATGGCTTCCAGAAAGGGAGATCAACAAAGACAGCCATAGTTTCTCTAGTTGAAAAACTAATAGATATAATAGATTCAGGTGATAAAGCTACTGCAATCTTCTTAGATCTGTCAAAGGCATTTGATTGTGTTAATCATAGAACTTTATTGGAAATACTGCAAAATGTAGGTGTAAATGGGGTTGAACTGAAATGGTTTGAATCATATCTTATTGGGAGAAAACAATGTGTAGAACTAACTACAGTAGTTGGTAATAGTATAGTAAAGAATAAATCTAATAAATTAGAGGTGCAAGCTGGAGTGCCTCAGGGGTCAATACTAGGTCCATTGCTTTTTTTGTTATATGTGAACCGTTTACCTAAAGAATTAATTAGTGGTAGAGCCCTCTTATTTGCTGATGATACATCACTCATTTTCAGCAATTCCATTCTAGATAATTTAGAAATAAGTGCCCATATAGGTGTGCAGTCTATTGTCCAATTTTTAAATCAGTTGAAATTAACTATAAATAGTAAAAAATGCCAATACCTTCAATTCAAAAACAAACATAATTTAAATGAAGATAGGGCTATAAACGTGTTTGTAAACGATAATCAATTAGACCAGGAAGAAAAAATTGCATTTCTAGGAGTTACGTTGGATAGACGATTGACCTGGACTCCATACATTGAGAAAATATGTAGTAAAATTTCATCTGGGGTATTTGTCCTGCGACAGCTTGCTAGATTGAATGACAAAAAGTTACTTTTTACAGCTTACCATGGGCTCTTACTGTCACATATTAGGTATGCTATCTTAGTATGGGGTAATTCATCAAAACAAAATCTTGATAGGGTGTTTAAGATCCAAAAGAAAGCGGTTAGGTGTATAGAAAGAGTAAATAGATTAGATTCATGTAGGCCGTTGTTCAAGAGACTTGGTCTCCTAACTGTACCCTGCTTATATGTGTATGAAGCTACTTTATATGTAAAAACGAATGATATTAACCAAAATCTTGATGTACATGATTATAATACAAGACGCCGAGGAGATTATCACTTGGTGAGTCACAATAGTAGCTTATTCAAACAAAAACCTAGTTATATTGGTAGGAAATTCTACAACAAGCTACCGCAGTTTTTGAAGAGTCTTGAAAATATAGAAATATTTAAAAAACAATTGAAGAAATATTTAGTTGATAAAGCTTTTTATAGTGTACAAGAGTTCCTTTCACATCAAAATTAAGCCTCACCTCAACTAATTGGAAGTAATTATGGTATCTAGTGTATAATATTGTTGATCTGACTTGTCTTATACTCCTTAACTGGAGTCTCCAAGACGTAATCTACAAAAAAAAAAAAAAAAAAAATTATAATACAAGAAGCCGAGGAGATAATCATTTGGTGAGTCGCAATCGTAGCTTATTCGAACAAAAACCTAGTTGGTAGGAAACTCTACAGCAAGCTACCGCAGTTTCTAAAGATTCTTGAAGGTATCAAAATATTTAGTTGATAAGGCTTTTTTTAGTGTACCAGAGTTCCTTTCACATCAAAATTAAGCCTCACCTCAACTAATTCATATAGCAATTAACAAATAGTCTATAAAATTGCTGGTAATATGGTATGCATATAATTATTGTTGATCTGATTGTCTTATACTCCTTAACCAGAATCTCCAAGACGTTATCTACAGAAAAAAACGTAAATGCTAATGCTAAAAACGTAAAATCAGTAAATGCTAAATATACGACATTCTCCAGGTTCATATATCAATCATTCTTATCCTTTTCGTCTTAAACCTTGAACCAAAATAAATATTTAGAAGATTCGGTTTGTCACATATGTGTCAATTTACAAATACTATACTATAAAGATTCTTCTATAATTATTAGAATGAATAGCTTGAATAGATAATAGTTAAAATTCAACAACATCTATGCTATTAGACTGATGTGTTCAGTGGTGCATTCTCCAGTATCACAGCTCATACCTTTCTAATATCATTAAATAATGTAAAACCCAAGAGATCCTTTCATGAATCTATGTCGACATAATTCAAATATATTCCAGTTTGTTTTCGTTTTTTTAATAAATTAAAACTATTTATCATCATAGTGTTTGAGCCTGTTTCTATCAGGTCCACGGTCCACCATAGGGTGAAATTACTAGGTAGAGGAAATCTATTAACCTTGAGCCAACTAATGATGAATGTCGATACAGGATACAGAGTGTCCCACATAAGGTGTATCACCCCAAGACCTTGAGTTCCACAGCAAATTGTTGAAAAAAAATGACCAGTAAAAATATGCCCTATGAACCTTCGTTTTACAGATGGGATCGATTGTCAAAATGTTCAATATATATATGTATATTTCCTGGTATTGAATATTGAATGCTTAATAACTTTAAACCACAGAGCATTCTAGAATAGATTATTGATCTCAAGCTATTTAAAAAAGAGGAGGAAATGCACAAAGGATTATTATAAAATATTCATTTTAATCACTAAGCCGCATCATTTAGAAATCCTTATCAGAAATCGAAATTCAAGAAAGCCAAGTTAATTTTCCAATTTCGTGCTAAAATTTCAAACAGATTTGCTCAAATATTTTCCCAATCACATTATCATTTTATGGGTTTTCATGGGTCGTTTGGAGCGAGGCAGATGGAAGCGGGTATCCACTTGACGCACGGCTCGGGTCGAGGCACCGTTGAGCACTCCCGTTTTACCGAAAGGCACAAGGCTCGCCCCGCACGGTGCGTCCCGCATGCCTCGCAGCGAGCAGCCTAGGTATTGACTCCCCGAGCATGCGCCCTGAGGCATGCGGGGCGAGCTGCCTCGCAATGTGGATACTAGCCTTTACGGTACCCATCGTCTCAAACTCGTTGTATTTCTTGTATTATAAACAAATAAGTAAGCAGGCTATCCTCTTATGAAACTCAACTCTTTCTTATTTCATTATGTATATCAGCGATCAAGAAAATAAAAAATAAAAGTACTTTTTTTAATACTCGAATGAATCCAGATAAGGCCGGACCCACCAAGTCTGTTATAAATCTGTGATTTCTTCCGTTCCTTGCCCTGAATTTCCTTTCTTTTTTTTTAAATGGAATGAATCTAAATAAGGCCGGACCCACCAAGTCTATTATAAAACTATGCTTTTTTTCGTTTCTTGCCCTGAATTTCCAAAAGTAGAATATTTTATGAGTTTTTCCAAAAAAATAAGGTGACCCAATTTCAAAACAAGTCAAAAAAAGGTTTTTGGTCTCCATGTAAGTCTGGTTTCAAATGTCGATTTCAATTCCCAATTACTTGAAATGTCAAACCTAATAAAGCCTGTGGGGATGGCTGATAAGCCTATAAATATACTAAAGGAGACTTTCATGTTCTTTAAGGATTGTCACAATTAGCCACAACTGATTAGTATGTTATTTTTCTTTGTTTAAACGAAGCTTCTAGATTGAAATGGAATTCATAATGAGAGGCAGAACGGTAATTTGTAGCGGTAGCCTACTCATCAATCTCAAAATTAATTTTTATATGATATTCTCGAAAACGGCTCCGGCGATTTTAATTCAAACTCATGCCAAATCTGATATGTTATTTATGTGCTGTAGTGCTGTGCACTATCAACTGGCATGCGTGTTCATTTCGGGAAAACTTGTAGTGACTCTAATGAGATCTTCTGAGCTCAGCAAAACTAACTTTCCTTTCTTTCTTTCTATATGCTTTACATCGTCCTACTTTGAAGCAGAAGATGCATAACATAACATTTTCTTTAGACCTAGTTGTGACATTTTTTAATACAATAGTACGGTAGTTCAAAATTCGGTAAAAAATATTCAAAATTGTGGAATGGGACAGCTCGCTGCGAAAACAAAAATTAACACTCCAGTAAGCGTACCCGTCTCCGTGTCATGAGTGGTCACATAATTATGTACACCATCTTTGTTTTGTGCAGAATTTTTTTGTGTACAAATGCATTTAATCATCAATTTTGTCCAATATTAAACTATTGTTTCGACTTTTTTAGTTTTTTTTTTTTTAAATAATTATTACAAACATGTCTCAATATACATGTCTCATAAGAGATTTCTTATTTAATTACGATGATGTTGAGACATTATTTAAAACCCTAGCATAAGTTTATTATCATTTTCTTCAATGTGATTGATTGTTTTTTACCTTTGGAAGTCTACATTTAGTTTTATTTTAGTGGAAGGATACAATTTTCGTTAATTCCTTAGGTTGATCTTTCTAATGTTAATCAACTGCAGTGCGCAGCGCCTTGGTGGCTCTCTCTGATTTTATTAAAAATGTTTTTTTTTATTGTGATGGTTGACCCAAATCAGGTTTTCAACCTCAGGGTAACCTAATTATTTTTTCGCAATTTCATAGACTAAATGTGTTGTATTCTTTGTACTGTATTATGTAAACCTTATTATATTACTGAACTATGTAATAATGTAAAAGATTTGCGGGGAAATAAAAAATTTATTATAAAATTTATTATTATTATTATATACAATGTAACATGTATTATGCTATGTGAGGTCTAATCAAATTTTTATTTATTTTAATCTACAAATTTGATTTGATGAGAGCCTTTATTGCTTGCTTTTCACATTCTGAATATTTTTTCATTTCAAGTCCATTTTGTTTTTTAATTGACTTGAGTTTTCTAGTTTTTTCAGTTATGTCTTTTAAAAATCACTTCCCAGCAGTTCGGAATCAGAACTCAGAACTGTAATATAATTCTGTAAAACTGTAATAAACTGTAATTCATATCGTATCATCATCATCATCCCCCCATTACCGATGTTTTTGTTGTGTTTTTTTGCATACAGTAGTATTGTATGTTTGATTGGTAAAATAAAAATTAATTCATTTATCATTTCGAATCATTAGCTGCATCTAAATATCATTAAAAAACAATGAAATATAGAGGAAAATCAGTCCTTCTTGTATGAGATGGCCGCGGCGAGTTGTCCTAGACCCTCAAAATTGAAATATCGATTCTATAATGTTATTACTGTAGGACGCTGACAGCACAGACTAATTATCCATCATGACTTTCTTGTGTAATCCACTTTCTTATCACGATTATTGATCATAAATGATCAAAATTCAGATTCAAATATTCTTAATATTCGAAAGTTGCTTGAGTGTGACACGCCCGATTTATAAAACTGATTTTTCGTTCTTATTGTGAAGGCCCAATCACATGTGCCGAGACAGTGACCGATAGGTGGTCAAATTTTCTAAAAGTCGGTTCTAAAAAAATCATTTTATACACGTTATACAGCTGATGACTCTAAATATGTGAGAATATTCCGTGAGATCCGGCCTCCTGAACAATAATTAACTAACCACTGTTTCGTCACGTGTGATTGGGCCTCAACTGTGACGGTGTACAGCCGTCAAAAGTTTGTAGTAAAATCTTGCAAGTGTGAAAGTGCCCTGGGGTAGACCTTTGTTTCTATGAATCCTAGCATCACAACTGACCGACCCATCAAGTAGTAGACCAGTTGTAGGTGTTTACGTCTCAAATTTTTGTTGCTCAGGAAGGGTTCGAGGAAGTGTTTCCAACGTTGGCCCACTATCCATAGAAGGGCTGTTACGGGAGCCGAAGCTCAATGTTTGGAATTCGAAAGGCCTGGAGCGCCTGTCCCTAACGGGTGGTGGGGGCTTCTCATCGTATACACTGTCTGCTCCTTCCTAACCTAACTCACCACTTGCACTGCTCTGTTTTGATCCAGTGCTGGCCCGTTCGTGGTTCGAATCACATCGTGGTGTGATCAAACTTTCGTTTATGTTATGTGAACCGGTGCCCTGAATAGTGTTCCAAAAGGCTATGATCGACACTTAATAGAACATTGTAAATATTAACAACACTCCTCTATCTAGAATAGTTTTTTTAAGGCATTGGATGTGATTTTACAGTCCTTGTACTTCAATGTGGAAGCGTATTTCAAATTTTTCGGTCGAGATACAACAGCTTATCTTAATTATCACTAAAAGGAAGGGGTTGGCCACTCGGCATGAAGACAGTTGGGGTGTCAAGTCACGAGCGCTCGAGTGTGCGCTTGGAAGGGTGTTCGCCAGCGGTGACACTCAGTTTTCTGTTTTATCATCCCTTACCTAGTGGCCATGAACGCACCTGAAACTGTAGGTCTACCATGTTTCTCTAAGCATGGTTGAAATGACGAGGTGGAACTACTTGTAAGGGCTACCTCACCAATAAAAGCCATACCTTATCAAAAACCTAAATATAGGGGGGGGGGGGGTGATTTTTTCCACCATCTTTCATATTTAAATGTTCCTGAATTGAAATTCCAATAAGCTCTCGTTAGTTGATCAGTTGTCGTCACTACAGGAACACTTGAAAATCCATAACTGTATCTAATTTGCGAAAATCTCAAAATTCTGGGGCCGGGGAAATATTTAAACTCCTATTTTAGCACGCATATAGGGCTCCAACCAAACATGTTTACCAACTTTTAACATTTTGAGCTTAATCATGATAAGACTGTATATGGAAATGAGGAATAAATAAGCATCTTCACAACATACTCTTCAAAACGTGAGTTATTTCTGAGATAGTGGAAGTGATAGCCGTGATCATTAGCAGGAATCTGCTCAATCAGATTAGATAAACAACGTTCTCCTGTGCTCTCTCTGTAAAGGTGGCCGATTGAAATGGCCAACAAAAAAGATTCAGTTCTCTGCTGGAAAATCAACTCCCCGGTGTTTCGGAACCCACCTAAAATTGTTGTTCTACCATGTTTCCAATAACATGGGGCAAGCGGTGAAGTGGAATTATCTGTAAGGGTCTCCCCACCAAGAAAAGCCATACTTTTTTACTTTTTGAGATAAAACAGGATTATTTTGTGAAACACAATAAGAACATTGCGTAAATAGCTCTTTCCTAGTGGAAGCAAGGGTGAGGTCTAATTCATTTCTGTGCTTCAAAAAGGCATTCAACCTTGCCTAAATTTCCAAATTATTGTAGAGGGTTAGTGACGCGTGTTGAGAGACGGCTCAGTATAACAGGCCATATAGTAGTGACAGAGTACTCAAACTTCCAAGCGTTTCTAGTGTTATCAGCTAATGATTCTTGCTTTTGAAAGTTTTGTCTTTCAATTCTTGATAAAAAGCGGTTCCAGCTGAAAAGTTTGAGAAAGTCTCAAATTGGGATTTTTCTGACATTTTTTGGAAATTATCCCTCCCACCAATTTTTCATCACTAGTTTTCTAGTAAAATTCCGGTTTTCGTTGTCTTCAAGACTTATTTGAGGAAATATTGCAATAATCACAGATAACACCACTGTGGTGACCAGCTCATCTACTTCAGTTATTAAGAAATTATTAGGCCTAATGATAATTAGTCGCAGAATAGAGTCGAATAAATTCCTGCCATGTTAATCATAACCTATGATGGGGATAAATTAAAAAAGTTTCTCTAATATTAATATTTGATAATATTTTGTTGTGCTTTAATTTTCGTTTTCTCTTCACAAACATAAGAAAACAATAGACCTATTGTTCAACAATCTCCTAAGCTGGAGAATTAGCTACGAGTATTTATTCAAAAGTTATCTCATGAGCCCGAAGTAATAAATGCCAGTAGATAACATTACTATGAGTTCAACAAGAGTGTCTCTCGTTCCCCAAACAAAGTTAAAGATATGCTGAGTAAAAATTAGATTATTTTTCTCCTTCAGTCGCATTATCTTGCTCAATAAAGCTGTTGTCATCCAAATTATTGCTTTATGACTGTGAAATTTCCACAATTTCCTTTCTAACAAACAGAAAACGCCCAAGCTCTATTCCTTCTTACCCAGCCTTCTTTATTTGGAGGCTCCTCCTTCAAGTCTAGACAGCAAAGCAATAATAGTAAAGAGTAAACTGATTTTCTCTCTTTGTGACGAAACAGAGGTGACATTCTGCTACGTTTCAGCGCTTTTTTCTTGTTTTCCAATATTGCAATCTCTGAAGAATCTTCTTTCTTGCCTTTTTTTCTTGATGGAGTTTCGTGGAGAGTCTCAAAACTTGTAAACTCCAACCGCCCTGACAGAACTCTCTCTAACCCAAAATATAGGATTTAAGAAAACGAACCCATCAAATATGCTTAGGCTATTAACTACAATAAGTATTTATTGTGGTCATTATCGTGGATATCCATTCTTGTTATCTGCAGTATCACTGTATAACTATGCATTCATAGTTATGTAGAACTAAACTAATGCAGAACTGACCTTCTTGAGAAACGTCTCAAACTATGATGTTCTTCTTCGGCGCTTGGTTGCTGTCAGCATCACGACTGTGAATAAGTTCTACATAATAATAATAAGTTTTATTTTTTGAACATAGCACATTATACTACAGTTGAATATCGTCAAATATAAATTATACAAACTAAAAGTAACAAAGTAACAAACTAAAAGGCTACAGTCATAATAGTTATTCAATAAATAATATTGAAGTTATACAACACAACACAAAATGATTATTGTCATCAGTTCAGTCGAAATAAACTTTCATGGTACTAACCACAGTAGTTATAGGCCTAAAGCACGATACTAACGTTCTATTCACCAGACCAACTCAGTATTTGACGAAAACTGACTATTTAACTGAATTTTCGAATCCTAATTCACAGGGAAACGGGAAATTTTCAAGTAACGTTAACCACAAATAAATACAGGAGAAACATACTCATTAACGAGAGCGCGTGATGTATGAAGAATGTAAGATATGTTTCGTATCGAAATTCTATATAGAAAAGTAATGCTTCTTGTCAAAATTAAGTACTTACGTGGGCATAGATGAGACAAGTCTATGACGTTTAAGTTAGTGATTAAATGCTGTCAAAATACTTAGGTACAATGCTCTCAAAGCAATAGCACATGGTAATTAAACATATTTTTACATCAATTTTCTTGCTCTAGGTGGACCAATCAAGTAGTATACTTGCGAGATGGAAAGGTGACATCCATTTGGGCAGTTGCTAGCAGCTGAAGATGGCATGGCTCAACTCGTGCATTAGCAGTCAGGGCGATCGAATACGGCCTTCAGTCAGCTCACCTCTTCATCTTCTGCTCAAGGTAAACAGTCATAACTATCTCACATAAGCCAGGGGTGCCCACAGGGGGGGAGCTATTACGCAGACTGCGTCATTGAAATTCTTTGGGGGTTTCCAAAAAAGGTTTTTTGTGGTAGGAGGGGGTAAAGTTGATAAAAACAGTGTTTAACGTGACGACATTCAAAAATATATTGCGAAGTCACCAGATAGAATGTCAATTAATGATAAATGTAGGGTTTAAAGAGATAGAGCTTAGAAGGTGCCTAGCTAACTTGTAGATGGTCACAGCCTACAAATTCAAACTTTTGATGTTTTTCATGTATTTTACGATAACTACTTACTAATAAGTAAGAACTTCTATAGCAAAATTTACTAAGTAAATACTAAATAATTACTGACAATTCAGTAAATTTCATAACTAAGTTTTTATTTTGTTTTTGAAAGACGCTTCTTTCAATTGTGTGTTGTAAATAACTATATATGAAATGTGCGCCTTTTTTGTACTTCATACAATTGATAAGCTATAACAATATTCTCTTGCACACCTCTCTGTTCAAGCACCCTTAAAAGAAAATAAGAAAGGATTCACAAACGCATCTTTAAATTTTATTATTATAATTGGGTGTTCTACATTGGGTAAGCCTATGTACTTTACCCTGTTTCCCCCTTAGTTGTTATGATTCAGAGCTATTATTTTGCAAAAATTGTGCTATTATTTACTTTTTCTATGGCTGAGACACGATTCACTTGAAAATAAATGAAGATGGAGCTGTAGAGCTCACAGTTTTATTTATCTTTTATGCTTGATCAAATGAAATAAATCCTTTCTTCAAAATTATTGTTGTGATAATCCATTATTCGTGAACTGCAGTAGAACTATTCATAGGTAAAAACTTGTGCAGAACTGATTTTTCTGAGTCGCGGCGGAACCACATAGTTCGAAACGCGTCCGCTGCGACTCATAAAAGGTCAGTTCTGCACAGCAAGTTTATAACTATGAATAGATCCTTTTTGTATAAACCTTATAATAATTGAATCGACAATAATCTTAAAAAGTCAGTGTGAATGAAAATATTGATGTAAGAAAGATTTTTTGAGCTACATTATTAGAATTCTTCATTTAGTCAATAAATTTGAGTTCTCAATGTTCTCACTGAACAGCCTACCTGTTTTGTAGACATCTGCCGCTCTGCCTCTCCTAGGGGCTACTGGATGATCTACGATCGTGGACATATTATGACTTGATCGGCCTATAAATATTCTCCTTCATCTTTTTTTTTCTGTTTGCAAGCATCTCCGAACTCTGAGATCACAACATTCATGCTCTCTAAAGCAAGGAGACCACCTAGACCAAACATAGTACAGCCTATCATTAAGTGCAGTCCAAGGCAACACATAAATTTTGATCACATTGTCTTTCTAGAACTCTTCTAGCAAATATTACACTATATCTTTCGACCAATCGGATGCGGATATCTGTCAAAGTTGCGCTTGCAACTCGCACAGTAGATTTCTTCCCAAACAGCAGGATAGATTCATATCTTAACGTAAACACACAATATCTTGAAGTTCATCAAAGTGCTCCCGATAACAATCGTATAAAGTGTATTTCATTTGCAAGGTAGACTGTCAATCTGGCAACATTGCGATATCATTTGTGTGTAGCTCAACCATTGTTTAGCTTTTCTTCGCTTGAGTCATTGTCGTCCATCAAAATTGAACTGCATACTGCTGTGCATAGATAATTATTTCTTGTTAGTGACTAGTGACGTTTTGCAAACTAACGGACTGTGAGAATGTTTTGTAACTACAGAAAAGAATGATTTTTCGTCATGTTTCTCTTTTAGTGTACTTATTTTTATACCAATCCATCTTAATTCATGATTGGTGATATTTCTTGAAGAAGGGCTTGTTCACTAAAACTAATTCTTTCTTTCTGGTAGTGGAACCGCCCTCACTGTCTTTCACGCAAAAATCACACAGTCCAAGCGTAAATAATCTGTGTTTCCCAGCAAAATCATTTCACCCTATCCAACCCACCAGCTGCCGACGATTATCTCCTTATATGAGTGCGCGAGCTGGATGAATCTTTAAGATATATCCAGAAATCAAAATCGAAGCCAATATGTTTGAATGCTCAGACTGGTCTGTTTGAAGTGAAATTTTTTTGTCAAGTTGAAGCAATAAGGTAGATGAACTCCCTCCAAACTTGGCACTTGAATATAGAAAATAAAGATAAGTAAAATCAATTATTTAAAAACAATCAATAAAAAGAACAATTTTAATTCATGAATGTGAATTTTAGTCTTAAATTCATCTTCAATTCCCAATTTTTTTCCTCAAATTGACTTCTGACTGACTTGAATCACAATGATTCTTGATAATCTCAACAGATACAATACAAGATGGAATATTAAGGAATATTAAGAAATTCGCATAACATAAGTAAGAAGTATCCTTTTAAAATAATTTTTCTCTCTTATCCCTCTTTTTATATCTCTCTCCAGAATTGTCTTCTCTTCCACCTCCCTTTGTCTTCCACTTTCAAAGGCATCTCACTTTCATATTTTCTGCCGCCTCGTAGCAGGTCTATATTTGGAAGTTTGTTCTACGAAATCAATTTGAAAAAGCGTATCTATTTCAATTAAAAATATTTTTATAGGGTTATAAAACATCGATTACATGAGCCTTCTCAGAAGTAGCCGAAAATAGATGGGATAGATGTTAATGGTACATGTGCATCATCGTTTTATGTAGACTATTTGATAAGTTGGAGTCAGCCCATATGGTGTTCAGTTCATTGCTTCTGTGGCTCACTTCAATTTATGACATGACCCTTGCACACGCTCCAACTCTGAGTCATCGCTATAAAAATCAATAGAACATCATAATACTCTCTTCTTTTGTCAGTTTAGAAAATATCTATCAAATGAAAGTGGGGAAAGTAAGCGTTTGTTTTTTATTGAGAGAACTCTTATTACGACGACGGGTAGTTCTATCTCGCCATTTGTGCCATGTAATGAAAAACCGGGTAAATCAAAAATTCTAGGTGGATTCTGAGCCACCGGTATAGAAATAAAGCAGACAGCATTGTCATAGCTGCTGGGTCAGGTTTCCCATCCAAGCAAAATTGTGAGCGCCCGTGACTTAACAGCACGATTGACTTAATAGCTAGCATCCCATAAGTAGGAGATGGAATTATGAGTTGTCATCTTCCTGATAGGGCGAGGATTCATCAAGAATTGAGACATAAGAATAATTGAAAATTGAGGCATAAAAACTAGAACCAGAATAAAAATGAGTTTAAAATTATTCAACAAAACGGTTGATTCAAAGACGTTCTTTCTCTTACCTGAAGTTTCTGCTACAGAGATGTATTCTATAACGTATTTGGAAAATAACTTTTTCTCTGTCGAATGCTTCGTACCACCATTAGAGATTTGTTTGTAAAGAAAAACTCACGTACTTTACAATAGATGTTGTCTTCATCTATTCTCGCTGGTAAAAATTGTCCTTATCCCATACACTTTTCCAATATAGTAGCCTAACAGATGTTAGGCTACAAATTAATAACTATCTCAAATTAATTGGTTGCGAAAATAGGCCTACTGGACTTGGAGCTTCCATTAATCAAAACTCCGTTCATTGAGTTGAACTAGCTCTCTCAGCACAAAGCATTGCAATTAAGTTGATAACCCAATAACTAATTAGCAAGACAGAAACAGAACTGTATTTGATGTCAAAGGAAGACACTTCATATGCCTGTTGAAACTACGTGTATTCATGAATGATAAGGAGACCACTGTGCCACTGCTCATATAACGTTTAGGAACTTGGCGGCACTGGAATTGCTCCATTGAACAGTCGCCACTGTAAATGGAGTGTATGCGAACCTGTGAAACTGATCAATAGAGGACAGTAACTTGAATCGCACTACCCTGGTGAGCTTGTGTTACAAACTAATTTGTGTATTATGTTACACAAACTGTTAGATTGCCTTAGGCAAACTCAATGTCCACTAATACAATGCGTGAAATGCGTGAAAGGTCTTTTCTCACTACTGATTTAGGCCAACTACGATATTGGAATCAACATTGAACAATCTGTTCGAACCAAAAGGGGAACCAAAAATCGAAACTTCAGGGAGGAAGAGGTCGGACGAGAAACGATAGAAGGGTGAGAGGGTTAATCTCGCAAAAACGTCAGCTAAATCCTAATCTGGGACACTTTCCAGCTAGGATCGCTCTTTGTTTAAACACGAGCGAAAAAATTTATTAGGTCTGTTAGATTCGGAATCCGCGATAGGCTTATTAAAATTGTTATTATCACAATGTCATTTTCTCTCAAAAACAAAGAAATCCATACTCAGCGTGAGCACACTAGTTTTAATTTGAAGATTAACTGATAAATTTAGAATTAATTTATACTTCTCTAACAATTTAGAACAACAATGTATCTACAATAGAATTCAATACAGTCTACTGCAATATTTACGATATGATTGTACAGCCCGTATAATTTTTGTTGGGAGATAACTTTACCAGATTGGGAGAACGAATTATTGGTGATTGATGATTGTTGGGTAGCCTACTCTCGTTTTAACAGGAGCAGATTGCAGGCTGAGTGAAGACTTGATGAGGAGCGAAAATAATAATTATTCTGCGGTGCGGATGATTCAAATCTTTATTAGTCGATTGTTGAGAAACACTAATAGCTTTCAAAGATACTATTGTTAATTGAGGTTTAGGTAGTGGAATGGGGTACGTTATGATGGGGGATGTAATTAAAAGAACCGAGAGAGCTATGTCCGCCAGTTTTGGAAGCTGGGTTTTGAGGTACTCAACAAAAGATTCAGATTCAGAACGTGACTGGTTCTCAAGTAATATAACTGCTTTTATAACTGGAGCACAGCCCCGCTGCAAAGAAATACGGGCTCAAGTATCCGACAAAACTATAGACATCGTTTCATGAGAAACAATATCTGCGCTACACACTCAACGATGAAAACTCCATCAAGCAAGTTATCGAATCTGTTTTATTTGTTCATCGCGATTGGCTGCGCCATGTTGCCAAAGGCAGGCCGGCTACCTAGGAAATTGGATAATACAATTTATTGGTGATCAATAATTGAACTCTTGCATTAGAGTGGTAGGGCATGTGAATGGTTGTGATGGGCCACCTCTCCAATAAAGTGATTGATTGCTTGATCATTGCTTGATGTTCTAATACTAGTAATAATCAATATCGGTTATTAAGCAAGCTAGTTAAAACAAAATTAATTTTTGACCATACATACAGCTTTCTGGAGCTCAATAAACATGTCAAATTGAATTAAATCTCTTATAGTGGTACCGGTATTATAGCATTACTTTCAAAAATCATTTCTCATAGTAATGGTGCAGTAACGGCTCCAGCGGGTTGGTCGTCAATCAAAATTGGAAGCATTTTAGCAAAAATACTTGGCCGAGTAGTTTTGAGCATTTCATTGAAATTACTTGGATTACTAGTCTAATCAATTCTTTGCCACTCTGGCAAAAATGTTCCCGCGATAAAAGGATCTCAACTTTTGGCTATCATTTTATCGTCAAAATTATGAAAAAATACAATTCTCTATTTTTTTCTGAAAAAAAAAAAATACAATTCTCCATAATTATTCATATAATATTATAAACTATAAGTAATCAAACATTCATTCATGTACTCTTTAATTCAAATTATCTTATTCCATAGTAACTCATTGAATATACCATTTTAGAATGAAGTACTTCAAGGGCAAAATAATACAATTTCAATTTGGTCTTGCTATAGAATATGAAATGAAATACACATACAGTAATTCAAAATTCAAAAATTCAGTACTGTAATTCAAAATTTATTCCTTTCCTTAAAATAACATACAGCATATTTAATTCTGACAATGTGAAAGATTACAAAATACAAATTTAAAAAAAAACAATTTAACAAATAAGAGTATGCTAAAGCCGCGTCTCCACCAACCGAACATGTCTGCCGAACATTGTTGGCGAATACAAAAAACGGGCAAACATTAAACATATGGGTCACCGAGCATTTTCGTGAGTTCAATTGAAATGTTCGGTCTGTGAGCGAACAGTGACGACCAACAACAGGCTCCCGCCACTATTCCCACCACACCGATCATAATGTTCGAGAAGGCGTCCACACCAAACCAACTCCAAAAAATGTTCGGCGACATCAGCTGATTCCAGCGAACACTGTTCGCCGAGCATGTTCGGTTGGTGGAGACGCGGCTTAAGACTGTACATGAATATACAGTATTATGCCATGCAAAGGTAGGTAGGGAAACAATACACATACATAGTATGATATTTCATTTCAATCTCTATTATTTTGTTTGCTGCTTGTTTGCTAGTGAAGTAGTCTCCCATCACCTGATAATCTCATCACCTGACTCTTGAATTCAAATAAACGGCTACTATCGCAGCTAGTTATATTAACAATAATAAAAGGACCAAACAGATGCAAAATAAATAGATGTAAAAAGTCCAAAGTTACAAATTAAAATGATAATAATCTATCTTTAATATTCAATAAGTTCAATTTGAGAAATAATAGTGTTAGTTGTCCAGTTTGATGAAGTAATTACTTTACTATGACTCTTTGTATTATAATTAATATTTGTTGAAAGACTTGTAATATTGAAGACAATGTCGATCAATTCTGGTGAAATGTATCTATGGATAGAGGGAAGTAATAGTGCCGTAGCAGGTATCCTTCAATCAGAGATAAGCTTCGAAACTCCTGGGTGCTCTTTGTAAGGGTGACTAATCGGATTGGCCAGCAAAAAAGATTCTGTTCTCTGCTGTCAAATCACTTCTCAGTGGTTCGGAACCCACCTGAAACTGCAGGTCCATCTCATCAATCACGATGATCCAATTCATTACCCACGCACAGTTCTCAGACCTATGTAGTCTTCATCCTCCGAAAAAAACTCCAAAAGGATAATTTCATAATTTGGTATTATTGCATCAACTCAAAAATTTTAACTACAGCTGTTTGAAAGTACTCTTGTAAGTTATGTCTTTTTTTGATAACCCCGGTCACACAATACTCAAACGTACTGTATTGGAAAATTAATCGACGGAAAATGACAGGTCGTGTAAGCGTTAAACTTTCAACTTCAATGGGCCTTTTATAGGAAGTGAAATGGAACTGTAGAGTGAATCAGTAAGTCCGAAAATCAAAGGCTTTAGAATGGCAAAGCAATGACCTGCCATCCAGACAACATGACCAACCTTCGTGAGCTTTTGACATTTAGTGCGCTTTTCTTTTGCAATAAATTCTATCCAAAAACAGCCTGAAATTTCAGTGAGTTTTGGGAAGAAAGTGGTGTCAAGAACAGATCTATTAAATGGATATCAGGCCTTTGAAAATCCGTGCCTTTTAGCCTTTATATATCACGATATAATTCTCTCTTGCTCTATGAAACCTATATAATCAGAAAGTGAGGATGTTTGAAACTCTATTCAGTGCACTTCGAAACTCGATATTTTATTATTATTTCAGTCTTTTCAAAATGAGAATTGAATTAATGTTCAAATTTCACTTATGGGCACTATTATTGTTTTAAAATGTAATGAATAGTAAGATGAAATTGTCACAACCACATTTATTAAGAATATAGAGATACTAGTTTCGGATGTTACTCTATTGTTAATTTCAGACAATCTCTGAGTTAGTTCGAGATTGATAATGGAGTAGCATCCTAAACTAGTATCTCTATATTTTTAATAAATTAATGTGATTGTAACAATTTCGTCTTATTATTCATTATGGATATCTTCCACAATATCACTTTCACCACTACAAAAAAGTTTTAAAATGTGTTTAGATGCAGGGAGCTTATAGAACAGCTGATACATAAATACATAATACATTACTATGATGCAAAAAAGATTAAAGTCATAAGCCAGAGCAACACATTTGCTCTGTACAATATTAATAATTATTATTATTATTATTCACAAGACTAGAGTTCAGTTTTAGAATGCAATTTAAAAGTCAATAATAAATTATTATTGTTTCAGTAGTATACATCTGCATAGGATACATACATTACAGGAATATAAAATCCAAACTCTAAACATGCCGGCTAGCAATTATCAGAAAATAAAAGCTTCCTGCACACAGAATAATCATATTATTAACTAATTTCAAATCAACAGGGTGTGAATGTGACCGATCTTAACTATGTTTCAAAACTTATGTTCATGTATTCATGTTTAAATTCCATTATAGAAGTCAAACATGCGGAATACATTCAACCAAACTTCAATGAACTTCTATTTATATGCTCCAATGATTTCATATTTTTGAAATCTAAAATGTACAATATTGGACGTTACTTGCAGTTTTTACCGTAATTAACAAGTAGTAACAATACGGATAACAAAGGTATGAGACTAATACTATAGTATGTTTTATACGTTTTATGGATGAATGTTGGTGATTTTTATGATACAAGAATTTATGTGTAATATTGGATTGAGTATTCAGAAAATGATAGCTTTTTGTTAGAAATTCAAATTTCTCTCATGTTTATGTCCTGCCATTAGCGAGCTTTCGAATTCTATGATATAGTGACTCAACGTGCTTGGAATTTTCTGCGGGCTATTTACAACAGTTGATGCTATTTAGTTGGACGACCACAGGGATATTGAGGTACCGTACAGTAATTTTGTAGATGAAAAGCAATTCTTGCGTACTCGTGCTATAAGGGCCTATAAGAGTTCGGGGGGTACGTGGAGCTTGTGGGGTTGTGTGAGCGGCTGCTCTCTGAAATCTGGGCCAGGTGCTTCCAACAAAAGACGCGTGCTCTTCATTGTAAGCAAGCAATGGCGCGCTTTATGTTGTTGGGTTACGTTAGTTTAGGTGGCGCCATGAAGCGATCTGTGTGATGCAGCATGCAGCAGGTCGCAACAAAGTTATTTAACCATTTGCGTAGACTATAGCATATAAATTACATTACTGTTGTGGAGATAGAAAGAAAGAAAGAACAGTGATTTTCAGCGTTAACTGCTGTGTCAATACTGATTTCCAGAACGAATTAATTACTCTCCTCCTCGCCTTTTAGTTTATCTTGTGACACCTGTAAAATATTTAATTAGAAACTTATCGAAAATGTGAAAATTATCGAAATGAGAGAATTTCTTATCTGTTTATTTAGGAATCTTATCGAAAATTTAAGAAAAATCTCCTTCTTTCTGGATTTTGAAAAAACCTAAGGCGAACGCTTAGGTGAACATCAGTAAGTCTTGTTTGAAATTTGTCGTGATAACAAGTGTCAGTTCTGTGGTGATAATTGCCGAATATTGTGACTTTAGTGAGAATTCTTTTATAATTTTAATTTATAACAGTGAACTCTACTCATAGCTATTATTGTATTACGTACTTGTGCTAAGTAAGTTTAATTGTTCGTTTTAGACGTTTCTTCTTGAATTATTGGACAGTTATTATTTAATATTAGATCGGCCTTTTAACATTTAGTGATTGATTTTTGTACAGTAATATTGAAAGCTCTGTATCAGTTGAACAATATCGATTTATCTGTTCTGATTTCATTATTTTGTGTAAGACATTACTGACCAGTGCGTGTTGTGGATTATTTGTGTAAATAACGTGCGAGTGATAAATCTAAGAGGTGCCAGCATTATTTTAGATTTAGAGCCCGTAACATTAATATCTGCTCCAGCATACCACACTATAAAAAATGAACGATTACAGCCTACTCGTAATAAGCCTCCTTTTTATTACTATACTAGTAGCATTTAATTCTTACCTACTACTAAACACGCTACTGTAGTTCACGACACGAAATTAGGCGGTTCTGAAAAATTGCGGTGTTGCCAGCAGATGATAGTAGAAAATCGCCAACCTTAATGCACGAATCGATTACACTAATCGTGCCATGTTGCCAAGTCTGAAGAAAAATGCTTACGGATTTCAATTGACTTCATTTCTTGACCTGTCACATCAATGTAAACACATCACAAACGTGCAACACCGCAATAATTGTCCAGAGCCGCCGAATTTTGTGGTTTGAACTATGGACCTGTTGTAGATGCCCAATACAGAAAATGTGAAAAATAAACATTTTGGTTCAATTTAGTGTTAGGGTAATCGTACAGTGGTTGAAGACCTTGCGGGGGAGGATTTATTTCCTGTTCCGGGGAACCCAGTGACCTGTGGGACTTGAGAATTGAGGCCTGATGCCAAGGATCTCTTGACTTTTCGTCAACTTTTGCCAATGTCACCTTTTAGATCAAAATAAAGTAGAAATGTGAATTTTTATGAAAATTGAATGTAACTGCTTGTTCCTGACGACAGCCTCCAAAATGGGAAGGGAAGTCTGATAATGAAAGTCAGTAGCCATTTTTTGTGATGAAAAGTTGCAGTCAAATCGTGGAAATTTATTGTAAAATGGAGCTTCAACTTTTTGAATGCTATTAACGAGAGTTATGTGGACAAATGTACCATCGTTTTTGCATGGACTAAGAACTATCTTTCACCTGAGCCGTTTTTCGTGTGAAATGCTGGCTGTTATATTAATTCAAGTCACGTACAAGAGCTGCTTGAGTAGTACGGAGCTTCAGAGAGTACAGAGGATGGCTGTTGGTTGTTGGCTGAGCGGTGCCTGGTGCATTGAAATGCAGGCTGCCAATGCAGGGTGCGATGTGAAACCACCTCTCAACTTCCCACAGTCCTTCCTGACTTTGGCTCAACGAATGATGGATGACTCGGCACAACCTCTTTTGCTAAACAGCCCGGGCAACAATAACCTTTTCCATCATCTGTTTTTGTTAAACTTGAACAGAGTGACGTTTATCGCTGATATTCGTAATGCACAGTAAGTTACTAAAACCTGGTTTAATTCTAAAGTTAACACTAGCCGAACCAGCTGGCATAGCGATTGTTTCCCTCTCTCTTCGATATCAAATTTACACTACCCTCTATAAATATTATTTATCTATTTATTGTGACAAATTTAGGAATGTGAAGGCGCAACAGACTCAAGTCCAAAACTGCTGCCTTCACAAATTTTGAATATGTTACATTGTCCAAAACATTGAGGTTAACACAGACTAAAAATTTAAGATTTGCTAAAAACTTTCACTCGAAAAAGAACAAAATGAATTATCTCACTCAACCACTATTAATTACAATAAACAATTATAGTAAGACCCAATAGGGTCTTACTGAAATCGTACTGTTATCCGTCCGTCCATCCGTCTGTGCTTTAGAGCTTGAAAGGAAGATTCTAGAGTCTAGACTTGAAACTTGGTTGTACAAGATTGAGATTGTTGAAAGCATTTTAGTTTTTAAAAACTATTTAAAAACAGTTTAGAAAATTTTGTTGATGCGAACATTCAGCAATTAAATAATTATTACACAATAACTTTAGTTCGGAAATGAATAAAATGTGAATACTGTAGTTATTCATTTTATAAATTAAAAAAAAAATGGCACTATACGGGAAGTATATGATTCTTTTGATCGTAACTTCAATTGATTGTTGGCAAAATAGCTTGTAATGAGTTATGTTGATTATTCACCGAATGATCTGAGCGTCTTGTCTCACTATTTCAATTTGCCTACATTCATTCTAATAAGTTGTGTCTGAAAATCGGGCTCCCAAGAACCCACCAATGAATATAAACCCAGCCGATTTACTATCAGTATGTGTGAAATAAATCTTTTACTTTTTTATCCAATACAGTCATATCACTAGATCACTACTTTATTCAATATCCACCATTTCCACGAAACTTTAATGAAGCTACATTGATTTACAGTTTCTAAGCTTGAAGGCATATTAACATAAGATAAAGTTTATTATTATTGAAAACCAGGGGAGTCTAATAAAAAATAACAAAAATAGCTTCTTACATAAATACTGTAGCTATTAATTTTATTGAATAAGCCTACACGTGAACAGGAAGCCTACACATTATATTTAGCTCTATATTTATTGTTCCTTTTAAATGTGTTTTTTTAGCCAGAGGAATATTATTTGTGGCCTGGGGGGAATGATTCGCCTTATACATTGCGGCAGCCAACGTGATAAATGAACTTTCCATAGAACTATGTCCTTCTTTTAATTCTAATGGTCCTAAGTTACCTTTCAAGGTCCTTTCAATGTTAAACATTAGTGATTCAGTTTATTAGCGAATATGAAAAAATATTACTATTAACATAGCTAACATCATAAAATCAAAAAACTCCTTTCCAGAAATGTAAGTACGATTAAGGTTCAGTTCATAGGTTGCAAGCGGAATAGGGTAATATAACTGAGTTATTGCCAATTCTAACGTAAGGAAGTAGCAGAAAAGAAGCAATCATTTCTGTGAACCTTATGGGTTTTTCGAAAGGGACAGGGTTGCCTATGTACACGGTTTGCTCGAGAATTAAATTAGCCTTAGCTAGCGCTGAAACTGGAACTACGGCAACTTTCAACATAAAAGCAGCAGCACTCAGAAATAATTCCTCATATCAGTCTACGATATTTTTCAAAAGTTGGAATGATAAACAACTTTTTCAATTCACAAACGATAATACATTGTTTCTGTTAGCTTCTACAACGACGCATTTGAAAACATTCCACTGCTTCGAAAGTAGATCATGATTTATTATTTTTGCCATACCAGATTTGTAAAATTGTAGCATTCATAATGCATTTTCAGATTCTCATTGTGTAATCCATGGATCATACTATAACAAGCTACTGTAATTTTAATTAGCGGTGATTAATTGAGTACTGAAAAAAGTACTGAAAGCATACTATTGTCCTTTTTCTTCCTTCCTTCCTTCCTTCTCGTCATCATTCTTTTTTATTTCGCCACAATTATTTTTTTCATCTTCATTCTTTTTCGTTTTATGTCCCAGGTATCTCTGTTTAAATTTTCTTCTCGTCCTCGTTTTTCATTTCCCCCGTAATATTTTCGACACTATCTTTTCTTCTATTTTTCTTCTATTCCTCTGTATCATCATAATCTCCTGTTCCACTTTTTTCTCCACTTCTCATTATTCCACCCATTATTCCTCCTCGTTCTGCCAACAATTTTCAACAATGACCACCAAGTATTTTTCCTTTCGGTTCACTTCTTCTATTCGTTCTCCAACTCTCTTCCCCCCTCACCACTACCACCACCTTCTCTTTAACAATTCCATTTCACTCAAACAATCTCCTATATATTTTTTTCATTGGTTGTTCGTAATCTGCTTTCGTTCTAATGACTGTTTGTTGCTGTAGCTTTATACGTATCGCTTTATCCTTGATAAATTCTACCATTTTTTTTCTCAAACTTCTTAATATTCTATTTATTATCCAACACTCTAAAGTGTTATGAATGTAAAAGACTAGTAATATCACCACTGTAATGGAAACCAGTAGTTTCCTTTCTTGCAAGGGCGTTATCAGAGGGGTCATGATGGTTATGGGCCCCCAAAAATAGGAATTTCACTGGGAAAGGGGTAGGAAGGACAGGCAATTTCGCAAAAAAGGCCAGAAAATCCCAAATTTGACCTCTCCCCCAACTTTTCAGCTGGGACCGCTCTTGCCTTCATAATCCTCCATAGGTCCTCAAATATTAGTGTGTACTCTATCGCTTTGCCTCATGAAATTACAGTTAATTTTAATATTCCTCTCTCCTTTTCTCTTCTACTCTTTAACTTTCTCCCTCTCTCTCTCTCTCTTACTCTAATTTGTCTTCAAAATGTACTTCAACAGAAACAGACTGCTTTTTGATTTGAGATTACTCCACAACCAGGCTCTATCTCAGCAATTCACTGTTATAGTATTACATCATCTTTCTAAAGCATCATCAAAGCAGTTCCTTCAAAAATAGTAGCCTAATAAGCTATTTACATTCAAAGAGATGATACAGTCAGTACAGAGTTAATAATTCATTTCACATGTGTTATCTGGTTCTTTTTCTCGCCATGTTCAAAGAGTGAATTGCTGTTATCGAGAGAAGTGAAATGGATAATTGATAGGATAAAAGAGGAGAGGAGGCTCATTGCGATGGCTCAGTGAGAGCCATCTGGTGATTAGGCTAGTGTGTCAGGAAAGTGTTCCCTGGCCGCTCCCACAGGAGAAGAAAGCTGAAAGTTCAGGCTCATCGTAAGCAGCCTAGTGTAACCCAGGCTTAACGGGTTTGTCCACACCCTTAGCGGCATAATGATGTGGCGATGTGGCACACCCACACTTCACACTAAAAAAAAAACACTCTTTTAGGACATCATCTTGCTGAAAATATGTGAGAAATTCGAGTTTTATTAGGCTGTTCACTTGTCTGATTCATTTCAATAAAATTTTATTAGTTACGAGAATTCTTCTGAAGAATTCTCAAAAGATGTGTGTATAATAAATTCTGTTAATGTTTTCCTTATAGCTTCAGGTTTTTTTCGTATGGCTGATGTTATAGTGATACTGAAGAATTGACGGCTGATAGAGAGCTTTTGTGCAGCAGAATTCTTGGGGCTATAATTGGTTGAATGCTCGATCGTCACACCCAGAGTTTGATAATTGCTATCACTGATTCCATCAAAAAAATAAATTAGCAAGTTGTTTATAAAATAAATTATGACTAAATATTTCCATAAAAATATTCTTTTTAAGAAAAGCTCAAATTTGGTAATGGAACATGAAAAAGAAGATACAGAAAAATTGTTCAATCATTTCAATATCTATGTATTCTATCGATAATAATTCAAAGCTTGAAAGAAAAAACTATCCTAATGATCGAATTGCAGTAGTACACTATTTATACAATAATCAAGTGAAATCTAGATGAAAAAGCAGATTCTTAAATTCGTTAGTGGGAAAAAATCGGTGATGATAATGATTCAATCACTTTCAAGCTTGCCATTATTTTTCGATATTCTACGGTTATGGTATAATATGGCTGCCATATATAATATGGCTGCCATTCATAGTTATATTAGACCTTTCTGGCTGACAAATATGGAACTAATTTCAAGTAGAAACTCAACGTCTACATCTGTTGAATCGAGAAGGGTTGTTATTTTTGTCTACAAGGGTCGCTTCGGTTTTTAAAATAAAATCTATGAGATTTTTTTTGTAGATGAATGTGCAGTGTTCTCCGTGGGAATGAATAGTTTCAAATTTGATGTTTTTCTTCTGGTAATCGTCTCTATCACAAGAAGAAAGAAGAGATGCCATCTATCGTTGAAATTGTCACTGGGAAGAAATCCATCAACTTTAAATATAAATGGAGCAAGCCTATCAACTGAAATAATTATTATTTTCAGATTATTCTGGAATTGTACAATTGTTCTATAAAATAGTTCAAATATGAATCAAATATGGTTTATTAGTTATTTTTTTAACTTGGCTCAACGATTTTAATTCATACACAATCACAACTTTGTAAAATGTTCTCAGTACAATCATTGATCAGGGATAGATAGATCATTGATGGTTCGTCTATGGTACAATGTACTGTTTAGTTTAACTGCAATAATAATTATTGTTCAATTCAATGGATATACCTACCACTGTAAATCAAGTAATTCTCACAGTGTTAAAGTATTAATTTCTCTCTTTCCATACCTCTACTTAGAGCATAGAAGAATATTTAAGTTTCTATGCACCTTCACTACATTTTGCACAGCGCTTACCGCTCAGCAACTTAAGTCACGATGGGGGATATTCAGCTAAAACTATCCGATCTCATCCACTGAGCAAATTTATCCAAGAAGATGATAAAATCTTATCGGTTGCTGATCTCAATATTAGTTGGTGCGAATACGGTCGTGTTCATCCTCACAATAACCGATAGTTTGGAGCACATCCTGAAGATTGCACTCCTTGCTAAATATCCCTTGATCGTGTTCTTGGCTGAATATTCGCTAGCATTCCAATTCCCACCTAAAACTCTCTCTTTCACTCTCTCACACAATTGCCTATCTTTTTCTCTCTCCATGTTCCCCTTCCTACTATCCCCCTACATCCATAATGAAATTTGAAATGAAGTTCTCCTGAACAGAACGCCATTATGCACACTAGTGCATATTTGTACCCTGTGGCGTTCGAGAGTAATTTTGTTTCTACTAGCAAGTGATAGCAGAGATTGCTTTCCGAGACAAGCAAAAGTATGATATATGCTCGAATATTTATTTAAAATAAGAAATAAACAATAGGATCTATCGTGCAGATTCCCCTTCTCCTTAGCAACTCGCCGTCCCTCTCCTATTATGCCCTGTTTTTTACCCTGTGGGAATATACACAAACAAAACGATGCGGTTAATATTGTGGAATCTTCTTTGCAAGGAACCGTCGTCCGAGATGGACACGAAATATCTACTCACTATAATCGGTACTTGAACAATGTATTTGGAATGATTAATTCGAATTTTTGTTGGCCATTTTAGACGTGGCTTGTGTGATGCGGTCTCTCGATTGTGCTTTTACTCTTCTAGTTGAAGGTCTTGTTATTTGAGATCGCTGGTATCAAAATAAGAGTTGGCCGTAGAGGTTTTGATAGATTTGAAGTTGTTTGTAGCGTTTGAAATGATACGTGGTTGCTCTCAGTGGCGTTGATTGGAGTTGGATGGGGGGGGGGGGGGGGAGATTGCGGCACGAATCCTTTCTGGAAAAGTAGGTCTTTACAGGACACACCAAATTCAATCAAGGCATTTCCTTTGATTTTCAATCGTTGTACGTTACACCCCACCATTCTGTGAACCTTGCCATCCAGTTGTAAGGACAATTGCCGCTATTGATTCTTCTATTTTAAGATTGTACTTGTCACATAACTAGATCCATTTCTACAGATTTCAACTGCCCTATTAAGACAGTTAAAAAAATAATTTTCAAGTAATTCCAATCAAGTGATCACTTGATTTCTCTATTGACTATTTGATTTCTTGTTTTTAAGGGGTTGTTAAACGAATAAAATTCAGTTCTGACCTATAAGCCAGTGAAAATAAACAGATAAATTTGCCTAATTAGGAAGAAATTGGGACGAAATGTTTCATGGTGCTAATTGCTTCTTCATTGGGGTCTCAATTTAAATGAGGCGTTGGATGATTTTAGTGAGGCTATGTCCTACATATTATTTCCAGATTTCCTCTACTGAATAGATCCATGGTTTACCTCTTAACTTATTACTGTATATGATTTGAATCATCGATAATCCAACTTTTCTAATATTGAAATAAATTAGGGTGAGTGAAAATGTATATGAAATGACACAGTATGTTGATATTTTCATAACAAATTTAATTGAAGCTGAAATATTTAAATGAGATTTTAAATTAACTGAATGAACTCAGACTTGAAAATGAAATGGAAAGCTTCTTATTGGAATAAAATTAAGTGGTTAAAATATTAACCACTCAAATTAAGAATATTCGAATTGAATTACAATAGCCTACCTTTATTCCATCATATGAGACGACATTATTTGAAAAATATCATTAATTTAATTCAATTCAGACAAAGTAACAATGAATTAAGTTCACTAATTCATTCCTCACCTTATTTTCATTAACTGAACCCCCCACTTTTGGTCATCAACCATCGCTATGAATCCTTAAAAAAAGGGACAAAATGCAAATGCAATTATTTTAAATAAAAATATGTTTTAATGAATAATAAGACGAAATTGTCACAACCACATTTATTGTAAATAATGAGAAACTAGTTTTGGTTGTTATGCCATCATCAATCTCAAACAAACGATTTTGTTTGAGATTGAAAATGGTATAACAACCAAAACTAGTTTCTCAATATTTTTAATAAATGAGGTTTTGACAATTTCGTCTTGTTATTCATTATGAATATCTTCCACAATATCACCTTCGCCACTACAAAGAAAAAAAAAGTTTCCTCAGTGCATTTCGCAATCAAATTACATATGGTCATCGTAGATGACAAGATGACGGTTGAGCCTTTGTTTTTAGTTTGAACTTCGCCTTCAATAAAGAATATTCGAGATGAATTGAATTACAATACCGTCATTGTAGTATACCCAAAAATCTGAGGAAAATAATCATAAATAAAAGTGGAGAGTGAAGAGTTATGGCTTTGTTCAAGTGCTCAAGCCCTTGACATTGCATTTGCATAAGAAATCCCGTACTGCGTGGGCGGAGTATGATTGTGTAATCACGCACAGGAAGCAAACAATCAATTGAAAAGAACCTGGATGCATTATCTATAAATAGTATTCAGTTACCACTCGAACCATACGTCAGTGCACAAGATTTACTATGCAATTCTAGCGGCCATCAAACAATGAAAATTATGTGCACTTCCCCAGTGAGTTCATGGAATAAATTAGAATCAGAAATGTAAATAAAAAAAGCTTGATTCTTCTTATATGGTTGGTCTGTATCGTGTGTGAGAAGACAGGTAAAGAACAACATAATCTTACCTTTGATGAATTTCAATACTCGCACTGTACCAAGTTCAAAAATAAACTGAATATAAGAAAAAAATATATTCACATTTGACTTATTATAAACCCCAGACTTTTAATCACATATTCTCCTTATTAGTACACAATGGGTGATAAATGTTTTCTTTGTTAAGAATATGATTTCCTTTATTATCGAGATCTACGGACACAAGGGTGATTCATGCTATCAAAGTCATTCCATGTTTTCATGTGTAACATTGGAATGTTAATGAAAATTTCAATGAATATGTTAAGCCTATAGCTTGTCAACTAACTTTTGGCAATAGTTTTATGAAGAACTTGTCTAGCGCATTTCGGTTCTCTTGTGCAAGTCAACTGGTGTACAAAAATGATCCCTCAATACTTCCCAAAGTGTAAACTCCAATTAAAACTCTTGTACAACTTATTCTATGACCAATTAAAAAGGAATAAGTAAATAAATGATACACAATGAATAACTATGTATAAAGTGTAATCTAAATCCTAAAACCTCTGTATTTAAACTTAGCGCAATTGGTTGAGACGTTACAACTTCAGCTTACTGTCGCTTCAGCGATCATGGGCTCAAATCCCGCTCCTCTGTCTGGCCTCTATGTGTTATCTTTCACCTCATTACTCACGCACAAGTCTCAAACTCATGTCGGAATCATCAGCAAAAAAGGTATGTTGGAGTGATGAGTCCAACACACTTCCAGGAAAACACAACCAGATATATTATTAGTTTATGATAGATATTGATATGATTCTTATAAAAAATCAATGAAAAAGAATTAAAATGCGATTCGCTGAATAGCCGAGCTTACTGCAATTACCAACACATACTGTAAGTAAATTCGTATGGCTTTTCGTGGTGGGGAGACCCTTACGGTTCCACCTCGCCGTTTTTTTAACGACTGCTTTTTTATATGCAACCGGGACCGACGGCTTAACGTGTCCTCCGAAACACGGGAGTGGCTCGAGAAAAATATCTTGTACTTAACTGGGATCGAACCCAGGACCTTTGGCTTATTAGACCAGCGATAAGCCAACTCGGCTACGCCGACTCCAACACATACTGTACAATACCAATACTGATTACTATAAAAATACTAAAAAAAAGACATAGGAGTGCATTTAGATCACTCTTTTACATTCTTGTTAGTTGAGGTGGTCATTCATTGAGGAGATGGTCATTCATTATCAACATGCAATGAATCCATAATTTATTATGAATCTGGTTAGCTTTGAACAGTGAGCATCAAACATAGAACAATGGTGCTGGAATGATGTAAGCTCCTTTGCTCTCTCAGAAAAAAGCTTTACCACATTCTCCCATGCATTAACATAGGTGTTTTACTACACACGCACTTAGTGCAGATAAAATTGAAGATAAAAGTCGAACGAAACGACGTGAGACAGTGAGTGCAGTTGTTTCAAGTATCAATTTGAGCATACCTGTTTGCTTTATGATGATAGGTGAACTTGAATTTTACTGCGCATTGGTGAATTTACGGTCTCATAACACTGTTCCAATGTATTCAAAATACATCATTGTTTATGGCTATTGAAATCGGAGACGAGCATCTGGCCTATACAGTTGTTTTTGTTTTATTGTGCTTTGAGGCCCAGCAACTAGCCGTATGGTTTTCATTCGAGTTTGAGAGGCGTGGAATGCTTTCAAGCAATTAACATAACGTTTATGATCCTTACAGGATCTCTGAAATGGTGAGGAGGGAGGACCCTTTGGGAGGAGGGATGAGTCAGGAGGAAATCCCATTGAAACAATGTATCGGTATTGAATAAGTGGAGGCAGTTTGATCATCTTCAGGCAGCAAGCATTTCAAGTCTAATTGGATACTTTCGGTAATCACCGGTATAATAGGTGTGTATACCTGTGTGTGAGTACTACGCATGCGCAGTCGAGCTAGTGCGCCAGGGCTAATAAAGCATCAATTCAACAATGTAGAATCACGTCCGACTTTAATTGCAGCGGTAAACCATGAACAATGTACATTTAATGGAATTTCTTCTGAACGAAAAACCTGTTCCGTTCTGTGAAGGAAGAACAATGGTCCAGGTAAGAATGAATGCCAGGCCATATAACGCTGCCCCATAAACTTGACATTCAATTTCAAGGTGCTCATTTGTTTTTCTGTTCATTGTTTGATTTACTCGTCAATTTTATTCGTATTGGTATGCTTCATGACTCATCAAATTTCATATTTTAATAAACATATTTCAGATGTTTACAAATTATTCCTGTTGTTTTATTGCATGAAAATTATGCAATAACTTTATTTTCAACTTTTTATGGTAAATTCAACGACTTGCAGTCAATTTTAATTGAGAATAAATCAAATTTTTATTCACTATAGGCCAAACGTTTTCGAGTCTGTGAGACTCGTCTTCAAAGTTTTGTGGATGAGTCTCCATGACCAAAAAACGTTTGTCCTAAAGTGAGTAAAAATGGTATTTATTTCAATTAAAATTGACTGAAAGTCGTTGAATTTACCATAAAAACTGAATATTAACAACGCAGATCGTTATGGAACAACAACTCCAGGTACTTAATTTTATTCCTTAATTCATGAAAATCATGACAATCGTCAAATTAAAAATTAATAGAAATTTGATAATGAATTGCGTTAGCTCAGTGGCATTGGAGAATACAATCATTAATAGTATTGTAGTACAGTATTTTACTATTTCCTAGTAGTTTTTATAAATTCATAACTATTGATAACTGGTTGAAGTTGAGCGTAAGCAAAAAATTTGTATTTTTTTATTGAAAACTTGTAAATAAAGCAATATGTAGTGGGCTGTACCTGTTGTGTCTTTACTTGACTGTGTTTTGTAATGAATAGATGAATAAATGATATCCGAAAAGCTTGTGTGCCTGGTCTCTCCAAAAATCAAAGAGTATTATGTTCTTTCTACTAATTTACATTAACCCCTGTAAAACTACAATATCATCCAAACATGTGCTTCCATTTTATTAGAGGTAGCAATATTAATTGATCCTCAAAGATTGATGACAAGGAATACTTACTGTACTCAACTGTAAGTTAATTGTGATCTCTCTCTCAACTGCACTTCAGTGTATGTGCGTATGAACATGTTTATGAAAGACATCGAGCTGAAAAATATAGAGAAGAAGAGGATTAAGAATATATAAATATATATAAATATAAGAATATAGAGGATTAGTGATAGAATCCATATTAAATAAATAGATAATGAATCAACATAAGCCTATAGATAATAATATATAGATGAATAGAGTGTACTTTGATGGATGAATGAATTTTACTTACTTTCATGTAAGTAAAATGAAACAGAAAAGAGAGGTGGAGATCAATAAATAGAGAAGTAGAGCAAGGTATGGTTAATATCCGTACTAAATCAAATCAAGAATAGACCCCAAAACCCAAAGAAGCGTGGCATCTCGATAATCACTTAGCTCGCTAAGCTTACTATACTTGGAAACAGAACTCAATCAACGCAATCCCTCATTTGGTGGATAGAGAAGAAACGCTGAAGTTGATGCATCTTCAACGGCTTGCTTGTGACATTTACTAAACGTTGTTGAGCTGAGTTGGCCGTATGAGTTGTATTGGGAGATTACGTGAAAACTCACTGAGCATAGTGAAACTTCGATTTCTGAGCTATAATGACTTATATTTTGTTAATGAATTGAAGTTTATTGATGATTGACTGGATCTGCCATAAGAGTTCTATAACTTTTTTATAAAACTGTGTATCTACCTTTGACAAAGCCTCAAGCAGTTGTTGAATGAGGAGACGGACAGCTGTGATGGTTGGAAATTTTTTGAGTTGTCAAGTCGGTGAACAATCGACTATAACCAGAGACTTGTCAGTTAATCACGCTTCCGTAATTTGACTAGACACGTTATATTACTCGTTCAAGATAATATAGGAACTTATTAATGACTTCTTTTTTCAATTAAAATTCAGCAGGGATGTAGCCTGTACTTTTTCAAGAGAGCGGTTCAAAGAGATTGTGTAGAGGGGGTGGTGTTGGGGAAGGAGCCGAAATGGGGGAATATCGCATAAACTGGTTTTTAATCAATTTTTCAATGACTCAACCTATGGTTTAGCATTGCAATTAAGTTCTATTAAATTCAATAATAATTAAAATTTTGAAAATTAAATGAATAAAATGTAGCCAAACTCTTTTTCAGGTGTTGAACAGGTGATCATATTTACAAGATCTTTGACATATCAAATGCTACCAAGCATTGAAGAGTAGGGCTTGATAAGTAGGCTTATTCGATACAATTAAATTGAAATAATATCTACCAAAATATCACTATCGCCAATACTAAGAAGGATAAATTGAAAAAGCAGCATTCCTTATTATTGAAGGAGAATAGGAAACGCGATTAAAATTAAAATATTCTAGAGTATTTCTAAGTATAGATATGCTAACAAAATAGAAATTGATTGCTTTAAAACGTTTCCTATCAAAACAATAAATGAGTTGTTTGTTAATTACAATATAACAATGGTAATTCAGTGACCAAAATGCAATGCGCAGCCCCGCTAAAACATGGGAAACATGTTGATGAAACACTAGAATTTAGCGCTTATATTAATAGAGAAGTCCTGACGTAACACAATTGAAAATACCTTGGTGTTGGTCTTATTAATTAGCGCAACTTCACAATATAACAGATAATATGAGAGTTCCCAATCTCCTCACTTCGCTACTCATTGGAAAACATGTTCCCGGAATTCAGCATTCAACACTTACTAGGGCAGTCCTGACATAGCATACTTCAAAATCAGTTGACGGTGGTCTTCTCAGCTCACAATCTCACATATCAATGCCTCTCATTCAGAACTTGTACATACAGATGACCGAAACCCCTACATCAATTTTCAAAATTGTTCCCCACCCAAATTGATAGGAAAATATTGATTTTCGGACAAAAACTCATCACTTGATTGAGTTTGATCCTGAACAGAGCAGAGGATCTCTGGAGAGCTTCATTTGAGCGACACTCAACTTGAGCGAAGAAAATAGGTTTCAGGCTTCGCTCAAAAAACTTTGAGCCACAGGCAAGAGGCAGCTAGTCTGCGAACAGTGTGCTTGCTCAGTAAACAAAACAAGACCTCCTTGAATGGTGGGTGAGTTTTATTGAGACTGAAAAGCTGATATTGTCTTCGGAAACCAGTTCTGATCTATTGAAAGGCAGCAGCATCCCATATGAATTGGAGTTCACTTTATTTGGGTGTTCCATTCAGTTGGCCAGCTTTTGCTCCCACTTCTCAATTTCAGCAACTGATAAAATGATATAAATTTTCCATATTTCTTCATTTCCTAGTTTTGGAACTTTTTTCTTTTTCATCAGGTCCATATCGTAATTGACCGTATTTATTTTCTCTATTTTTGCTTTATGTTTTAATCTCCATATTCATCTCCAGTTCTAATATGTTTTTAAAATAATTTTATTTTTCGGTACGTGAACATTTTTAGGGTTATTTGTAAATCTGAAGAAATAAATATCAGATGTCTGGTAATTCGAATCAATTCAGAATCGAGTCAAGGATCAATGACGGGAGAAAGTGCACTATATGGGCTTCTAACCAAACCTAACCTAACCTGGCTAGATGTGACTAAACCACCTCATACCTTCATTATTTTGATGCATAAGTGCCATTTGATGAAAAGCGCCTAGTTCCGAAAATTTACATTTTTTGATAAAGAGTTCCTTTTAGTTTATTGATTTGTCTGTTATTCAATTTAAACACTATTGACAGAAGCCCATATACTGCACTCCCATGGAGTGCAGTATATGGGCTTCTCTTAAAAATGAAGTGATTAATTGAATTACCGGTATGTCTTTATCCGACTAGATATCCATCTGAAAATGATAGTATGTAACTTCTCCTGTGTTCAAATAATCGTAAACGTCCAAGTTATTCAATTGACGACAATTTATTGACAGAAGCCCATATAGTGCACCACAGCCCCATGACGATCTGCTGTGGTGAGGCAATTTCTAAATGATTGCGGCCACGGGCTCAATATCTGTTGAGACTGGCATACTTGTCTCATCATTAATCTCAATGCCTGTGTGCGAAGATTATGGTCTAGAAGAAGAAGAGTCTAAATCGGTAGGATTTTATATAGAAGAAAAAAGACAAATTTTAAAAAAAATTGAAGAAAAAAAAAATTACAAACAAAAAAGAGGGGAATAAAGACAAAAAAAGAGAGAAAAAAAGCCTTAATTATTTGTGGAGGATCATCTATCTATGGGAAATGCGAGGCTGACAAGAGACACCAGAGAGAAAAAAAAAGTATGTATGATGAGAAATAGAAAAAGGACAGGTAGAGAAAAGTAGAATGAGTCAGTCACTTGCTACTGTACATGGATTTAAAACTCAAATATATGATAAATAGGCTTCACACCGATAAAATAAAATATAAATGCATCGAAAATAGGCTATTGTTGCTGTCTTCTTTCCTTATTTGTTCATTTATTCTGAGTTTTCGTTTTACTATTTAGTGTTTTATATTTTATTTTAGTAAGGTATTTCCTTTTACAAGTATTCTTTTTGTTGTGACAAAATTTAATTTGACAATGATCTTCTTAACCCATCAAGCCTACTTCTTGAATTTTTTCTTCCTTTATCCTCAGCTTCATACTCCCTCAACTACTTTCCCACCTTTTTCTCTCCCTCACTCTCACTCTCTCCCCCCCTCTCTCCATCGTTCTCTTTCACTCACTTATCTCCTGGCACCCTGCGGCAGCTTTCGGAGGCTGTGGCTTCATTAATGAAATAACAGTGGAAGACAACAAAAAGCCGCCATTCCACCCACACGCAGTGTGGCGCGACGGCCGGCGTAACAATAATTCAATTCCCATGCGCGCTGCTTTATTTCGGCTGATTGCATACTCACTTTCATCTTAAGCCCTTGAAATTTGGGAGGCTGAGTGGGACTCGGTTATTTGGATCTCATAGTAGGACGATTAGTGGCTCATAGGTATACTAATAAGTAGCAGTTGAGCCTACTTATTTTTTCATAATTCAATATTAATGTAAAACATAATGTAACATAACATAATGCAAACAAACATAGTGTAAACATGCTACTTATTGGAGTGATACTATTGCATGGACTATGCATGATTTAATAGTGCATATTGAGAGACTATGCATATTGAGAGATTATACAAAGTGTATATTGTGTATAAGATTATTATAGTGTATATTGAGTCGATATAGATGTTCTATCACTCTTGCAGTTTGTCTTGCAGTCTACACTGATAGAATTTAACTGAGCTCTCAATTTATTCAATGGAGCTCCTGCTCTCTCTGTTTGAAAAGACCACCATAAAATTCACTCTCAATTTAAAAGTTCACTCAAAATTAATCCGATTCATTCTGATCTATTGAAAGTCCGCTCCCAGTAGGGTCAATGGGGATAATTATGAATGAAACACGCCAAAACTAATGATTGATTAGTTCCATACCAGGAGAGATTTCATATATTCGAGTTCTCCGGACCTGTAGTGTGTAATTCTGTTTTGACGGTTCTGCTCCATACTCAATATATTATCTGATGTGTGCTGGTGGAGTGGCACTAATGAAAACACATCAGAATAATGCCTTGTATTCGACTAAAAAATCAATAGTGCCTGCCCAATAGAGTCGAAAAGACCACCCATTGAGCTCACACGCAGACACAGGGATTATATTATTACCATACCGGCAAGTCATGCCGTCCCTTGTCCATAATCGCAAAGCACAAACCAACGACGATTTAACAAACACAAAGACCGTCATTTCGGGTGTGAAATGTGCGCGCGTACGCATCATAGTAGTATCTTCTTCATTGCTTTGAGCCTTTCCTCAAATATAGTATCTCAAATGTTCTGTAAATAAGACCCCACTAGCCACTACTACTAGTTTGTGTAGTTGTACAGTGAATTGTACAACAAATTGTTTGAATCAAGCTCTATGGAGAGCCTACTTTGAAATAGGTGGAAGAAAACTTGTGAAAACTATAGGGAAAAGAGTTCAAATTCGTGGTACATTAAGGAAAAATTATTTTGTTTATCAATGGCATTGTGTTTTCAGCTGGATATCTCACCTCTATCTGGCAGCAGCGAATTTGAAGCACTTTTCTGAACGATATTTTTCAAGTTTTGACTGAATAATTTTTAGGATTTCAATGAAAAAGTGGATTGATTTAAGTGACCGCACTTGTTTTCCAAAATTGATTATTTCAATCTTTTTTGTTGGTTGCCTCGTTCCAATATTGCAAACTTTCTGTTTATTTATTTTATTTTCTTGGAGGATGAAGCCCACATAGGTCTGAAACCTGTGCGTGGGTAATGACTTGGATGATGGTGATTGCTAAGCTGGACCTACAGTTTTAGGTGGGTTCTGATCCACCGGGAAGTGTTTTTACAGCAGAGAACCGTGTCTTTTTTGCTGGCCAATCTAATCGGTCACCCTTACTAAGAGTGTCCAGGAGAACGCAGCTTATCTCTATCTGATTGAACAGACATGTGCTACGGCTCACGTCTATCACTTCCCATTTGACGAGGGTTCATAAGTTATCAGTTTGTCTATTCCGAAAAGAAAAATTCTGTCATAAAACACTTCGACAGTTTCAATGCCACTTTGCAAGTAGATTTAGAAATTGTTCATCAAGAATGAAGACTGCGGTTGCATTCTTGATAAAATCTATCGATTCACTCTCGACTCTCGACCATTAGTCATAAATATGGTCTCCTCTTCGAGACTAGGACTTATGATTGGAGCTTGAAAATGTCTTGTCTTAACTATCTTGAATCAGTCTTATCATGAGACTACAAAAATCAATTTGGTTATTTGGTAGATATTTCATTTGGAGTAGGCTCTGATAGTTTATGTTTAAAATGAAACAAGTTCTGGGAGAAACAAGTCCAAGAGCTTGTATTCTTCTCCCAGCAGAACCATGTTCGAAAATCACATAAAGTATGCTAAGCATAGCTCGAGTGCTGGGGAAAATTAATAAATTATTCAGTGCATTCTTTCATGTGCTAGAGTTTTAACGTTTTGGAATTTGAATTCAAACTACTTAGGAAAGTTCCCAATGAAGGCCAGTACAAAAATGAGTAATGTATAACTTTCTCGTCTGCACTGTTGTACTGTGAAGCATGCTGTTTTTAACAAAAAGAAGAATATTTAATACGACCATTCATATTCTGTTGACAAGTTATGTTTTCTAAAAATTTTAAGTCGGCATGGTGCTCACTAGAGCTTCTGTTACTGCTTCAGAAACATACAAACAGGAAATTCTATTGAACAGTACTTAGGAATATTTCAACTGATTGGTATGTGTCTATTGCTTCAAAACATATACACCATCCTACTTGAGAAGAATCGAATTCCTTTTTAAGTCAAATTTCCCAAGTAGGTTTTATTTTTTCCATTGAGAATGAATCCCATATAAGTAGCTAGATGAGTTTGCTCGATCCTCGAGTACTGTGCTATGTATTGTAATATATTAATTAGAATGCAAAACTGAGTTCTGTCTAAACACAGTTTGCACTGAGTTCATTCGGCTGAATTTTAGTAAATCGATTTCATAGATACTGTACTGTAACAATTCAGAATAAATTATTCAACTAAATAAAGCTGAGGACCAGAGAGGCTCAAGTAAGCTAGCGTGTCCATTTGGGAATGCATGGGCCTTACAAAACATTGTGTCAAATTTGTGTCTGTGTGAGAAGGGATGATCGGTTAGACTCTTTGTTTACTTAAATAATATTTAAAATTAAATATTTCATGTAGTTTAAGGTCAATTTAAAGTTGCTTCTCTGCTATTCAGCAGTCACTGGGGTTAGATTATTGGAAAGATATCCTTGACTGTCCAGTTTCTCATTGCAATGGAGAAATAAGAAAAAATGAGAATACTGCAAGTGGAAATATTCCTGGTGAAATATAATTATAGTGGATGAAAGATTAATAGTTTCTGTCACCGTAGTTTCAGAGTTGCCCTGACTTCAATCAGTCTTCATCATAAATGACTTACAACTGCATACTCCGCTACCAGGGTGGCATCAACTTTCATTTATCTTATTTTGCTTCATGCATCCTGAGTGGAATGGGTCAATTGATTGATAACTTTACACAAGTGAATGAATGAATCAGTTTCATAAAAAATAAAATCATAAGTGAGCTATAACGATTCTGGCTTTCTGGTGAGATGTTAGTGGACGGTAGTGGCCGTGGTGTAGTCGTGTAGCGGTATTTTTGTATTATTATCTCACCTTATTTCCAATGCAGAATCTACTTTTTAATATTAAGACTGATCTGCATTAGATAAGAAACTATCCACATTGGAATTTAAATTAGTCAAAATTGATTATTGAATGAGAACAGTACAGAGTACCTACATTAGATAGTTGAAGTACTCTATTTAGGCTCAGTCGAAGCTGAAAATAGCCACAAATCAAATCATTAAATAAAATACAGAAAATCAAACAAGAAATATGAAAATATAACTATATGAGAAAAGGAATACATCAGGATTGAGAAATCAGTTGGCCATTTTTTCGAAATGGAATAATAGGTACTTTAGTCACTAGAGCACCTACATCAAATTTATAAGATCATAACGAATATATGGAGATACGCACGGATATATTAATATAATAGATATTATACATATTGTACGATGCTTTTTGTTACTTTAAAAAATGTTCTTACTTTCTCAGTATTTTATCACATTATCTGAGATCTTTATCTGAGATTAGATAAATAATAAAAAATAAAAAAATAAATATCTCTGATATTATTTGGTTTATGCACTTGTTCGATTAATATCACCTCTCCCCAACGTCAATTATTTTATTAAATCCCTGTAAGTTTTTTGTTTGCTTTCCACTCTTTTAAAAGTGAAAATATTCACAATCTTGTTACAAGAGTAGATTTTATATAATACAACACACAATAATGTATTTTTCATGGATGGTTTACCATTTACTAGGGCTTCTGATCTCATAGGTCACATTCAGTGGTCACTTCAGTTGTTATTCATTATTCATTCATATCTAGATCTCCATCTTACAAGAGTGAGTGTGAAGTATGGTACGAGAGAATCCACACCTTGGGAAAGATCGGTGTAAGCATTTGAGAAGTGGGAATGGAGAGACAGAGAGAGAGTGAGAGAGAGGGTGACAGAGAGAGCAAGAAAGAAAGCGTGAGAGGTAAAGGACAAAAGAGGAAGAGTGAGAGACTGATCATGAGGATGCCCCTTATTGGTAAAGGGGGTGTTTTTACTAAGGTCTGGACCTAAAGTCACGACTCACAGGGACTCCATATAGTCGATACGCAATCTACTATACTACAAGTCTTCCTCTGATATTATTAATGAGGATTCGTGATGAATGGCAGAACAAGTGCGCGCGTCGTCCTTTTCTGGGTCCTCCAGGAATGGAGTGTCCTGTGGCATGTATCCTGTGTGACCGGGACCGTGGTCCCTGAGGTTCGACCCTGTCCTGCTGATGCTGAAACCCTCGCGTTTATCAGATATCTGCATCGATTGACATTCAGCCCCCTCCCACTCACCCGCTCCGGTTCCCCTGCATAAATTAATAATTGATTGTGTATTCTGTCATTCTCTCTTTCTGTCTCACTTAATCTCTCTCTCTTTTTCTCTCCATGTGAAACAAAGCCGATGCTTCTTGTTATCATCCTCAGTCTGCATGCACTCTCCTCTGCTAGAACACAGTCTCAAGCACGCGCATTTACACACACACATATGTGCCTTGAATCAACAATGACTCCTATGCACCAACCACTATTCTCACCTGACCTCTTTTCGGTCTCTCAACATGGACTCATATGTGGACAGACTTGTATAGAGGAGAGTAAAAAGTGGAGGGATCCGTCTGTATAATTCACTACCAGCGCGTCACAGGCGATAAATTTAGAATTAAAATAAAGGAAGAATTATTAAATATATGTGCATACTCAAATAATGAATTTCAAGCTCATTATGAAATGCAAAACAAATGACAGAGTTTTATTTTGATGACTTGAATGTTTTGAAAAATTCATATACCCCTTTACAGAAGGTCAGTGGATGAATATAAATAATGTTAATAATGATGATAATAATAATAGCTGTTTTATTTGAATGTGAAATAATTGCGATAGATGAATAAATCTGAAATTATCACGGATTTGAAATGTTCAAATTTGATAAAATTCTGGTTTTATGAAAACAATTGCAGAATTATTGATGATTGTGCAAAACTGCATCATGATTAATCAACTGTGTAATTTGAATTGTCAACTTTTTGAATTTTAATATATCATTCTTAAATCTAAAACTGCTAGGAGGGCAACTATCTTATTTTTTCAATACGAATGAATTAACTAAATCTCGTACTGATGACGCTATTGATGTAGTAAGCGATACTTCCGGCAAACGGTACTAGATGACAATACTTCGTCGTCACGGAAGTGATGAGCATCAATAATAATGTACCGTACAGCATTGACCATGTTCATCAATGTGTGACGTCATAATCACACGTGCGTTCTCTTGCGCATGTGAAAATTTCTCCTCCCTCATCTGATTGATGAACAATAATTATACGGTAATTATCTTGGGGAATATTGGGAACACTCGGCACACCGATCATACTACTATTGGTATAACACAGTCAATATTCAATTGTGAGCTGAAGTTTGGGTTTTAGTTGCGTTTGGTTGAAGAGAGGAAAGAGATAAAGGGTGAGGTATAGAGCGAGAGGAAGTGTGTGAGGAGGTGAGGTGGGAGAGTAATTATTGACAGGGTGTGAGTTAGATCACTAAAAAACCCCCATTGCCGCCACAGGAGTCACTCCTCTGGTAAATATTAGTAGCATTCAGTACAAACCCAATCATTCTCCCCTCACAGTGTGGGTTCATACAGCAATAGGGCCAGTAGACCACTCCTGTCAATCTATACACCCTTCGTAAAATTTTCACTATAATTATACGTACTTTAAGCACTGGGTCTATTTCACAATGACTGCTCTTACGGGTGGTATCAATAGGCAGGTCTACTCCAAAACTAGAATTTGTTGAAGATTATTTTATTACTGAAGAATGGGATTTGCATTATTCCAAGTCAGTGACACATCAATATTGCGTCTGATCATAAATCAACAAGGAAGCTCACCGTACTCTGTGCCAAATAAGATTACACTGCACTTTGTACTACATTACAGCTAATTTTTATTACTACAAATACTAAGAATGTATTAATAGAAATAACATCAATACATGAAAAGAATCATTTTTGACATTTTATTACGGCATAGACCCTTTATGTTATTTTTTATCGTACTGTGATAAATCCATAGATTGGGGGCTGTAGGACTTCTAAAAAAGTGAAATGTTATCATGAGATTAGCAAGAAAAATATTCTTGGCTAAAAGACCTCATATTTAATGAGATAGTTGACAGATTGCTTCATTTGAATTTGTGTTTTTTAACTTGCATGATTTTATCTCATCACCCCGCATGAGGTTCTAGCATATCTGTGATGCATTCAAATTAGAATCATCTGTTCAATCAATTTCTTTCATTCATAAACTAATAACATCTACTATTGAAGTAATATTTTATTTATAAGATTAAATGAATATTCGAATATGTAGAAGAAAAAATCATGAATCACTTTTTTGAAAATTCAAATTTAGTTATTTCATTTAAGTGTTTAAAAATAAAAAGGCTAAGACAGCCATTTATCATCATGGTCTGTCAATAAGGACAACAAATTTATCCATTTTCTAGCTGACTCATAAAGTATTTTCAGGCTATGTTTGGAAGCGGATAGATCAACTTCCATACTGTCCAACACGTGTGAACGTCTCCACACAGCTAGGCCTCTATGGTGACTGCTACCAGATTTAGATCCAAATGAAAAAAGAAGCAAAACACAACTAGTGTTGTTATCACTTTGAAACTAAACCATCACTGTATATCGGGCTAGTGCCACAGAGTTGCGGTTGCTGGAACGTGAAAAATGTTAACTAGTTTCGGTTTTATTTTTTGACAAGGATCTGGAATGGGGGTTTCGGGCTTTTGGATCATCTCCAGATTTTGTTCGTGCTGCTGGACAGTTTTCACAGCAAGAGCTGCGCCTCTCTTTGGCCTTCATCCCAACTGATGTTTTCTAGCTTTCGGACAATATTTTGATAGTTGGAACTCAAATCAAATTTTATTCCTTCATTTAAAATAGCATACAGAGCATAATCATAATCATTTTAGACAGAGTATGAAAGAATCAAAATATGAATATTTGTAAAATTGTTGAAGTATTGGCAATCGGGCACGCTTGGGAGCTGGAGAACCTTATTTTGAAGCGTTTGGAATAATAACATTTAAAAACTTTGTAATGCATTTCAAGTTCAATACACAGAAGATTATTTAAAATTAATTGAAACTGACTCTTTTCTAATACATGACTGAGTTTTCCCCTAAATATTGAAAACTGGTGATGTCTTTAGAGGGTACCCATTGAGCAAGAGAATAATAAACAGTGAGCTATTATGAGTTTACACTGTTCTATATCTACTATAATATCAACAGAAATATAATATTTGGTAATATTGATCTGAAATACTAAATCTCACAAGTCAATGTAGGTCAATGTAAGAGGAAATCGAAATATTAAAATCAAAAATAAACTTAGCTAATGTAAGATCTCAACCACTGATCAAAACAAAAGATGTAAAGAATGTTATCATAACTACAGTGAAGTGTATGTTGTCCACGAGTTGAAATGTTGATAATTGCGACAAAAGATTTTTTGCTGATGATGAACATATGAGTCTGAGACTTGTACGTGGGTAATGGGCGAATGATGATAAAGAATATGCGAAGCAGAACAACGGAATTCCAACTCGGGTCTACAGGAGTGTTCAGAGGAGAACACTCAGTGATTTATCTGAATTTGCAACATGCTATGTTATTGATTTTAACCAAAACCAAGCAATCACCCAGCAAATCTTCTTGTCAATTTAGAAACGTTTTCAATGTTCTAATCAAAATTCAAAGCAACTCCTTGCAGCTTTTATCTAGATTTTCAGATTGAGCAACTACAAAGCCGAGTGACAAAATTGTCTCTCTCACACACACCACATTTTCCACTCCTCTCCTAACGCTATCTCTTTCTTGTCTGTAATGGAATACAGAGACGATACGTTTCATAATTCATGACCAGTGAATGCATACGCGAAACAATTGGGTCACAGCGTTGCGATTTTTTCTTTGTTATCGATATTCGTCATCGACTTGTCAATAGATCGATGTTTCGCGATACGATTGTCTGTTGCAAAATGAAACGCCTTTCGAATCCTATGACGACAATCCGGTAATTTTAACGAAGAGAAATTCGCCAGAGACGAGTAGCTGAGTGGAATAGAAAATTGTTCACTCATAAGTAAGTTCTCAATGAGACTTGATAATCCAATTAACTGAGGCGTGTGCCATGTAATAAATTTCTCTCTATCATTTTCTCCCCCATTTAATGTTTCTTTCTCTTTTCAACTACCTGTCTTCGATATACAACTGCCCCAAGACTTTTGTGTCCAGCGTGTCATGTCATTCTTTACAACTGCTACTCTCGTTGTCAGCTGTTATTTTCTTGTTATTTCGCTTCATTAGATACGTGGGCTTGTCAGCTACAGAAAAAAACGAAAGAAAAAATTAATTTTCAAAAGCTTATGAGCTGAATTGCTACTGAGCTACCGTTTTACATTCTGCCTTCACCTCCCTAAGTTATTGGACCACTTTCAGAATACGTTTCTTCTTGTATTCACACTCCTTCAGCATTCTTAATCTTTCCTTGTCTGAATGCAGACTTAATATCTACAAAAGAAGAGGAAAGAAGAGTAGAAACCACAAGAAGAAGATAGGATAGAATATTGGAGAGACTAGCGCTTACATATTAAAAATAAGGTAGCTGGATTGTATGGATAAGTAGTCATTTATATCCCATGTCATGTCATTCTACATGATTTGTTAATAGCTATCTGGTTCTAATCTTACCTAGGCGTTTTTTAGCTATTCATCATCTATGTTTGATTCAAGTACGTTATTTATCTAGCCTATGGTTGTTGAGGATAGATAGAATATAGGATTTCGAATTCATTCATTAACTATTTATGCTTTATGGGATTGAGTTTTTGAAATAAATTTGAAAGGTACATTTCGAAACTCATGGCAAGCTTAGATCTGATGTCAAAGTTTCCGAACTCACTTATTAATTTGAGGGCGAGTGATAAGACTTTCAAATGAAAATTAATAATTTTCCTTGCATTCAAATCAAATCACATTAATTTTTTCTTTAAATGTACAAATAAAGTTACAACAAACTGTTTAGTAAAATAACAAAAAATATATGATAAAATTTAAATGATATTCACTTTCTAAAATATTTTAAATTAAATTTGAAAGACACTGCAAGGCCGCAGTAAGCCCTGTGAGCTAGCAGTGGGTTCCATATGTAGAACAAAGTTCAAATGAGATATAGTACGCACTAAAACTAAACTACAAAAACTGAAAAATAATTCAAGCTAGATAGAAAAAAGACATAAGTTAGGAAATACAAAGTCAAAATATGAGTAAGCTATTGTTTGATCGGACCTATTCATCGAATAAACTTCTCAATTTTTTGTCATTGGTGCATCTTTAAAGTATATAGGTATTAAATTTACTAATTCATATGAAATGGACAAGAATTTATCGTCTTCTGCAAACGGTAAGATTGCTGTTTTATAGTATCAAAGCCTGGATGCCGGATGTTATGAACTATTTCTCGAGGGGTGAACATATTTTTGTTTCAATTGATGAATATTAAAATGCATTTTACATACAAATGATTTATTTTCAATGCTTTGAAATCATTGAAAAGTGTGCTGCTGGGATAAAATCTATTTTTGATAATATATTTTTTTTAGTATGAATATTTTATTAAGATAAATTTTTGCTGTTCCTCCCATACAAGTATTCCATGCTGGAAGATAGACTGTGCATAAGCAAATTTGACTAATCTAACTAATTCTAAATTTCTTAATTGACCAGTTTTATGCTTCATTTGAATATTGGACACGAAAAGTCACAAACACAGAGGTTTTGCAAAGAATGAGGAAAGAGCCAGAACTGATGGACACTATAAAATGCCGAAAGCTCAGTACCTCGGACATATAATGAGAAACCCAGACAAGTATGGGCTACTTCAAGAAATCCTCCAAGGCAAAATCAACAGCAAGAGAAAACCGGGTCAAAGAAGAACATCTTGGTTGGCAAAATCTAAGTATGTGATTTGGAAGAACATCAGCTGAACTATTTCGAATTGTCAACAACAAAATCAAGATAGCCATGCTGATAGGCAACATCCGGAACGGATAGGAACTCAGAGAAGAAGAATGTTTTATTTATCAGATGTCTTAGTCTTAAGGACATATTTTTAATATGACAATCCTAAAAAATTATTGTTAATGTCATCAACGAACAAACTTAATGTGACATTGAGAAGGAAATAATGGTTGATGGTAAAATTAGCACAGTTGCACAGTAATGGATCAGTCAGGGTTTCATCCAAGGGCGGTTCCAGCTGGAAAGTAGTGGGGGGTGGAGAGTCACAAATTAAGATCTTGCTGACCTGTATTTGCGATTTTTATTATTTCCTATCCCTTCCCTAGTAAAGTTACGATTTTGGGGAATGAACCCGGAGACTGCCCTCAGTTTCATTATATCACGGGTGTATAGATTCAACTGCAATTAATGGTGACATTGACTTATAACGCAAGAATTCAAAAGTGAGCTACCGTTTAGAAATTCTACCCTTCCCCCTATTAACGAATATACTATTGAATCCTACATAAGTATCTTGATAAAGGCTTAGTATTCTTGTTATGACTCGTCTATATGATTTGATTATAAAATCATGAAATCGAACTAACTTTTCAAATCTTACTGGACATGAATATGTGAATTCATTTCGATACATTATAGGTAGCCAATATTTTACATCTTTTCAAAAGTAAAATTTTCGAAATGTTCAACTTCTTATTTCGAAATGTTATTTTAAAAATCTTCAAAATGTTATTTTAACGTTGATAAGAGATAGAAAATTTCTGATTGCAGATTCATTTTCAGCGACCTCAAGTTCTGCATAAAGACTGATAATGCAACAACTTTTTAAAATATCCTTAATTGAGAAAGTTTGTTTTTATAGTCTAGCAAACAACTGACTGAAATAGTATAAATTACTCGTATAATAAAAATATAAAGAAACATTTAGATAAAATAATTAATAAATGACATGAAATTACTCTATATTATTCTTGCAATAAATATCATAAAATGTTATGGTAGGTGTGAAACCAACATTTTGAAATGTCAACTATTGACTTCTTGGTAAATCACGGCAGTCAAAAATAATATTGCACTTAATTTGGTCCAATTTGGAATCCACAACCCTATGTATTTAGGGTTCAACATCATACATATTTCTGGTAGGTCCATTTTTGATAGATTAAAAGGTACAACTCAATTTGTAAAATAACTGACTTTTCTCAAGCAATTCCAAAATATAGGCAAAGCTAAACGTAAAAAGTATTAATTTGGACATTTGGACTGCTCTACGCAATGAACACTTGTAACATTAAGTAACTACTTTCATAGCATAGAGTTCTGGCTTCACCAGACAGAGAAGACTTATTGCCTCTGTAGCTCTGAGAGCAGTTTTTGCAAGTAATGTGTATTAATGTATATGCAGGTAATTTTATGCAGATGAAGTTCATTGTACATGTACACGTGCAGTCAGTGCTGTCTGATATACTTATTTTAATAAGTATATTAAATATTTATCATTATTATTTAGATAAGAGTAAACCACATTTACCACACAAAAGTTAATAATAAAAAGCATATTAAATAAACCTAGGCTTTTTCCTACAAACCTTCTTTTTTCGGAATTTCAAGTTTTGACTCTAAGGCAGCTATACGTTAAAAATGTTATCAAGTACATAAATATAAAATATAAAATATTAAATATTAAAATATTAAATATAAAATAAGTTTTCCACTCACAAACAATAACATTGTAGGACATTACAGTTTGAGGCCTTCAACAAATCAGTACAAAGTTTACAATACGAACATAGAATCAATTAGGAGACAATTAATTTATATAAGCACAAAAATCATCAATGAAGTTCCAGAAGATTTCTTGCATCATAGTACATATAAGTCAAAAGTTACTAAAATGATAATTGAAAATTGGATTAGACATAGATACTTTTTCAGATTGTGAGCTTTCTTCCAAGATGAATAGTTTTTCCCATACAATCCAACCTTTTTGATCCCATCCTTATTCCAATTCCCTAACTTGACCTATCCTAGTACACGTAACCATAGTTAATGGTTAGGTCATTTCTCACTCCAATTTTACTGTTATTTTGTTAATGTGTTAGAATTTTTATATTTTATTGTATTTTCTTAAATGTATATTGTCAGTTGTAATGACTTTGGTGAGAAAAAAAATAAATAAAGAGTGTATGTAGAATGAGTGTATGTTTTATGAGTAATGAGGTGTCAGTTAACAAATTATGGTTGCTGTGATTCAGTTGCAGTACATTATAGAAGTACGGAACTCGGTGGACTTTGAAAACAGTTGATAAATCTTAAAAATAGGCGTGAACCATGCGTGACATTTGTTGAGAAAGAGCGCCACAGCCATAGCGGACAGGAAGAGCGGCTCATACGTGATACCATTTCAGTTTCCTGTCATGCTCTCCACATACTAATCACGTCTGTATGACGTCTCGTTGAATGAAATTCGAGCTCCATCAACTGATCATTTCTGGCTGGCCAATAAAATCAGCTCACTACTTACTTGTTCGTTGTTCGCCACTTAATCATGATTGGACTTAATTCTGCTAATAAATCCTGCAAATCGGGATAATATTTTTCAATTGATTGTAATTTGTCCATATATACTTTCCATGTAATATAGCAGTGTCAAGAGCATAGGGCTTTCAACGACCTGATTTTTAGATTTGTTGAGGATAATAATATTATCTCTGTATATATATATATATATCATATGGTATATGGATTAATGATCATATAAGGGATGTATTCTTTTGGTTGACACAGGAGCATGTGTTGTGAAATAAGCTTCGCAGTAACTATAATGCAAACGGTTGATCTCTTCCTATTTGGAGCATTCTCGTTCAACTGTCAACATGTCGCGATTAATAAAGCAACATGTCACTGCGCTGGCTGTGTTAGCTAAAATAATTTTTCCTCAGGATGACTATAAAAACATAGTATTAAGACATGAGTATGAAAGTATAAAATAGAATATTTGATTTGCTCTTGAGTGGAATGGGGAAATCAAGTGAAGGACGTTAAAGTTTAAGAAAAAATATGTCAGGTCGAAATTATTTTTATAAAAATCCATGTAAATATTCCTTTTCTGAAGAGAATTGTTATTTGTAATCTCCTTCTTCTTTGTAATCTCATCGAGTTTAATTCATAGTAACTGAAATATATTGTAGGTCTATGAAATTTGGATAATTAGACAGAATAATTATAACTTATTTGTAGAATTTCTGTTGATGTTGTGGAACTCCATAATAGAAGAATAAAACACTGTTAGATTTAACAGTGTTTAATTATTTTATAATAATTATAGTTATAGAATGGTATGATATTAATAATGCATCTGGTATCCTGTTTATTTACAATATGCTGAGCATGAGTACAATGCATTATTTCTTCAATTATTCCTTATCGTTCGAATAAGGTATAAACACATTATTTATTCAAGGGTAATTTTCCAGTGAGGCCAAATTTTCCTTGTCACCTATGCTACAAAGAACTCGATTTTGTAGCCGAAATGTGTGCTGAAATCAATTTTGGATTTCGCATTCCATTCTAGTTTAGTCTTGAAGATTAAATGAACTTCGAAACGAATTTAAACTAACAAGTTACTCACCATGAATGCTAATTCACTACTTACAAAGACTTACCCAAATTACCATGAAAATTTAATGAATATTCATTTCTTATTTTCAGGTCAGTCGTTCATCCATTCATCCGAGCCAAGTACGTGAGTAAATGTTTAAATTGATTATCCTGGAGTTTAAGAATCGCGAAAAGTTTTTAGAAGGTAAGGGGTGATAATTATTTATTATTAATTATTAGGGGTGATAATTACTGAACGATGAAAGCGCAAAATTGTTTTAGAAAGGTTATTATTGAACGAGCGTAGCAAGTTCTTAGTTTTCACTTGTGATTTGTGACTGGAGGCTCACGGCTTTTTCTGTATGTTTGTGGATTTGTTTCTGTGTATGTTCGACGATAACTTTCGAACGCTTTGACCAATCCACTTCAAATTTCAAACACATATTCTTGGAACCTCAATACAGAGCAAGTTCGTTTGTCAATGAAGTTGACCCACTCCTTCTTCCTTTTTGAGGCGAAACAAAAGGATAGATTCTCAGCCTTTCATTAATATATCTATATATTACTATATGCAGAAAATAGTTTTAACGCATGGAATTCACAATAGATTTCAAAAATATATTTTGAGTTATTATCATCAGCTGTAGGTGAATAAATGCGATCAGGCTTTTTATAGAATCTCTATCAGCTGATAGGCCTGTACTAATTTCATTGCCCCGATATATGGATATATAAACAGCTGTTTTTTATGTGGTAAATATAATTATCCAATCCTAATCTATAGATACATTAATTCCATTGCCCTGATATATAGATATATGAGTACGGTAGGTCTTTGTTGTGGAAAATAAATCTCTGTATCAGAGCAACGATGAACTTAAAGGGATAGATGTCTTTTGAATTTTATCTAAATCAGTGTCTTCAGAGCAGCCGTTTTCTGTTACCACCTTTCCCTAAGATAAGCTTCCCAAATGAATTTCCCTTTCCAAAATTAGTTGTTTGCAAACGAGTTCTCCAGCCCGTTGGGCTCACTAGTAATTTTACTATTCGCTTTATCATTTTTATTTTTACTTCCCATTTCTTACTGCTCTCTGCTATCTACCTTCTCTCAATCTGCATCTTTCCTGTGCTTTTTCTTTTCACAAACACAATTTCAAAAGTCTCTTGAATAGTTGAGAATAAAAGGAAAGGAACAGTCTTCGAACGAAAGCTCCAACAAAGTTGAATGCAAAATAAGCTCAACGGAACTATCTGCTATTCATGTTCGTTCATCTCTCGCTGGTGACATAAATACCAGGTAAAGGATTGTTCAAAGGCCGAAAGGACACTCGTCTATTGTTCTGTCTTTAATAATTCAGCGTCAGCAGAAAGCAAACGAGACCTCAGCTTCAGACCTCAAAGAATTGAGATTGAGTTCACTTTCCACCTATGATAAGGACAGTGCACTGGGTACAACGACCGTCTGTATGAATTTTTTCAGACTGGATTCCATGTTTGTGCAGAACAACTAACTTACTTGTATAAGAACATTCCCAAACCCCCAACTGCAGAGAACTAGTCTGTTCGCTCTAATGTTTATATTGTTGAAAATTTAATTTATTACCTTCTGAAATAATCCAGTTGAAATTTTAGTGGGCGACATTGTAAAGGCTTAAACCATAATGTAGAAATTGACAAATTTAACAATATATACCTGAATTTGAAAGAGTATTAAATATTAAATAATACGATTATCATACACTGCATGTTTTGTCAAATAGTACAACATCTTAATCCCATCACATTCCGCTCCCCCAATTCTTCCAAATTTGGGGGATACATTCTTTATAACCATTTAAGAGAAAAGCGACTCGTGAAATAGTAAGTGTACGTCAATGAGCAAATCAAGTCATTCAAAATAAATAACTCTCGCTACTCAAGGACGTGTCACATTACTCGCATGGTTATAAGAATATATCACCCAAATTTGAAAGAATTGGGGGAGCGGAATGTGATGGAATTAAGATGTTGTACAATTTGACAAAACATCGTCATACTCAAAATTATTTTCAATAGTGTTCGGATTGGCTTGTCTTGACAGGTGGCTTATGTTGGTTAATTCAGCGATATTTAGACTTTACCGTATAAAAAAAGTTTGTCATGAGTCATGACAGTATTCAGTAGAATAATAAAAATATGCTTACTATCATTTACAGTTCCAAATGTAACCTTTTTTTTTAACACAAGCATAAATTTGAAATTACCTTTTTATTAACGAGTTGGTTTATTTCTCTACTAGGCAGCATCAAACTAGGCGGCTGGAACGAATTGCAGTGTTGCCAGACATGGGACCATGCCCATGCGGCATCTAGATCTCCCTGCCATCCTCAACGCTCGAATTGGCAACACCAGCTGTATCATAATTATTGCCTAGTCCTAGCAGTCTGACGCTTTCTTGATCTGTCACTGTGTACACAGCACAAACTGGCAACAACGCAATTTGTGCCAGCCGCCTAATTTGGTGGCGTGGAGTATAGCCTGCAAGCAACTCAATTTATTTTTATTCCTGGGAGTAGTCTATTTATTTCGATAACTCACATTTCTTTAGACACGCTTATTCCGTTCTTTATAACTGAAAACTATAAGTTTCAGGTTCTCTCCAAGCTACTTTAATAGCAGATAGTAGTGCAACTCTGTATACCTTTGAGAATGTCATAAGTAACAATAAAAGCAATAGACTACATCTGAATCTACTCTGGTCAATTCTCTTTATCTAGATTCCAGCACGAACCTTCTTCAAAAACCCTTGGCTACTCAACGACCCGACCCGTTCATTCTCCAATTGGTAAGGAATAGAGCGCAAAAACTAAGCTTACTATCCTTTCTATACTTAATATACTTTCTTTACTTGATACAGTATCCCTCATAAGTATAGAAAGGTTAATTGGTTAGGTTTTTTGTTGTTTTATGCAGAACTGTTCGCGCATGCGCTCTATTGGAGGATTAATGGGTCGTGGCTACTCATACTTCAAGACCATTAATACATGAATATATTTAGCTTCTAATTTATAAATCTATCAACTCAAGCTAACTAATAAAGGAATAGAAAAGGTATAGAACTGATGGGGATCATGCAATGGTGATACAGACAATAATAATTTATAGCAGGCTTGATAGAGTGATGTTAAGTGATGCCTTTTTTGAACGTTTGTCCAATTCTGAGTGTCCTACAGTTATCTATATCCATGTGTCAATGGGTTGAGAAAACCATTCAAGAGGTGCTGGTCGGATAAGACTTTGACGGACACCCATTAATCATGAAACAAGTAGAATGTATCTCTCTCATTCACTCCCTTACTCCCTCTTAGTTTGTCTCTCACTCCTTCACTCACTCTCTCACTATTTTCTTCTCTGTCAGTGGCCATATTTCATCGTATTGTATTGTCGCTTTTAAAGGGGTTTCTACCCATGCGGGTGGATGGACAGTGGTAGATAGACACAGGGGTTGTGAATCTGTTGGGTAGTAATGCCAACGTCAACCTTCTGTCTACAGTCGCTTGCTTGTTATGTATTGTGTACTAGCTACGGTTACGTTGTTTACCGACTAGGTACCTCATTCACAAAGTGGTTTCGCTAACCACAAATGTGGCGTTCCGACAAAGCATAGTTTCGGGGCCACTGTATTACGCATTATGCAGCCTCACCGCTTACGTTTTAATCAATCATGCCAGTTATTAGAACCTGACATTAAAATGAAAAATATAAATTTTATTGCTTGAAATGTGAGATACCTACCTACGACACCTGTTAAAATGAAAAATATAAATTTTATTGCTTGAAATGTGAGATACCATACCTACGACACCTGTGGCATCCTTGTTAAAATTATGGAAAATAAAGAATTAGGAGAATCGTTTCCACAACATCATGCTATATTGTTATTGATTTGATTAATAGTTGCATTTACATCTTTTTGAATGTTTGGCACACGTCAATGACACAATAATAACATTAATAAAAAATTACAGTCATATATATCATTATTATAAACAGTCAATCCATAAGATATCACATCACGTATAACTACATATCTCAATTGTTTAATATGTCTATCATTATCGCCCAATCCCTAGTTTCTATTGATGGTTGTCTTCTCCAGAGGCTCTGCTAAAGAATTCTGTTAAACTATAGAAGCTTTCATTCACAAGCCAGTTACTCAGGAGGTCACTTTTGAGCTGACGTTTATCTGTTAAATTCATTATGTGTGTTGGAATCGCGTTCAAGATTTTTTTACTCATGTGCTCAGGATTTGTCTCATATCATATTATCATATTAAAAGACTATTTAAATAAATAAAGCCTTTATTTTTGTTCGCAAACATACAATGATCTTCAAAATTATTTATATCAAAATTATTTCAAAATTTCAAAAAGAAAACAAAATTCATTACAACAGTCCTTTTTTAGACTAAAGACTATTTACTCTACATTATTTCATCTTCCATACCAGTTGAATTAAAACTTTCAGAAAATATTATATTAGAATTCTGAAATACATTGTCCATTTTTCAAATGAAATGTTCCTTTGTATAATGTTTTTCGATTTGGAAATTAGGCAGAATTTTTTTTCAAAAGAAGTGTTACAAAAGAACTGAATGTACAATCACAGTCGAATGAATATGAACAACGTCATTATAAACTCTATTGGCTTCGGGATCTCTGGTGGGTCCACATTTATTTTCTACCTGAAGGCTGACGAAGCAACAAGTTGATGGGATCGGAAAGGGTTGTCCTATTGTTTGTAAAGATGGAAATATTCCTTCCTTCATCCTTTTTCTATTGTTCTATAATAGTTTGAAAGTTTGACCAATTTGTTGATTTTGAGCCTTCCTTGTTGTTGTTGACTATAGAGCGCACATTTTGGAGTAGATATTTTATGGAGTTGTGAGACAAAAACTGTTGTGTAATCAATGGAACTTGTAAGTATGTCAATGTCCTTTCAGTTTCTACGGAATGGATAGGTAGGAGAAGAAAAATAGTCTACTAAGAATGGTTTACAAAAAAAAAAAGCTTCATCCAGTAGCGTAGCGATTTGGTTTGGTCTGGGGGGTATGGAAATTTTGATAAATAGTCCCTCTAAAATCGTATTTCAAGAGATTCTAGGCTCATGTCTAGGATATTGTTAAATATCTACTAATCTGTGCAGATCTGGGTAAATAAAATAATTCAATTTTGGAGAATTCCAAAATGTACTAAAGATAGTATATTATCAAAGTAGCGGGGGGGGGGGGGGGGTTACTGCACTTGAGGTAACTGAATCTAATAGGCAATATTAACATCTAATACTAAAATATTGTATTTGACTCATATTTTGTTCCAATTCAGTTACAAGAAAACTCTGTAAATTCCTAAAGTAGGGTATACAAAGACAAAATAATCTGCACATATTCAATACCCACATTTCGGCACTTCTTTGTTGATTTGGAAGCAAATCATGGATCGCTTACAATCTCCACTAATAGAGAATCAACTCTCAAGCATTGTCACTTTATTGAGATTTTGTCACATTACTCCGCATTACTCCAAATCGTGCTCTCTTCAGATTGCAATCACGTTTGGGTCCGGTTCTCATACTAGTCATCAACAATGGGCATTCATAGATCTAGGAACAATAGCTGTACTCTCCCACAACCCAACAACTTGTTGCCCTGTACACTAGAGGTAGAAAATAAATGTGGACCCATCACAGATCCCCAAGCCACTCTATTATTTTGAAGAATGATTGGGAAGAAGTTTTATAACAATTATCAAGTAGACTCAAACAATAGCTGAATATCCCATTTGGAAAAGAAAATTTGGATTCCATATATTAGTTGGAGATCTAATAAAAATATTGAAAACATTTCAATAGCATAATAGTTGCCAATCCAAGAATCTGTGAGGCTTGTTTCACACATACCCGGCGGTTGGGTAACTGGTACTGTTTAACCAGCTGTATGGACATTATATCATATGGTGGTTTTCACACACCCAATTTTTTATATCATATTATACAATGCAATTATACCGGAACATGACACCGGTTACTTGATACCAGTTATGTGTTGAACAAGTCAAAGAATTTCAACAAATTGCAGAATTTCAGCAATTTCAACAGCTGCCATAAACATTTTAAAAAATTGACCAGTCAAATGTGCAGCAGTTTTAAAAATGCAAAAAAAATACAGTGACTGGATAGACACAAAATACAAAATAAACCAGCACAGCATTAAAAAAAACTAATAGAAGTGTATAGAAAAGCGTCTTTAACAATCTACTTTTAAAAAGCTTGAAATAATATCATAAATGAAAAGTAGGCCACAATGACCAATACAGTAGTGGGCTGATAATATTTTTTTTTAGGATTGTCACGATGACTAGTAGCCGTGACTAGTTTTTCAGATTGTCATTTTTAGTCCGGTCCAGTGGCCAGGTATTGCGATTTTGCCCAGGTAATGCACATGTTTTATTCAATGTACGAATATTAATGCGTACTGGCAACCTAACAAACAAGGTAATAAAATAACATTCTTTGAATGCAATTAAACGGATTCCACTGCAGTAGCAATAAGTGGCTTTACACAGGCAACTGGTGGCAAGTGCGAGTAAATAATCGTACCTATATAGTATGATTGCATATAAATAGATATACGTAAACAGTAGGCACTATAAATTATCCATTAATAATGAGAGAAGCAGCCGAACTGAATAGAGAAAATGCCGGCAAGAATGGATTTCATTCAAGATTCATTGTCGAGAAAGTAGGCTCTGCAAATTGGAATTGCAAATCGTCGAGCTATCTACGCATTTGAAGTGAGGCAGGACTTGCTAAAAACTTGGAAGAAAGAAGACAGCGCAAGCTCACCCATTCATAGATAACTAGGTCAACACAAAATTTCAGTCCAGTTCAGTTTTGTTTAGGTTTTGTGGAGAATGAGTTAACATTAGAATAGCTATGATTTTATTTTATGCAATGAATTCAATAGGTTAGTAAAATGAATTTTTAATTATTTATTGACCTTTTTTGGGTTGGGAAGGGTGATAAGCCCTTGGGGGGGGGGGGGGGGTAAAACTCGAAAATTTTGTAAAGCTATTGTGAAAGTTATTTTATTAACTTTAAACTCTGTCATTTAAAAAATATTTTTGTTCTAATGCGTATTCCGGATTGGGATACAGCTAATTATATAGTACTATCTGGAATTTATTAATTAGATTCCAGACCATATAAAACAAAACTCGAACAAAACTCAGTTCAGAAGATGAAGTTTTCTCTCCTGTTTTCTATTGTGTTTTCTCCTCTTCTTTTACTATACAAATCTTTTCTTCTAATTGGAGAGAATGTCTAGAGCTATTTTCAATAGCACGGCTGTTTCTAAACAGCTCTTAAATCAATTATGGAAGAAGCTTCTACTTTATCATTTATCTCAATATTTCCCTATTTTCACAGCATTTTTGAAAAGGTTGGATGAGTTTCAATAATTTATAAATACTAAGTTTTATATTGAATAAATTTTTTATTACTATTGATTTGTTATTAGTTTACTGTATGTTCATGTTTGCTATCATTATGCCTTTTCTTTTAAATTGAATATCTTGTGACACGTTATAATATTTTTCAATTTCTTTCGTATGCACATAATAGCACAATGGACTATTATGGAAGAATTTTCATTTTAAACTTCAGTATCTGAAATAAATTGCAAATACACCTATCCCAACTTTCTTAATACAAATAATAGAAGATTCTTGAAATGATTTTCATGTCACGTTTTCATTTTCAGATTAGCTAAGGTTGATTAGCTTTCATTTTTTGGCGATGCACCACTTATTTATTGCTTTTAATTGCCTTGCATTGCATATGTATTGATTTTTAAGGCTACAAACATAATGATTTACTTTTACTGTACTAGTATTCATAATGTACCGTATCAACTTGAACATATTGGTTTATTTGCGGTTTAGATTGACGATTTGAAATAGCGAGATTCTCTCTAACTAAACTGAAAAAGTTCTTAAAGTTAAAAAAGTCATTGCTCCTTCGTTTACATTCCTGTGTGCTGGAAAATATTTTCCATATCATTATTCTTTTGCATCGCCATTTCCAGTCTCCATTTTTAGTCGATAAAAGCAGCTTCAAGTACTGTTTTCTGAATGGGAGTACAAGGGTATGAATGAAATGCACAATGCGAGAAGCTATTTGTTTTGCGTTGAGGTTCACCTTGAAAGGACTCGCTTTTTAATGACAAAAAATCTGCAGCCGGTTTCAAAGGGTACCTAGCATCAATGAATCTTTGTGGTTAGGCCACGTATACGTGACATTTCTTCAATAATTTACTAGTCTCAGTTAAAGGGAAAATTAAAAAAAAAAAATGGTGAGCTTACCACAATAAATGGGACATTAAGATTTTTATTGCTGAGACGCGTGGTTTCTACATCCAATTATTGCCAACAATTTAAAAAAAACTCTTGTAATGGAGTTTAATTTATTATAAAATACTTTTGTTGAAATGATAAAAGTACAATTTAAGAGTAAAATAATATCCCAAATGCTGTATCTATATCACTCTTCCTTCATTTAATTTAGTAGTTTCACATTTCACAGTTTCAAATGTTATAAGTTCTATATCCAGACATTACTTTAGTTCAGCATTCATCACTTTTAGTTATACATACGCTAATTTTAGTTTTAAATCTCATCCAGTCTTACATAAGATTTCAAACTAATTGTATAAGATACCTTTTTAATAGAAAACTGAGAAACACATGACCGTAATTGCCTAGAATACTCTAATGTAGAAGAGATACATAATTATAAATAAATAAATCGATTTCATTGTCACAGGAGTCACAAATGGCATGCTGATGCTGTATATATCTAATGAAACGAGTAGCAAACTCTATCAACTTAATTGTTAACATTTACAAATAGCAAAACACTATCTAGAATAAGAATGGGAGAATTGTTCAGAAAATGCAAACTACTAAAATATAATAGAGTAAGTAGAAACCCTATTTAGCTTAAAACTAGCTATGAATAAAAACAACTGGTTTGAATAAAATAAGTTGAGAGTTGAGCCTTCAGACATGACTTATTTTATTCAAACTAGTTGTTTTTATTCATAGCTAGTTTAAATTATTAAACTAGCTAAATTATTATACTAGTTGAGAGTTGAGCCTTCAGACATGATTTGAAGCTTAGAACATTTTTTAAACGTAATCAAATCCAGAGATATGAATATTACCCCACTTGGCAACGACCCTTTTTTGCCAGTTGTGGACTCAACTCTTAACTTATTTTATTCAGACCATAGTTCTTCCAACTCTCTCTCTCTCCAGTAAAGCTGATATATGTGCTTTTGTGCAGAAAACAATGAATTAAACCGAACTAATTAATATAGGCTAGCTAGGAGAAAACCGAAGGTGGTGATAGTAATAAAAACAAGAACAATAATAATAATAATAACAATAACAACAACAACAACAATAATAATAATAATAATAATAATAATAATAAGGTATCAAAAGAATAGCTGTATGCAAAACAATGGCTAGCTCTGGAAAACTGGCACCTGAGAACTATGCAAAAAGCTGCAGTGCTTAGTACAGCAAATATTGTACGAACATTTCTTTCATTTTAATATAGCAGGGTAAGAGGGACCCTCATAGAACTGTATCTACTTTGTGAAGCAGCTTTGAAGCCTTGGGATCAATATCCTCGGCTGGAGAGTAAAAAATTCAAAAAACAAAAGTGGAATAATAATAATGATAATAAAATAACAATAACAACAACAATAATAATAATAACAACTACAACAACAACACCAACAACAACAATAATAATAATAATAATAAGGTATCAAAAGAATAGCTGTATGCAAAAGAAAGGCTAGCTCTGGAAAACTGGCACCTGAGAACTATGCAAAAAGAATAATAATTATAATAAAAATAATAATAACAATAATAATAATAATAATAGCAATAATAATAAGAGCAGCAATAATAATAATAACAACAATAATAATAATAATAATAATAAATATAATAATTTTTTTTTTTTTTTAATTTCTTTTATTAAGGCGTTTTGCCATTTGACATGTACATGAGCATGAACTATTGGCTAAAACCACCTCCAAACCTAGAGACCGCCTGGAACTGTTAAATATAATAATAATAATAATAAATATAATAATAATAATAATAATAATAATAAGGGCTCAAATATCTGCCCTTGGCAGGGGAGATAAAATACTTGTGGAGGCAAGAGAGAGTGGTAATTATGCCATTGATAATATCAGCTACAGGTGTAATACCAAAAGAGCTGCCTGAGAGGATGAAAAAGTTGAGACTGCCTGTGTGGGTGCAAAATTTAATGCAGAAAGCTGTCATATTGTGCACAACGTCAATAGTAAGGAGCTTCCTAAATATACCAAAATAGAAAGGGTGTCATTTTGCTAAAAAAGCCAATCTTACCCAGTAAAATGGAGAAATATAGAATTCAAAAAATAAAAAATAAAATAAAAATAATAATAATAACAATAACAACAGCAATAGCATTAACAATAACAACAACAATAGCTTTAACAATAACAACAATAATAATAATAATCCCTCCACGCATCGTGCCGCAACCTTTCAACACTCCTCTGGCCAGCATCACCTGAATGGTAGTGATAGGCAGTAAGCTGTAGCTGTTCTATTTTTTGCATCGTCAACTGCACTGCACCTTTTGCGTTTGGCCAGGGGGTGGATTTGTTTTGCCCCACGTCAATCAAGCAGAGGGCACCCCATGGTATGGGTGGGTAGGTGGTGAGGGGCGCACCTCCAGCTGGCTCTGGCTAGCATACCAAGTAAACTCAACAGCCGGCTCAGCGCTCAGCTCAGCGGTTCTTCTCTTCAGCTTCAGCCTTCAGTGCGTGTTCGACTACGGCATCGTGCGGTCGCATGAGAGAGCTGCTCTTTCTCAGTGGTTTAGCGCTAAACTACCGGCACCCAAGTTTCATTATTGGTTTTCTACTGTGTTATAGATGTATACTCTACAACACTCTAGGATTGTATTATTTGTTTTCTGTGCATAGTTGGATTATTACTGAGGTAAATATCATTTCGAATTCACTAGAGTTTAGTTTAGGCTAGATTAAATTAGTAGAATAGAATAATAATTAACTGACAAAAACAATTATCAAAACACATGCTTTTAAATTTATAGCATGAGTCCCAAGCTGTCAGCTGAAGGATTAGATTAGTATTGTGTTCTCCATTCTTGTAAATTTATAATTTTTTCCTTATACCTTATTGAAAAACCTTATCATAAACTTAGATAAGCATAGATAAATCTTATCTGTATATCAAATGCTACCAAGTTATGAAGATCCAACTCATACATTTACATAAAACGTTCAAGTTTTGACAAAATTCGTCCACTCATAGAACTCATAGAGACCTTATTGGGTTTCTAAGACGTATTCAATTCAACGTTATTTGGTATAGAATACAGAATGGAATGATTCAGTGAGATACATAAAAAATACAATGCATACTTCTAAAATTATAACATGATATAAATTCAATCACAGGCTTGGTTTCTAAGCTGTCAGCTAAAGGTTATTTTGTATACTCACCATACAATTTTCTTTGTATCGGATAATCGGAAATGTTGGTAGATATTCATTCGAATCGATCCCATTGCTACTTTTGTTTCTGAGATACTACAGTCTCGGCTATTCCACCATTAAGAAGACTCAAGTACAAGTATTTTGAACTGGAACTGACATATTCAGCTTCATAACTGTACATGAGACAATATTATGTATTCGTAGATGTCCAGTCTTCAACTCTTTATACCCGCTTTTACCATATGACTGAATATTATTGATTGAGATATTGAAACTGCTCAGATTCTGTACTGTAGTGAGTAGTAGAGCACTAATTAATCTGTTATTTATTATTATTAATAATGAATTTTATTGATGATTGAATAGATGATAGATAGAATAGTTTGCATGTTTATTTACGGTAGTAGTTGTTTTCACAAAATTGAATACAATCAAATTAATTTTCTTTCACTTTTCCAAATCAACTCAATCTTATATTGATTTGGTTGCAGTAGTATTGTATTATAATTTTTTTGTCTATTGGTGGGTCATTTCGCTTTAATCAAACTTCAAAATGATGGAAGATGGAAGCTTTTATCAGGTAATAAAAATCGTATGACATTTATTGGCGGCGAGTTTAGGTAGCAGACTAGCAGGTAATTCTAGGTTCCAGGGGTAGTCCGGATAGTTACGTAGTTTGCGGGTAGTTTCTCCTCGAGGTATGAGCCATTTTATGGACAACATGGTGGATCTTCAACAATAAGTTGGGCCTTTAATATCTTTTCATGAGAATTTATTTTAAGTTATTTTCATTTCAAAGACCAATTTCAAGGTAGGCTCAAATGAATCCTGTCAGGGCGATTTTGAATTACAAATACATTACTCAATAATTTTTCTTATGAACTGTTACTAAAGAAAAAATATATATTTTTCAAATGTATCAGAAAAATTCACTTCAAAAAATTGAGTGGTGCATGTTTGTTTCGTCATACTCGTACATATTCACCACTTTACCGAGCATTGAATCGAGCCGGTAAACGTCTGTTTACAGAAGGAACAGCTGATTTTCATTACCGCATCCTTTTTTAGTGCGGTAATGGATATTATTGCATTCCAGCAATTGGAAAATTCATTCAGAATTTGGAAAAACAGCTGATCTCAGAAGAATTTTTAGTATTTTACTGCCGTGATGGATTTTAAGGTTATGTTTGATGATGTTTTTTGTACTTGCTCAAAGTTTATTTTTTTATATTTTAGACTAGTATGACGAAAAATATCGTACGTAACTCGTCCAGGAAGATGTTTACCGAACTCGTATGATAATACCTTATATACTTATCATATATTAACCTATCATACTCGTACGACAAACACAATTTCCCGGGGTGGTATCTTTTAGGACGACCTAACAGTTGATCGACCTACTGCTGGCGCAGCCTGCAGTCCACAATTCTGTGTGGTACGCAAGATGTGACTAGGTCGGTCAAAACAACAGTCGTACAAATGGTGTCCTCCCAATTTCCCGCACTTGTTACGTGATAATATACTATTTTGTTGGAAATGCTTGTATTTGGTCTCTTTCTAAATTATAGAAGCAAATTTACCAGAATCTCTATTCTATCGCTGACGACCAGCTAGCAGGCGTTGGCCCAATTGGGGCTGTTACGCTATCGATTTACATAACCTTGTAAGTACCTGGCTATTAAATTATCCAAGCAAAGGAACCCAATGCAGCGGAAAAATTTGAATCCAGTTAAAACTTTAGCTCAACTAATGTGTGGAAGTTTTTCTTTTCTTTCATAAGACTGAAAGACTTTAGTTTTTCTTTTCTTTCATAAGACTGAAAGACTTTAGTTTTTCATTGAAATCTTCAACATTAATACTGGAATAGAAATTTGCTTGATTAGTTTAAAGTTGTGAACTTTTCCTGTATCAGTTAGAGTTCCACTAAATTGGTATAGGCTATTTTTTTATTCTTCTACGTTGAACAATAGCTGTTCCAAGAGTTTCCAAGAGGTCTTTCTGAATATTTGAATAGTGAATTTTCACTTAATTCCTTTCATTTGCTCTGTAAATTCAATTTAAAAAAATATTTGAATAAAGAACTTGGATATTTTACTCATATAGGGTAAAATCTTTATACCACAAAACCATTGGTTTATGGAGTAACTCGGTTTGACTACTTCACTATTTGACTAGAAAACCCAATATAACCTATTTGGTTTAAAAAGTCCATTATTTATTGAATTGTAAAGAAATCATGGTTGTTGTGAATACTTTGCCAAGTTGTATCCTTCTCTTGAAATTCTCAATCAATCTTCATCAAGATTCCGCTATTATCAATCAATATCCACTACTTGTTGAATTCCATTCTTGTGATAAAATTTTTCCAATAATATAGCGTGTTTTGATTCATTCTATTGTTTTCTTCGAAGAATATTTCACAGTCCAGTTGGAAATTCCGGTGAATCCGTTGTAGCAAACATCTATTTCTGGTATTGATCGTTATGAGAGAATGGATAATGTCCAGACGTTTCAGGGATCGTTAGTCAAGTTGATATATACGAAAAAAATAGAGAAAAAACAAAACTGGAAGTGAACTCACAGCACTACACTTCTAGATGGAAGAATCGTCTGAAAAGCGACCTGTGGACGATAACGATAGAAAACACATGTAAGATTCTTTAGTGATGAGAAGCAGAGATTCGAAAAAACGTTTTTATATACTTGGTTGAAATCAATTGGAATAACTCTGAGAGCTTTCAAATAGAGCTAGATTTGTTTACCAGCCAAGTGCTCTGGTTCTTATCACTCTCCTGGAATACCATGAGAAAAAGAATCCTGTGACTAGGATGAGGTCTCAGAGCTCATTAGAGTGTAAAAGTAGTGTGAATTTGTAAATAACCAGTGCAATCAGAATATAATCAATGCTCTAGGCTGTAAAATAGAATAACTAAATTCAAGTTCCATTATCTACCGCGTTGCTCTGACCAAGACTACTAATCTACCGCAGTTTATGTCTGCAGCGGTAATTATTCCTACCTGAATGGACTGGTAGAGTTCCTACCTATTTTCCCCATATGTTCCTGGGATTGTGTTGAGTCCCGGGACTATTGTGATAATGTATTCAAATCAAGTGATTAACTATGCACAAGCTGTAAAGAGTTGATATTTTCAATTTCATGTTACCATGCTTATGGCTCTTTCAAATCCATAGGACGTAGGAGAATAAATATTTTCAGTCTTCACATTGAGCTAAAAGTTACTTTGGAGAAAAAAGATTTTAATTTTTTTCAGTATTTGAAAAATGTTTATACAATTCCCATACACTTGTTTCGGTGGAGTTCATGAAAATATAGCCGCTTATTTAGAATTATTTCCCAATAATTACCGCCTCTATAAAAAATTTATTTCTTATGAACATCATTAGCTAATTCAACCAGGTGTTATTGAATTACACTCTTCACAACAGTTCTCTTCTTTCTCCTGAATTTAGAACTTTTTTGGTACTGAGAAAAATCATATTTTGACTATAAAATAATATGGTTTGAGAGTCAGAGAAATAAAGTACCATAGGGATCAAGTGGTTTGAAGTCCGATGCCCTGCTTGACAAAGATGTCAGACTTTTCCATCAATGCATCATATTGGTCCATTTTAAACTCAATTGTCCATTCATTCTGTTTATAATGTGGACCATGGTCAAATATCAAGTTCAAGTTAATGTACAAATAACATGTATTTGAATCGAAACAAACCCTATTTATTTATTCGGATATTCAGAATTCAGAACTCATTTAAATAGTTTGAATTAATCCATAGAACTCTTCTGATATTAAAACATCAATTCAGGCCTTAAGGTTGATTCATTAAAGCTTATAAATATCACATGGCAGTCTGTTTGTAGAAGTAACCGCAGTGCGTTCCATTTCAAGCGACGAAACGGCGACCAAAGGTATGAAAGAACGTGATTACGCCCCGAGCCCCGTACCCCTTCTAAATTTCTGCTCTGAATTTAAACGTAATCGCAATAATGCTACAGGCCGAACATTTTATGTCAACTGAAACTGAACAGAGTCGAAAAATCATGTCTGTCAGTAACCAAGAATCCAAGGCTTTTGTATTGGTAAAATTACGTTCATAAGTATAGTGATTATTCCGACCAATAAGCACGTGCACAGGTTCGCAAACACGGCCATTTCTGCGGAACTGCATTGAATGATGAACATATCTGGCTGGCTTTTCTGAAGTTAAAAACTGTGATGACATAACAACTGCTAAACAAACAGTTATTGAAAACAATGTCAGACAGCATTTTTCAAAAGTTCTCTCCAACACGCTGTCAGCAAAGAATTGATCTTATTTCCACGGATTGGTGCCTATTCCATGAAATAAACCAATAATCTTTTTCTTATGTAAATGCAATAAATAGCTCTGGCCTTTCAGCATGATTTTTATCTTGAAAACGTAGCGTATTATTTCATGATATGAAACTTTGAAAATATTGCCGGAATATTCTACTTTAATATTATACAGGGTGGGGGAAATGTTTGGAAACGGCTTAATATTTCATATACAAAGGTGATTTTGCGGTAGGTATGATTGAGGATCCTACTCAAATTGAAAATACTATTTTACTGTGACTTTAAAAATCTGGTCCGCCATCTTGGAACCGCCATTTTGAATGTAACTTTTTTTTTTAAATAGGAAGGGGGTCATGCGATACATGATTTCAATACGGAATTTTAAGACAAAATGAATGCCGAAAACCGCACATCGATATGTCAACCCGTTTCGGAGATATTTACATTATTAATCGATACCATGAAAAGCAGAAATGAAATAAATAAGTACATTAAAATCTTACCTATCAAATTTTTTGTTAATAGTGTTTGCTAATAAACATTAAAACCCAATTATTTTAATAAATGTTCAAACTGTTTTCCTTCAGCTGTTTGACAATGTGCTAATCTTAAATAATAGCCATCAAGCACATTTTGAATCATTTCGCGTGATGAACATCTGACTCTGGATATCATAATATCAACAATAATCATGATATCAACCTAAAATCATCTGTAATAATCCAACTGATTTAATGAATTCTTTTTCAATCATGAAGTAGTGAGTGTGTTTAAAGTCGTTCGCAATGGCATTTTTAAATGAAACCGCACATTTTGAATCATTTCGCGTGATGAACATCTGACTCTGGATATCATAATATCAACAATAATCATGATATCAACCTAAAATCATCTGTAATAATCCAACTGATTTAATGAATTCTTTTTCAATCATGAAGTAGTGAGTGTGTTTAAAGTCGTTCGCAATGGCATTTTTAAATGAAACCGAGAGAATAACTTTGTTAATGATGCGCGGCTATGGAGATAGAGTACGGTCTTACCAAGAAGTTTCTGATTTATTTAACGAAACATTTCCCAACAGAAATCCAATTAGTAAAAGTGTTGTTTTTAAGACAGTAAAGCGGTTTCAAGAAACGGGCAAAGTGACTGATCGTGCTCGCACTGGAAGAACAAATACTGCCACCAACAATGAAAAATCTTTAGAGGTAATGCAATCATTTGTTGAAGATCCGCATACATCAACTAGAAGCGTTGCCAAGGAACATGGTATGTCTACTCGTTCTGTCAGAAAAGTTCTTAAGGAATCTCATTTCCATCCGTTTAAGCTTCATGTATTACAAGAACTGAATGAGGATGATTTCGACCGCCGGGTAGAGTTTTGTGACATAATGATGAACAAGTATGACAATGATCCAAACTTCTTTAATAATGTAGTATTTTCGGATGAAGCTACGTTCATGCTTAACGGCAATGTAAATAAGCAAAACTATCGTTTCTGGACCGATGTCAACCCATACTGGATGAAGGAGGGTCATACACAGTATCCTGAAAAATTAAACGTATGGGCTGGTATGGTAAATGGTCACATTGTAGGACCATTTGTTATCGAGAATAATTTAACAGGTGCCATTTACGAGAACATGTTAATAAATTTGATCGTTCCAGCCATCCAGAACATCAACGGACAAGAGTTACATAACTTGTGGTTTCAACAAGATGGGGCGCCCCCTCATTATGCATTAGGAGTGCGGGATATATTGAACCAAACATTTCCCCAACGCTGGATAGGTCGTAGAGGTGCAATAGAGTGGCCCGCTAGGTCACCTGACCTCTCTCCACTTGATTATTTCTTTTGGGGCTACATGAAAGACAATGTGTACAAAAAGAAACCAGCAACAATTAATGAACTGAGAGAATGTATAACTGAAGTGGCTAACAGAATTCCACGCGAAATGATTCAAAATGTGCTTGATGGCTATTATTTAAGATTAGCACATTGTCAAACAGCTGAAGGAAAACAGTTTGAACATTTATTAAAATAATTGGGTTTTAATGTTTATTAGCAAACACTATTAACAAAAAATTTGATAGGTAAGATTTTAATGTACTTATTTATTTCATTTCTGCTTTTCATGGTATCGATTAATAATGTAAATATCTCCGAAACGGGTTGACATATCGATGTGCGGTTTTCGGCATTCATTTTGTCTTAAAATTCCGTATTGAAATCATGTATCGCATGACCCCCTTCCTATTTAAAAAAAAAGTTACATTCAAAATGGCGGTTCCAAGATGGCGGACCAGATTTTTAAAGTCACAGTAAAATAGTATTTTCAATTTGAGTAGGATCCTCAATCATACCTACCGCAAAATCACCTTTGTATATGAAATATTAAGCCGTTTCCAAACATTTCCCCCACCCTGTATATATTCTACTACAGTATAATTATACTCTTTATGATACTTCCTACATTGTACTTTGACATCGCTTATCTGTTGCCTGCATCAAGTTTGGGAAATTTTGTATTCAATATTATAAGGTGGACAAATTTTGAGGGCTACTTGTAGCTCAGTATCAACTGCATGCAAATTAAGAGTATTATTCATATTTATCCATTTATCCCTTCTTCATTAGAATGATTTTCTAATTGCCAATAAGTGTCATCGTCAGTTATAAAACTAATTTTCATGAAACTCATAATTATATTGAAGTTCTTTCAAGTACGGTACTGTCTAGTTTCTAGACTTCTAGTCGATTTTAGGTGGCCCAATAACTATTTTTCAGCTTTTTTCTTTGCTAGAACTCACACAATACTTTTCATTTATGGTCTTGATTGGAGGTTGTCTTGAATGTATTTATTCACTATTCAGCGTATGGCAGAAATTCAAGTTAAAAATTAATCTCATTTGTGTAGCCTAATTAAGTTCTATGCTGCCAGCAAAGATTTGAACTTATTTCCGCGTATGTTTCAATCTTTCATATAAATACAGTACATCTAGCTTATACCGTGATGTATTTTCTATGTAAAGTTGAACAATCTTTCCAATCTATTAAATCTTTCATATAAATACAGTACATATAGCTTATAACCGTGATGTATTTTCTATGTAAAGTTGAACAATCTTTCCAATCTATTAAATCTTTCATATAAATACAGTACATATAGCTTATAACCGTGATGTATTTTCTATGTAAAGTTGATCATCATGACATCATGAGACCATCATGAGACTATTCTTATCAGCTACATCAATACAGTTTACACCAAATCACCAGAATAATAATAATAATTGGAGGACTGTTGATTGAGGTTTAAGGATTCACCACAATATTCACATTGTTTTCTGAAATAAAGCTCACTGTCCTTTTCGAAAGCAACAGATTCCCATAATAGCTCAGAGTTGGACCCAACATCTTGTGAAAATGGTTGGTGAGTGGGATTCTAAATTTGAATTTTTTATAGATTTTACCAGTTGATGCAAATACTTGCGGGACCGTTTTAGGACGATAGGCACTCAAACAAATATGGCAAGGTAAATAGGGAATTGAATTATTGCAAAATGGTGGGGTAGTCAAGCGGTTAGTAAATATGAAGGAAAATCAAAAGGATGCTTTGACTTTCATGTACTTGAGCACTCACGCCTTTTATTTCAAATCAAATCAAACTAAATTTTATCTGCCCTTGCCTCTTTTATTTCGCTCGAAAAAATCACAATTATCATTGTAAAATTCAACAAAATATGGGAAAAAGCGAAAAAAAAACAAATTATATACAATTCTCATAAAATTGTTAAAAAACGAAACCAAAATTTTTGAAGTTGAACAGAAAGCTTGTTCCTGATCATGAACATATTTCAACGCCAAGAATCTTCCTTGAAATGATACAAATAATGAAGTAATGATGGATAAAAATAACAAGAGGATGAAGATGAAGAGAAAAGAGGAACTAGTAGTTAAAAAGCGAAAAAGGTATTTTCTCGGCAGAGCGCAATCCACCACATTGATCTGCACAATCAATCCTGACTTGAAATGTCCTCTTTGAGCAATTTATATTCATTAGCGAGAAAGAGGTTAACTGCAGCAAAGTGACATGAAGAATTTTCTTAGGTAGGTTTGAGGAGGGGGAGGGAAAGTCAGTGTGAAGTTTGAAGCGAAGAGGAGTGGCTCAGAGGTCGAGAGGATGTAATTCACAAAGGAGTTCCGTTGGATGTTCGGTGTTGTGGTCAACTAGATACGACTAGGATGGTGCAGTAGATGTATTTTATCCTCTGTCCTGGAGACAACGCAATTTGAGCAGCCGATGATGTAAAGGGAGGCTGAAAGGGAGGGATAGTAGCAACCGGTTTCCAGGTTTCGGTCGGCTGTCGGTTTCGGCCAGACCCATCATCAGCTGGACCTCCCTTCTAGAAGTGGGGGCGACGGCGGCTTGTCACTCGCGATTAAAACGATTGTCGCGTTGTTTCCGATTCACCGCGCCTGTTTTACACCACCCGGCGACAGGGTGATTGGTCTCCGGGACCCGGGACCGGTTTGGGTAATTCACCACGACGAGTGTCACCGAACCGTCATCTTCCTGCTGAAACCTGATGGATTCTTTTTCAGTTATTATAGAAATTATTAACTTAGGTTGGATGAAATCCAATTATTATTAGGATAAATAGTATGGATAAGACTGGAGTAGAGTTCATGTAGAATCTTCATTTTCGGTAGCCTTTGGGAATACTGTAGGTGCAGGCGTACAATTGGAGCAGTATGTTGGACAATATGACATGGAAGAACTGAAATCAACTTAGCCTTAAATGAATGTATTATTTCTACCTGAAGCTTAAAATTGAAGATAAGAAGAGGGGGGGGGGGAAGGAAATGCATGCTACAGATATTGTATATATATATATATATTTCTGACAGTATTATAATATTCTTATTATATATCACAATATAATATGAATATTTAATTGAAGCGTTGAATTTTAACTATTCATTAGACATCAAAATTTATAAAATACTGCTAATTCTAGCAGTTCATCTTTTGCATAGAATTGAAGGCAGTTAATACTTATTAATTTTTTATTTACTCATTTATCCATCAAAACCAAATATGATGAACTGTGAAAGAACAACAGGCTTTCAGCCTAGCGCATGCATTAAAAGTTTGAAGATGGTATTTCTTAACATGGCTGATCAGCGGGGTGGAACTTATTGTAAGGGTCTCCCCACCAACAAAATCCATACAACAATAATAATAATAATAATAATAATAATAATAATAATAATTAAGATTAACTTTTTATAGTAAATTCAATGACTTGCAGTCAATCCAAGTCGTTGAATTTACTTTAAAAATTTAATATTAGCAACGCAGTTCTTTTTGGAACAAGAAATTTAAAAAAATAATTAAGAATAAACTACAAAAAAATAATTTATCGATTAATAATAACCAATAAATTTGAATATCAAAAGTGAAAACTGGTGTAAAATTAATTTGCATTTGAAAGCCGAGTTTAGTTCATAAACGTTCTTAAAGTACGATAGTCTCGTCAATCCATAAATAATAATTTCTGCTGAAAGAATGAAGAGAAGCTTAAAAACCAAAGAAAATTGGCCCTAGGCCAAGTTGTAGACAAGGTGCTATTGATTCGCAGTCGCATTTGTAGAGCAATTATTGTAATAGCAATTCTATTATGTAGATGCCGAATGCTCTACGGATAGGAATTTATTTGCAATAGTATTGCCGCACGGCGTGCATAATTTACATCTCATTTGCATTCGGCGTCACGACACGACACGAGTCTCTGTGCGTTATTTGGACACAAGTTTGTCGAGTTTTGTGATCAACTTTGTCGATTTGTGTTCAGTTGTTTTTTTGAACAGAAATCATTAGCTTCATTGTACAGGTCGACTCGAATTACCGTTTTATTGACGGGCAGTCGTTACGTTTTTTCATCCCACCCATCAAAGTGTACTATTTGTGCATTGAAGCATATGAGAAGTGCATCCTGGTAATTCGTCAACTAAAATAGAGGCGTTGTCTGAGGGGAAATGTTCTGTTTGCATCCAATTTCATGTTGTACAACATTTGAAACCAGATTCAAATTGCTCATGCAATACTAATTCTGTTCTTGGATTTCTTGTTTCATAACGATCTGCATTGTTAATATTAACTTTTTATTGTAAATTGAACGACTTGCAGCCAATTTTGACTGCTAGTCGTTGAATTTACAATAAAAAGTTGATATGTTTTTTTCTTAAATCACAGAAATAAAAACTATTTATATCGAATGACTTGCGATCTAGACCTTAAAAATATGAAGAATAACGTTTTATGTATTAATTTCATGATTACGACAACGTTTTGTAGTAATGTCGTTGTCTCTAGTCGATTAGTGGAGTTTCCTATGAGTTCTTCGCCTATAATTCTTCTCCAAATGTTTTTCTATAGAATTTTGCCTCATGTCAGGTCATCTCTCTAGTCTGATATGTTCCATGTGTTGCTACCGATTTTCTCGACTCTTCAATAATTTTGGTTTAACTTGAAATGATACAATTATTCTTGTTGTTTGACCTAACCTAATCTAACTATAATTTTTAACTATAACAATAATTTATTCAATTTAATTCTTTCTGGTAAGATTTATTAAACAAGAGGAATGGGGAAATTTTGATGAACGGAAGGATGAAAAGAACAATTTAAATAGATATATTTAGATTAAGAAAAAAATCCAAACACAAAATCAAAAAATGTAAACAGAAACAGAACTTAAACTATATTAATTCCGTTTCTTGATTTTGGAAACCGTGTTCATGATAAATCGTACTAGCTGTATTGCTGTACCTTGAACATAGTCCTTCTAAAATGGACGTTTTGAATCAATTCCAGCCAAATTGTTTATTTTCTTTGTGCGACTGGTTTGGACGTAAATTATTGTAGAAATTAGAAGGTTGAAATAATATTATTCTGGAAGAGCCAGCTATGTGTGTGAGAGTGAGCAGTAGATAAGAGGGATTTGGGAGCACCGAGAGAGAATTTTGCGTGATATTGAGGGTTTGGAGAGGGAAAGAAAGTGTGTAAGTTCGATTGTGAAAAAGGGTGCAAACACAAAGTCAGTCGATTCAAGGTCGCATAAGCTTGAACCAGCTAAATGATCTCGTCAGGGCGGTGAAGAGCACATATCTCTTGATGTGTTGCGTTGTAGGTGATGCTCTTGCGACGATTTGGCTCGGCTCCAAGGTTCAGCATCTGGTCAAATAAATCACGACTATGAGAGAAAACCCAGCCTCTGTCCTCTCTGCCACCGCCTTTCGTACTCCTCCGCAACCCGCTCCTCAAGGCATCCTATTTTCTCATTCATTTCTCCTCTTGCCTGGGTACAAGCATAACAACACTACAGTCACAAAAAACAAACACGTTTGTAAAACACACACGATCTGACCTTCATTTTCTTGTTTCGTCGCTTTGTCAGCAGGATTTTGTTGAACATTCAGAAATTCTTGAACTGTTTTCCATGAAATGAAGAGAAAACTCTTGGAATTCATATTTAGAATGATAGATACTGCAATGATAATATTCGCTTGTGAATAAATTGAGAATGAAAGATTCTTAATTCGATTCTGATTCTGGAGATTAAGTAAGACAAATCAATAACTTCCCAACGTTACAAATAATTGAGACCAGCTTGATAACTTTTTGTTTTACATCTGAATGAAAATTTGTTTTATTACATATGAAAAGCTTTCTATCACTTTACAACTAAGAAATTTTTTTTTTTTTTTTGAGGATGAAGCCCAAATAGGTCGAAGCCCAAATGGGTAATGAGTTGGATGATGGTGATTGATGAGTTGGACCTACAGTTTTAGGTGGGTTCCGAACCACCGGGAAGTGATTTTCAGCAGAGAACAGTGTCTTTTTTGCTAGCCAATCTAATCGGTCACCGTTACAAACAGGACCTACGAGAACGCAGCTTATCTATCTGATTGAACAGATACCTGCTACGGCTCGCGGCTATCACTTCCCTTGTATTTCCTCATGCAAAAGGACCTTTAAAAACTATTTTAATAATATTGTTGTTTTAAAATAAATAGTACTGTAGTCTTAAAAACGCCAAAAACGTTTGAAAATATAGTTTTCGTTGTGGGTGTTTAATATATTGCTTTAAAGCCTTCTCTGCGAGATTTCAATTACATTTATTTCTACAGTACCTCATAACTAATCTTCTAGAGATAATTATGATCACTGATGGTGAATCCATTACAAAAGTTGTCAATGGCCTGTCGTCATCATGCAACTCAAATCTGATTACAAAATGCGGTTCAGTTCGTTGTGCTCATGCAAACCAGAAGGCGATTGGAAAAGTTTTCCAATTACATTTAATTTCCACCAATTAGACTTTTCTGCAAAAGTTGGCAACGTCATTTTCACTGAATCACCACCACTTCGCTCAATTGAGTAATAATAATATTTCCCTTCAAATAGCTGAGGGTCATCGGTACTGCACTTATTTGAAAAAAAATAGGTTTTAAAGCTAGGGTCCTTTTGCATGAGGAAATACAAGAAATAAATACTATTTATAAGAATAGTATTTTATATAAATGATTACTTATATTTGGATAACATTTGAGCTGCCAATTCTTTAAAAATGGCCTATATAATTTGAAAGTTGATCAGCTAACTAGTAATTTGCAAAATTTTACTGAAATGTACCTACTATAAGAAAATAATAATATGGGTGAGAGCAGTTTCTTGATTTGGCACGAAATACTGGACTGCTAAGCTGGAAATTTCAGTCTTGTAAAATGGACTAGTTTTACTAGTCCATTCATGCAAAAGGCCCCTGACCTAAATTGTATGATAACTGCGTTTCCTGCACTGTTATATTAAACCCAGTCTGGAATTCAATATTCAAATTCCTCAGCAAACCGACGTATAATCCTGAAATCGAAATCAATAGGTTCGTTCCATTGTGCTTTTGGCGATCTCTACTAATACTGCTTATGGCCAGTAATTGTGTTAGCGCTCGGCTAATTTACTTCGTTCAGTAACGTTCAGTAACGTAACGTCCTTGGTTGTGTTGTACTTACTCTGTGTATATCTTAATGCATAGAGGAGGTTTCATCTATCATCTACTGTTTAGTTATTGCTCTTGGAATTTAGTTGTACACAGTACATCTAAAGGTATAAAAGGAACGTTTATTACTGAGATTTAAAGAATGAGAGGTGTATCATTTCTTTAAAAAAATTGTTAAAAACTAAACTAATCTTTTCAAAACATTAGTTTCAGGCAAGACTTCAACCACAAACATCAATTCTCAATTTTGGTCGAAATATCTCAACTTTGAGTGTTTTTTCCATTAATAATTTAAGATTTACAGTCGGACAACTTATCTCTAAAATAGACCGTTTAAATTTATTCAATAAGCCTGTAATTTTGTATAAGACTTTGACTTGAATTTAGTTCTAGTTGAAACTGTACGAACAAACTCAATCAATCAATCAATCAATCAATTTATTTACAGTATCATTACAACAAAGGTAACTTGTTACAATTTAGAAAAAAAATATTATGAACATATGAATAGCTATGTTTTTGTGAAAAGAGGATTACAGTATTGTATAGAAAATGGTCCGGTAATTCGAACTGGATAGCTATCCAGAATAATTGTGCAACTTATCACGAGAAGGCTAGCGTTCGTCTCATTGTAGTTAGTGAATCCCATTATTTAACGAACTGAATTCCCCTCATCAACGCTTAGCTGGGATAAATGCTGTTTCCTTCAGGCTACTCTGACGTTCTGGTTTCGAACTCTGGAAACTTTCTGCTCAGCTCGAGCTCAACAAAACTTTTGATGACACCACTGACTCAACTGGGTCATCTGTACTGGGTTCTACACTCACATAGTGACCACTACTACTACTTGGTCGTATCTGTTTGATTCAATGTGACACTACAACTTTGACAATATCCAACTAATCTCGAGATAAAAGTGGAGTGTGAAGAGCTTAGAAAGAGCCTTTTCAATAAGAGAATGCTTATTACAAACATAAGTCACAATAATGGTCACCTGAAGAGTTAATTGAATATGAAAAGTATTACAATCATATTAAGATTATTACAAACATAATTCACAATAAATAATGGTCACCTGAAGAGTAAATCGAACATAAAGAGTGTATGCAATGTTTAACCAAACATTTTATTCTCATATTGAGTAATTATTATGCATTTTGTTTTTGAAGACAAAAAAAGAATTGATTATTGAATCTAGGGACCAACTAATCCAGCAAACTATTGCAAGCTAGTTGTTAAAATTTATATGATAATGTCAATGAGACTTTCCCCAATTACTGAGGATGATTCAGATATGCAATAGAATTCAGGTTTTGTGATTGTTTATAAAATAATCCATTCCAGTCAATCGCGTAGACTCAAAACCAAAGGTACAGACTAGATTGTCTAGATGTCTAGATGCTGTAATTTCTCTCAGTTTGATGAAATCAAGAATTCATTGCTGATGAAAAATACTTAGTAAATAAACAGAACTGATTATTTTGTGATGGATACTGTCGTTTTTGTCTGCATGAATCGATGAAAACTTCAAATGACGACTAGATTTTCGACCATTTTATTCTTCTAGATGAATAATTTACATGAGAAAACAACACGAAAACTTCAAATGACTTGACTCTAGATTTCTAGATAATTTTATTTTATTCTTACATGGCTTACATGGCAATGCTTATTATATTTAAAACTAACGTTTAGTTGAGCCAACGGATGGAGCTCTTCATTATATAACAGCCTACCGGTAGCCCTTATTATTGTAATTATTAATGTGAGAGCTACTCAATAAATTAATAGCATTCAATAGAGATACATTTCAATACAAGTAAGAATAAAATGTGGAGAAAAACTAATCTGTACATCCACGTGACCATTTTATATGACAGAACATTTATATCTATAAAAGGTTAGTCCCCACTGACTTGTTTCTAAAACGCCGCTCGAATTAAATGCAAGATTCATACTCAGTTATGACCGGTATGTAAGCTACCACATTAAACAGCATGCATATTCTGACACAATAGCAATTGGAATTGAGTCACAAATTTACAGATTGCTGTCATGTATGTGGAATTTATTGGTTGTGGTGTGTAAAGGGGAGCAACGAAGGTATGGAGTAACTTTTATAGTGTGATCTCTTACTTGGTGGGTAATAGAAGTGGACGATCCATTTACGATGGTAGAATCAGCATAAAATCATATTATAGAGCGGTAATATGTTTTGTGGTGATATTTTTCGTTGTCGGGAAGAATTGAGAAGGAAATAAGCCTGCACTGTCGTAATGGAGCTGCTTGCTGTAAAGCCACCGGCTCAGGCTTAAGCCCAGGATTTATTTATTTCTCCGTTAGGCTCAAGACTTCAGACTTCTTCCGACGTCGCCGTTTGCATAGTAATTGCTGCCGCTTTCAAAAAGAACGTCGTCGTCACACGAAAAGGAAGTTGTAATTTTTAAATTATCCGGCGACGGAAATCGAGCAACGTATCTCGGCGTCTCGGAAAATTTGTAGCGGTTCACTGATCAAAACTGCAGGGCTTCAACGTCGTTGCTTTGATTTGTTGACAGCGGCTGGATTGTCTGTCCAATACAGTGATGTTATTGTGAATTTGATTTAAAATTCATGTTTCTATCTGATACGAGTCAGAGCCTCAAAGAAAGTTTTTGCAAGTTCCATAAGATTATGTCTTTTTAATGATGTACAATATGCTTGATAAACAACTTAAGTTTGTTATTTTATGAAAATCAGAACTCTCAGGAGCTGCACTATATTTTCGTTTTAACAAATTTCATGTAACTGTGTCATATCAGTTTGATAAATTATTGAATTTTGTTTTCTCACGCCCTTGTTTCTTTGCAAAACATGGGAATAAATTAGACTAGGTTAATAGAAAAGACGGTTAGTTCAATCCCACCAGGAAAATTAATATTGCGCCGGGGTTTTTAAGAACTCGGAATTCATATTTCAATTCAATAAAAAAGGTGCTTGTGAATATTATGTTAATAAGAGTATTAAATTGCTATTTTCACAAAAAGTGGGCATTTCGCATTAGACTGAGAATAAATTTTCTCTGACTCATGTGTTTTGGAATTATATCTGAAAATGTAATCCTTTGAACTCTTCTTGTAGCGTTGTGGGGGTTGGAAAACAGCGATTTTCCCTTTCGTGTTTTTTCTCTTTGATCTTCGACTATAAACAAAGAAGTGAAATTCTTCATTCTTCCCAAAAATGATTTCATCATGTACTTGTAGATGTATACTTTCTGTAACTTTACTTCTTGTAAAGAAAGAACGACAGACCTCCAGCTCGTTCAATCTAGGGCCCTATTCTGAAAAGGGGTCTTTTCTGCCTTTTAATGACACATTTATTTTACACTAATATTGTAACCATCATTTTTCATAGGAATCCTCAACTGACTTATAAAATTTACTCCTTTATATTGTTTGGAATAGCTCTGTTTGTTTTATGTTTCTTTAATTTACACATTACCTTCTTTTACCATTTCATTTAACTAATTATTGAATTTTCTTTTCCAAATTACAGCCTTGAACACTCATTCCTCCCATTTAACATCATCAGTCTTCACACAGTGTTTGTGGGCTTGTGCGTGAATAACAAACGGAATACAATAAAGATGTGAAATGCGACATCGCGGAACAAGTAGCGAGTAACAGGAACAGTACCAACGAGGAGAGTGTCGTAGGTGTTTGACTTGTGAGGAATTCTGCGATGACATCGTGGCTACAAGCCTGCTTCTGCCGCGCCAATGAAAAGAGGAGGCCTCCCATCAGTCCTCCGCTTCATCTACTTCTCAAGGTAAAAACTGCAATGATAATCAGCAGCCCTCGAACTGCAAATACAGTGCATTATATTAAGCTGCATATCGATCGTAAATTTTATAAACTCAAACTCAGTATTTGACGTATCGGCTATATCAAATCAGTCGTGCATATTGAAACTGTTTATTTATAGACAATATTACATAAACTCGCTGATTCCCAACCTATTATCGAATATTTCCATGAACAGGGCTCGTACTAAACTTTATTTCCCAAAAGTATTCCGGATATGTGCTCTGTAATTTATATATATGTCTGGAGAAATGGCGTGAGTAGTGTGTTATCAGAAGATTTTAAATAAGGCGTGTGAGTGCAAATGTGTCAAAATTCCCGTCGCAAGTTTTTTATAAACATGTTGATTGATATCAAAGTTTCAATAGACTAGATTTCATTAAATATGCGCAAAATCGTTGCTCTGTAGACCCTATGAATGAAGTATCAACTAAGCTTAATTTTGCTATTACAACTTTACAAGTAGAAAATGCTCTCTCCAAATCATCAGTCTGCCAAGCTATTCAATTTTTGTTTCTTCTTGTTTTCAATTCTTGTTTCTCCTTATTGTTTTTATCATTTAATCTTATCATATCTAGGCTACTACACACGTCCTCTACGGATTACGGTGGTCCGATCGTGAAACTCACATTTTCTCCCTTTTATACAGTTGTAAAGTCATGATTGTATTTGCTCTATTTATTTCTTATTGCAATGCATACTTTTATAAAATCTAGAGATAATCAGTTACACTGTAAAAGATTTAAAAAAAAATTCAATATAGAAAATGATTAGGAACTACTTCCCCAAAAGAGCAAGCTCAAGCTTGGGGAAGGAGCCCGCCGTTCTTCGGCGAGCTACAGGAAAATATACAAAAATTTATAACTATATCCTTCTAAAAAACATTATTTAAAAGATTTCACTATATGGATATTCAAATGGAATACCATTCAATATCCAAAATCATTTAAGAAAAAATATCATTCCAATGTCATTGAAGAAGAAAAATTAAATTAAATCAATTCAGTGATTTGAATAAAATAGAACACTATACAATTTCGTTCCTAAATCGCAAATGTTGCTAAGTACCAGAATAGATGCCACAAAGAAGATAAAAATGTGAGTTGAGCATAATCATGAAGTCTTATGAAGACATGAAGTCTTAATGCTTGGAACTCAGATTTATTTTTACGGCTACAGTACAAAATTATACCATCAACGATTTTACAGTGAAATGCAATTGCAGTGGTGGTTGTTCCATCAATTGATTTTCACCACACCTTGTTAATTCCTTTCCATAATAACACTTTAGACGAATTGAAACTATTGAATAAATTATACGTTCTGTTGTTTTGATTTCAAGACAGCTATTTGTTAGAAACCGAAGATGGTGATTTTCCAATGATCGTATCAGAGGAGCTAGATACGTAGATGAAAGGGCTGGAGAGTGTTATGAGTGACAGGGCGAGAGAGGGATGAGAAAGAATGTGGAGGTGAGAGAAACAGTGTGAGAGTAAGAGAGGGTAAAAGAGTGAAGGATAGAGAGAGAATGAGTGATAAATTGTTAAGTGTGTGTGTGAGAGAGAGAGTGAGTGAGTAATAACAGATAATTGAAGTGGTATCTTATTAAAGCGGCCCCTTGTTTGACTGCACTCATCTCGATGATAATGGCAATACACTGGGCATTTGAGGAGACAGTAGCTCAAATAAATAATAGTAAGTGCTGGTTGGCTATAAATTGATATGATTCAGTTGATTAGAAAATAATCCGGTTCCTCTCTGTTGAGCTACTGGCAGTTGCAATTGCTTGGCCAGGTCACGTGTCTTGTGTTTAGTTGGTGAGCCGCTTGGCAGAAAATTGCGCGAACTGCTGCGTGGAATAGACGTACACTTTATCTTTCTTTGCAGTGTAGTTCCTTATATATATATTGAGCATAAGTCTATAATAAAAAGAAGATAGATAAATGAGATTGAACATTGAACGTTGGTGATGACTGACTGTTTAGTTGATTTTCAAAACAAGGGGAGTATTGAGGCAATTAATTATGAATATCGCAATAGGGCATCAGGACAAATAGGGTATTATTTATATAATAGTATTAGTGAAGTCCAGTAACGTGTCCTCACCTGAAATCTAGAGGAATCAGAACTATAAAATATATAAACTAATAGACCTAGTTATAAGTACCGTAGACCTGTAGTAAGCAGATCTACATTATAATACTTTATTGATATTTGTATACTGAACAGTTTGGGAAGTGCTGTTATAATATGCTACTGATATAGGTTATCCCCGATGAATTTAGCTCTGTAATTATTGTAGCTCTAATAGGTGGAGTCCATAACTTACGTCCTAGAAACCAAAGCTTAAACCATTAAGTTTGAACCAAAGTTTAAACCATTAAGTTTGAACCAAAGTTTATACCATTAAGTTTGAACCAAAGTTTAAACCATTAAGTTTGAACCAAAGTTTAAACCATTAAGTTTGAACCAAAGTTTAAACCATTAAGTTTGAACCAAAGTTTAAACCATTAAGTTTGAACCAAAGTTCAAATAATAATCTAATATCAAAACTGACACTGTATTTCAATTAAATATATGATTTAAACTCACTTTAACTGGAGATACTAGAGGAATGCATTTCACTTCTAAAAAAAGCTTTGTCAGCCAAAGATTGAACCAAGCTTAAAAAAAATTTCTGCTTGACTGTACCTAATGTTGCCAGCGGTCAAAAATTTTAGAAAGTGAACATGTTAGAGTTTTCCATAGATGAGGATTATGTTGTGCAATAAATGCGCAAATATAAAACTCTATTTTTATTGAGAGATCGACCCTGTGGTCAGTACTTGTGCACATTAAATTATTGAGCCACTATGCTATCATGTATCGTTAACACCAACTCTCATATTTCTTTTCGTATTTATTTTAATGATAATTTGGAACTCCTTTGATAATAGCTACTTATTAAAAATTATAATTCCACTTCAAACAGAGCAGTCCATATAATTATGAAACGTATTTGAAATATAGAGCGAATATGAAATCGGTTCACTAAGATCCTGTATGATAGAAAAAAGCTGTTTATAAGTTGCTGTTGAACCATAATTTTATTTATCGTGAGCATTTTTTTCTTCTTTCTTCAGAGGATGACCCTCTTATAGGTATGATACTTTTGCGTGGGTAATGAATTGGAGGATTATGATTCATAAGTTGGACTTGGAGGTTTTAGATGAGCACCAAACCTTCGGGAAGTGATTTTACAGCAAATTGTCATTGTAATTTCATATTATTATAAAATTTAATAACCTTAATATTTATAGTTCTTCTATATTTAATGAATGTGTATTGTTGAATAGGCCTAGTTATGAAATTTACTTTGTATACATTTGAATTGTATTGAATTTTAATAAAAAAATCTCAATAAAAATGATGGGATACTAGTAACACGATAGAATCTCCGTATCTTATGGTTTTACAAAATTCATTAAAATTCTTGGATCCATTCATTTTATCAGCGTTTATGCTCGAGAATAATCAGAAATTTCACATAGCTTGTGGTTTTCCTTATTGAATCTCACGATCATTCTATTAAAATTTTTAGCGTTCCTACTTTCTGTCCAGGCAATTCTGCCTTTGAAAAAAGTATAATCTCGGTCCACAGTGTTTACATGTTTGTACTTATTTAGATTGATTAATACAATATTTATTCGGCCGCGAGAAGAAACTTCTGGGAGGTTTGGAAAGAATTCGTGTAAACAATTGAGCAAATATTGCAAAACCTCACTTCAAACATAGCTTCATCAGTTTCCCTGGATTTTGCCAGTTTTCCTGAATTTTGCCAGAATTCCTGCTGTGCCTATAAACATGGACATTTGGTTGAGCATTTTGTAAATATTTGATTTATTTTCAGCTCAGAAATAAACTACTGTTACTGTTGTAAACTGTAGAAACGGTCATTTCTCAACTGAGAGCTAGCTGTTTTATGTTTATTTACGTCCTGCCAAAACCGAAGTCCAGAGTTGGATCTCTGAATTTTTCATTATTATCATTCCTGAAATTTACAATTCTCGTTTTGCTGATATGGTAGGTATAGGAACTATGAATAATAACGGATATATGAACCTTGATACCAAAGTTTCAAAGTCAGAGATTTTCGTTTGTTTATCATTGGCATGGAAGGCCCAGGCCCATTTCCACTAGCTGTTTATTAATCACATTTCTTTCAATCCACAAGCTTTCACACTAATTTTTTAATCAGTAGGTACCAGCTCCATAAGATTTAGGTAGCTCCATAAGAGTAAGAGTACATAAGAGTAGGTACCATAAGATTTATTACTGTATTTTATTCAGTGAGTTATATCAATTCATTTAACTCGCGTTTAAATTTTATTATGGAAATTAACTAACATCACAACCAAAATCAGCGCCAATTCAATAACATGACAAAATATAAACTTCAGTTAACAGAAAAGTATGAATGTTCAGTTCACTGTGGGATGAGTGCATTGAGTGTTCGGCGAATATAATTTTCTAGAGGTTGAAGTATGAATTATTTCAACCTTCATCAGTCAACCATCTACTTTTTATATTTGGGTGTCAATTTTCCACGAATAAAGTTATTGTTTAAAAAATTTATCAATTTATTCGTTATTGAATAAAAAATAAAATGGGAATGATCAATAAGAAATACATGAAGTAATTCATGATTGGTTCGGAGTACACGTTAAGCCAATCGGTCCTTGCTTCCTAAAAAAAATTAACGTTGGAGGCCCTGAACTTCGTTCAGAATGTGAACTGAGAACTCTGACACCAGATCTGAGCCAGCCAGGTTGCACGATAATATTATTATTTATTCTTTGTTATTTGAAATTCCACATGAATTTCTTCTTTATAAAATACAGGAAATTTTCCAGGTTTTTTACAAGCTATGGTTGAGATAAAAATTTTCTCACAACATGGCATGTGTTCATTATGACCACTTTTTGCATCGCTACTATTTGACTATCCAGGCCTTACTCTTTCTCTTTCAGACTCTTTGCCAAGACCTTTAAACAATTCCTGTTGCTGATATGACCACTGGAACAATTCTAAAAGAGCCAAAATGCAATGAAGTCTTCACCTTCTCAGCTGAAGCCGCATATTTATTAACATTTTCGACATTAGTTGTTCTTATATTAAGATTGAGGGGAAATGGAAGGAAGGTGCACTTTTCTCTCTTTTGATGAATATACTACATCTTATAATATTATCTGACAGTGTTAAATTAGTCCTGATTGGCCGATCCCAATATATTTCGACTGTTGTTGTCAAGTTCTGGGGCTGGTTGATATATTGTGATATGGGCACTCATCTTTTGCCGATCCAAATTGCAGTGCTGTTTTCTGATGGGTTATTTTAGCCACATTATTGTGTTGCTTCAAATATCCTATTACAACTAATAATAAGCAGCCAGCGAACACATAAGACCAATTGGTCTCATGTGTTCGCTGTAAGCAGCCTCCTGCAATGTGGTCAGTTAACTCTTATCTGACAGAATTTTATGATTTTCAAGATCTAGCTGCTCTTTGATTACCCTCAAGCATCTTGGAAAATACACTCAGCAATGAGACAATAGAGAAAAAATCAACTGTATATGATAATTGGTTACAGAGATATCTAAATTCCCGTCATCACTGATATTTTGAAAGTTTAAAGAGTGGCTAGTGGCTCCTATGAGATTGAGATTTTAGGTAGGGTTAAACTTATAAGTTTATACTTAAGTTTAAACTTATATGTTTATACTTAAGTTTAAACTTATAAGTTTATACTGAAGTTCAAACTTATAAGTTTATACTGAAGTTCAAACTTATAAGTTTGTACTGAAGTTTAAACTTATAATTTTTTACTGGAGCTTAAGTTTAGGTTGGGTTTTTAGGTTTTTTTGAGTTTTTATGTTGGGAATTGATGAAATTAACAGATTTACAAGAACCTGTGTGACTGTGTGTGTCTTCTCGGAGAAATGTAGTAGTTTTGTGGTCTGCCCCAGATGCCAAAAATCAAGAACCAAGAAAATAACCATGCTGCTTCTTCATTTACTGTATTTGAAGAAACAAGTAAAAGGTAAAATACATCGATTTATCTTATCTTTTCTTATAGTTTATTTCATGGTTTCTGATAGTTTTAGGATTGAGTCACAACCCACCTGTAACCCTTCCGCGACCTACTGGTTGTGAACCGCTGGTCTATGCCATTTTCTTTAAGATCCGCTTTCTATACGTTTTTGCAGCAATTATACAATCCTGAATCGCCACAGCAGACCGCTCTGTCTCGGGAACAATCAGACATGCTTCAGCCATAAGTTCCCGGGTAGTGTATTAATGTAGTTTTATTAGTCCAGTAGGACCCGGGTACTTTGGTGGGGAAAAAATATAGAAGTCTTTTTCTCGATGAATTGACATGTTGATTTAGTCGCTCAATTCGAATCTCGAAAAACCCCGAAAAACGATTGCTTTTCGAGATATTATTGTTAAACAGAATTTATTAATTTCGAATTCCTTTAATTGCTATTACTTTATACTGAAGACTTCCGCAATGGCGGATATTGATAACAGCATTGAACAGCTGATGGGAATCAATGAATGCTACTGTACAAAAATATCAGTCACCACCGGGAATCGAGCCACGGACCTCTCAATTGCCGGTTGAGCGCCTTTAACCACTAGACCATGAAGACCTTTCTGCACAGCAGCATTCATTTCAACTTGGACATATCGGCTCGTATCTCACAAGTTAGTTTGAAGTGACTGACAATTGAATAAACTGACAAATATACATAAACAGAATTTATTAATTTCGAATTCCTTTTAATTGCTATTACTTTATACTGAAGACTTCCGCAATGGCGGATATTGACAACAGCATTGAACAGCTGATGGGAATCAATGAATGCTACTATACAAAAATTCATTGATTCCCATGATACTGTACAAAAATTTTTGTACAGTAGCATTCATTGATTCCCATCAGCTGTTCAATGCTGTTGTCAATATCCGCCATTGCGGAAGTCTTCAGTATAAAGTATAATAGCAATTAAAGGAATTCGAAATTAATAAATTCTGTTTATGTATATTTGTCAGTTTATTCAATTGTCAGTCACTTCAAACTAACTTATATTATTGTTATTTCACTGCAACCCTGAAAAATCTGGTTTTTGATGTCCGCAATATTGGGAATATCTCGGAAGCCCCAATTTTCTTGTTAATAAAAATTACATATTCGGATTCAGGAAATTAAAAAGAATAAATATATTCATTGTACTATTATTGCTCTAGATTTTTTTTGTAGATTGCCGAAAATATGGAATTTTAGCTATTATCTTGAAAATATCTAGCATTTTCTAAGATGTCAAAGTTCAGATTCGGATTCAACGCCTAAAGATACATAAGAACCTGTTGAGAAAAAAACTACTATATGTTTTCCTGACCAAAGTACTTGGGTACTGGACTAAAACTATATTCTTCATGTATAACGTTAAGAACCAGTTACGTTATTTAATGCATACACAGCAGCTGCTGTTGTGGAAAATATTAAAATGGAATATAGTCAGAATTTTTATTTCAATGTGTGAATTGAAGTATTGTTCTTTGTTTGCTGTAGTAGTTTTACTTTTACTTATTTTTCGTTCAATTTCTTTCTTTATTTCTCTAATTTGTTCCTTTTTCATTAGTATTTGTTCCCCAACCAAACTGAAACGGTTATGCAACGTTTGGATCTATTAAAAGTAGTTGTAATGACTGCTTTGTGTATCTTAATATATTCGAAATATAGGTCTCAGTGTAAAAAATTGGATACATTAATTTATTATAATTTTCTGCAGTATATAAATTTCAGTATATAATTTGTACATAAAATCAGGCGGCTCTGGTAGCGCAGTTAGTTGGAGCGCTTGTCTAAAATAAGATAAGGCTCTGGCTGGCTTCGTTTCTTACAGCCTTGGGGTCGAATCTCATTCAGCCATTGGATGTTTCTCATCATTCACCTCATTACCCACGCAAAAGTCTCCAGACTCATGTGTGCATCATCCGCAATAAAAAAAGAAGATATTGTAACAGTGGCTTAGCTCTCAACCTTCTCTTAATCTAAATTAGAACAAGTAGTCTACGTTAGGATGGGAGTATTCACACACGAGAAGTATCCACTTATCAAACAAATTGAAATGGAAAATGGGGAAAGTGAGAAGTAATTTCAAAATGGATTCTGTCAAAATGTCAGAAGATTCTTCATTCGACGCACTTGACGGCCCGTAATTATCTCATAAAACTAGAAAGAACCGTACAAATTGAGATAGCAATTATTACAAAATTGACTGAGTAATTATGGGGCCCATTCAAATGAACTGAAAATATCAGTTATCCTCTTAAATTACCGTGTACAGGCTGTAATGTATACCAATTACTGTTACATCACGATCTTATTAAAGATGTCATCGAAATAATGCTACAGAATTGGATTCTTAATCTTTTAAAAAGTTGCATGTGTGTGGAATTAACTAAATAGATTAGTTGTTATCGAATTAGAAAAATATGATAGTGGCTCATTTTATGAAGAATTTTGTTCTTGGTTGAAAAAAGCGTAGAGCTGAATATTACTATTGATGGATGAACCTTGAAACAACCCACTACAGTTTTTAAAGCTACATTGGTAGCCTAGAAAAGCAAAAAAATATAATAATTGTAATCAATTCCCTTTAATTCCTTGCTCTCAAACAAATGTTACCTGAATAGCAAGTCTTGGCGGCTGCTCAAAGTCGACGTCCAACAGCTGCGGGTGCGGAAGTGGTGCATCAATTTTTTTTAAATAATGATAAATAGAGGCTAAACATAAGGCCTGACAGGTTATTACAACACTGTCCTCACCGAATAATTATAAGATCGAAATATCTCAATGCAGCAATATGTCATAAAAAATGACAACATTGAACAATAGAGTAAACAAATCCAACTGTCAATCACAATAATATGCCAATTTGTAGAAAGTCCGTTATAATTTCCCTAGTGGCGGCCTAAAGTGATTGTACATGCAAAAAAATTATATTATTATTATAAAGAGAATAAACTGCAGCAGTACGATTTGTACAGGAGAACAACTCTGAAACTCCAGTATGATGGCTAGGCCAAGTAAAATAGGCAGGCTTTTGAATATCAGAGCATACATGCTAGTTGTAAGTTCGCGACTAGACACGTTTAGCTCAGACATCAGACTAGAACTTAAATTGCATGAGAAACGTTCAGATAATAAAAAAGGAATAATTCTGATTATTGAAATTAATGATACTGAGAACACTTTCAACAGCTGAGACTGTATCTAATTGGAGAACTTGTGTCCAAATCAGATTTTTGTTTAAAAAAAATAAGTTGAATAATAATTGATACAAATGTTGAGAAGAGCATGAAGCGGGTTGAGACTGGTGGAAAGCAAGATCAGACTTTACAAATGACAAAGTTTAACTTTTTATAGTGTGAACGAAATTTGAATTTTATAACCTCATAGCACTTGCACACGTATGGGGCTCCAATAAATGAATTTTCATCGACTCACTCAGTGTGGAACTAACTTCACGTTTTAGTAGTCAATGGTAAAGTAGCCAGAACACTTTGTCAAATTGGTGGATGATGAGTTTTCGCACTTGACTTGATTGCTCACAAATACACAAATACGTTTCACGAAATTTAAAATAAGCTGGCCGAAAACTAAACTTAGTACTTGCAGGCGAGAGAATCCGGGTTTGGATTCAAAATCGAATCAAATCTAAATTTATTAATCAAGAAGGTAATTACAAAATTCTTATAGTGTAACTTATAACGGATATAATATAATAATAATTATTCTCCTTTATAAACCCCTATATAATACTATGTGTTGGGTCATTTATGAGTCTAGTTTGTTAATATTAGTGATGTAATAAAAAAATGCAATATAATATTTTGTCATAATTTTGTCAGAATGAAGTAAGATGTGTTAGTAGATGTGAAGTGTAAAGTAGTAAAGTAAAAGTGAAAAATCTGAAAACCATCTACCTAGAGTTATAGAAAATAGAATACTACTTAATAATAATTTTTATTAAAAACAATGTTTATACAAACAATTATAAATGCAAACATAAAATATAATAATAAATAAATTTGTGCTCTTACAAAATTTTCAAATTGCGTTACTGCTTGATCTATTATCCAATCTATTAATTTTATTTTGAACCGATAAATCATCATTCTACTTTTATATCTACAGGAATAATGCCATACATTTTTGGATCTATGTAAATAAATGATCTTCGTTCAAATGCTGTGTTCATTCTAGGAATAAGAATATTGACATTTCTCAACCTATTATGATGAATGTGATCTACAAATCTAAATTGATCTGGTCTTTTCTTAAAGTATGAGAGCGCCGCCTGAAGAAAATGGTTGTAACACTGAGTACTTCACTGTCTTAGAATAGCTGAATTTTCGGAAACTGGCTACTTTTGAAGTTTATTATTTATTCATTCATTTGACTAGCATTATTTAAGTAAACCTTTCTGAATTACTATAAACTTCAGAACCGAAACAATACTATGTTTGCCATACGTTCCCGAAATAGAAGTTTAATATGAATGTTATTTGTAGCTCCCCAAACTATTGTTTTATTTTGAAATAGTTTCTACTAAAGAATAATAAACTGTTTTCAAAGTTTCATGGTTCAGGATTTTGCGAAGCTCGTAGAATTTAAAAATTAGTTTTCTGACCCTTTTTACATTTTGAATGCTATGCCAATCCGACTTCAGATTATTGTGCCTACATATTTTATTCTGTAGTGAAGGGCAATCACACGGCTGGCATATGTCTGTACATTGATGCAGCTTATTGAAGTTATGAGATCCGTTAAACGAAACACTAGAAATTTTTCTAATTTATCTATTATTAGAAGTTTATGCCTCAGCCATTTATTGATTTCAGTCACTTTTGCTTCAGCTTTATTGAGAATCTCATCCAGGTATTCCATTCGAAGAGTAGTGCTGTATCATCGGCGAAAGCTAAGACTTTCCCTCGAATTGGAATTGAGCACAACTCATTTGCAAATAGTCTAACAGTGCAAAATAGGCCCTAGAACCCTTGAGGTATTCGAAATTTTATACTTCTTTCGAAACGTTTTCGAATCGTGATAATTCATTTTCAACAGCATCCTTGATCGTCAATGTCGGTTTTGGTTGGAAGAATTATTGTGGTTTTGTAGAATGTGATCGAAAGGTTCGTGTGATTTAGAATTTAATTGTTCGTTGAGGATGTTTTGTTTATTGTAAGTGGTGTGTTTGTATATTTCAAATTGTTCCAATGTACTGAATTCATCCTCAATGAACAATTAAATTTCAAATGACACACCATTTTTGATCACTTCAGATTATTGTCCACTATTGTGCCTACATATTTTACCCTAGGAATAACAATATTGACATTTCTCAACCTATTATGATGAATGTGATCTACAAATCTAATGATACAGTTCTACAAAACCACAATAATTCTTCCAACCAAAATCGACATTGACGATCAAGGATGCTGTTGAAAATGAATCATTACGATTCGAAAACGTTTCAACCTATGTGAGTAAATTATTCATTTATTCACAATTGACTGCAGTTCGTTAAATTAACCATACAAAGTTGATATTAACAACGAAGATCGTTATCATCGATAAAGAAATTCAAGTCTTGTTTATCTTGTTTTCTAGCTGATACCACACTCTCACACTATATACTATCTATCTAACATGTGCTACATCTAAAAGAATTGTTACTACGTTTAAATCACCCCCTCTTCTTAATATTTTGCAAAATTATTGGGGAAGTGTTCAGTTTCTTGAAAAGAGATCGATATTATGTTTTGTATTTCTTATCAGTACATTTTGATACAGCGATATCCATAGAAAGAATAATATTTTGAAGCCTACGTGAAGGACCAAGTCCTTATCGTTGGCCGGGTTTTGGGTTCAGTGAGAAAATGAAAGTTCCAACACTGGATTGTTGCCAATACGCTGCTGTTGAAAAATAGTCCACAAAAGGCGACTGAGAATTCGATAGGAAACCTCAATATGTGGGCTGTATTGCTGTCACAGCGGGCTACAAGGCTCTTCGAAAATTATGCGGATAGAAAAAATTGATATAACATAATATTAGGAAGATGTTATTTACCAGAAGTTCTTGAGGCTCTACGATCGATATTTTGTCTGTTGCTAGAAATATCGTTGCTCATATGAGTTTTTCTCATTATTTTTTATATTCAAAATCCTTCGAGCAAACTATTCATAGCCTTTGAAAGTATCACTATAAATAATTGAACCTAGATGTATTTTTGAAAGTTTTACTATGAAATCAAACTGCATGAGACCTTTGAAAGTTTTGCTATAACCTGAAGAAGAAACCCCTGGAAGCTGAACTTTATCATACCTAAATAATCCTGGTAATATTGTATGGTTTATATTATATACAAGAACTGATTAAACCTATTAAATGAAAAATGTTTGACCTTCTTTGTAGTGGTGAAGGTGATATTGTGGAGGATATCCATAATGAATAATAAGACGAAATTGTCACAACCACATTTATTAAAAATATAGAGCTTGTAGTATGTCTGAGATTGATAATGGAGTAACATCCGAAACTAGTATCTCTATATTTTTAATAATGTGGTTGAGACAACTTCGTCTTTTTATTCATTATGAAAAATGTTTGCACAACTTCAGGGTGATATCATAGAATAATCAATCTGCTTCATAAGTTTTCATGGTCTTACCTATGTCTATTTATGGCCTATCATTGAGGGTCTAGGGGAAAAGTTAGGGTACAGGAATTCTAAATCGAACAGCATGAAACTCCTACTCACAACTGCAATTATTACAAATGTACATGAAAAATGTGCGAGAGAGAAAAAGCGAGTAACATCAGTAGATTTCCATGAGTGCTCAGAGCGAGTGAGAGCGAGAAAGGGAGTGTGTGGGAAAGTGATAAAGTAGTGATACATCTGGCAAAATGTTTTAAAAGACAAGTTATGGAAGAGTCCCGACACCTAAGAACGGGCATATATCACGCCGCATTCCCAGATATTTTCAGCAATTTATTTGCCACCTCCTTTCCAGGTTGAAAACACCTCAGAAAAACTTCCAAACTTATTACGTAGAATTTTTACAACAAACGACCTTTATATTCTTGCTTGGGTTATCTACCGTTTCTACTAGCAACTTATGAGGGTGATTTCAGTTGAAAGTGGAATTTTCGTTGAAAGATTAAATTGTTCCTTTTGGGGTTGGTTGCTCAGTTTCAGTAATGAATACTATTAAAGCATCTTGCTGGAAAAATTATAAGTAATAAAAATTTCTAATATTTATGGTTCTCAAGATGATTCATGAGCTCCTGAATGCTTTTATTTTTGTAATCGGAAATGAACCAATGAGAATTTGAAATAAAATTAATGCAGAATTTGAAGTATTTGATCCAAATGGCATTATTTTTTATAACTGTTTGAAATTGTTGAGTATTTGTAATATGCCTATTGCATTACTATCTTTTATAACTGTTTGAAATTGTTCAGTATTTGTAATATGCCTAATATGCAAAACTATCTTTTATAACTTTGAAATTGTTGAGTATTTGTAATATGCCTCTCATTCTTATATGAAAATGTAAAGAGAATTCAAAATCAATCAATAATTTATTGCTGTATTGAAAACAACTCCTTATCACATAAAATTCGTGTAGGTTCCACCATCAAAACTCTATAGTGTGGTGATTGTTGTGCGGTTAGCGTGGAATCTATAAGTAATCTATATAATCATATTATTAAGTTACAAGGGCCCATGTTTGCGCTCGAATCGGTGACAAAGCAGCTCCAAAAAGAAGTTTTCTTCCCAACGGGTGGTTCGGAATCCACCTTAAACTGTGCGGGCTGCTAAAAAAAAGAAGTTATTTGTGAAAAAAGGCTCAACTTCCTCAACCAAGAATAGCCTTTCTAGAAGTTGAATGCCTCCGACAATTATTTTTGATGGGTAAGTTATTAGTCAAGTCAAATTAGCAAAAAGTGAATAAAACATTTCAAAACGACTGAAAATTGTGATGTATGACCAGAAAAAACATGCTGAATAACTTATCAAAAGTCCTGAAAAATCCGAGCAGATATAAAATTCTTGCAAATTTTGTTTTCTTGAAAAAATGTAACTTTTCCTGTCCGAGGCTGAGTTTGGTCTCAAATTTCAGAAAACGAAAAAATACATTTGAAACTTTCACTGTTTTTTCAAGTTGGCGACCGCAGCACACCACGAATTCTTGGGGACTTTTCAGCATGTTTTCTGGTCATATATCCCGTTTTTCAGCAGTGATGGATTTTTTTTTCTTTCTCATACGGAATTTCTGCTAGTTTGAACGAACTATATATAGAGTGAGTGCAAATGAGCGCAGTAATAAGAGAGTGAGGAGAATTAATTAACTGATTTGTTGTGAAGGAAATTTGAGCTGTAATTTGCGAGTGTGTTTTATAGCCGGTCTAATTTGCATTGTTGCTTGTCCTCAGAACATTATCCGAACTCTGGCTAAAAACCGACAACGTCTTTCGATATGGATGTTCACGGTCCTAATGAAGCTCTTTAGTGACATCATTACTATCAGAGTTGACTGCTGTTTGAAGCGGCATAACAGAGGACTAGCAAAAACATACGAGCTGGCCGTTCCGACGAATAAATGCATTTTAAATTGCTTGTGACAGTTTTCTCGCGAACACAGATTGAGATAAAAATGTTGCCAGCCTCGTCTTTAGTTCGCCAAAAAAACTGCTCAAGTTTGTTTTCAGCCAAACTCTCATTGGTGTTGAATCCAAAGGAATTTAATTTTAAAAGTGGGCCTACCGATTTCTGCGTTCATAATGGGAATAGGCAACCTACTTCTTGTAACTTACTTTTCAACTCACCCTCAGCTTACCTGTCTAGACATCCTGAAGAATTTGTGCAGAAATAAATTTCAGGGTCATAATATTCCACTATATAATACTGTATAGTATATATATAATATTCGACTATTCGTAAAATTTAAAGTTATCAAATTTAAAAAAATGCAAGAAAATTTCATTCATTAGTTTACAATATCATCATTAAAAGGAGCATAACCTTGAATCAAGGTTAGTATAAAAGTTAGCATAGTAGAGAAAACATAAAGTCATCTTCTACGGCATTTCAACTGATATATGATTCTTCCCATTCCTTTACAGTTCGTATTGTTTCGGGTTCTATGTCTAAAATAACGCTGGCAACACTTAAATTTATCATTTGCACTTTATTTACACAAATAATCACAACACTCACTGATCAGTAATGTCTTACAAAAAAAAGCAATTGAAAACAGATAAATCGATGTTTCTCAACTAATAAAGAGATTTCAATAAACTGTACGAAAATCAATAACTAAAAGTTGAAAGGCCGATCTAATATTAATTAATAACTCTACAATAATATTCAAAAAAGAAACGTCGAAAAAGAACACTTTTACTTCCGTAGCACTAGTCCGTAATACAATAATAATAAGCGTATGGCTTTTAATGGTGGGGAGACCCTTACGGGTAGTTCCACCTCGCCGTTTGTGCCATGTTACGGGAACATGGTGGTCCTACTATTTTAGGTGGGTTCCGAACCACCGGGTAAGTGATAATAAAGCTTGTAACATCAAGTAATATTACTTTAATATTAATAATAAATAATAACTATTATATTACAATAAAAACTATTCAATAGCTCACTGGTATGAATTTAACAGGAAAAATAATTATCACTATATAGGCACAGAGAAAGAATTATCACTATATAGGCACGATATATAGATAGAACTGTCACAACTTGTTTATCACGACGAATTTCAAACAAAACTGAACTAGTTTCTACAAAAGTCCACCTCTATTTATATACTTTTTAAAAATTGAGATATCTCTAGATTTCTCTACCAACTTCTACCGATTTCTAAAATAAACAATCAAGGAAACTCGAACTTTCCACAATATTCGATAAGACTCCATTAATCTTTAATCAAACAACTAGAACATTCTACAAATTACCAAGTAAACGCCATAAAAGTGTCAAAAGCAGAATAATTAATTGCTTAGAAGTAAACATTTACATAGCAGATAACACCGAGAACCACTGTTTCTTATTTCTTTCTATTCTCTCCAATTTCATATTCGCTACAGTATAAATAAGGATAATTAAAAAATGACACTCGACAAGCAGTACACAGACGATAGGGGTGAATGTAATGATAATTAATGTATCAATTTAGTCCTGTAGTACCTGTAGCGCTCAGTTTAGGAGAAGGATATGAGGATGAGTTCCAAGAAGAGGAAAAATAATAATAAGATGATAGGAGGAGGTGAGGTCGAAGAAGAGGAAAGATAATAACAATAAGATGACAGGAGGAGGTGAAACAGAAGAACTCAGTTGTTTTTTTTTCACAATAAAAGATGGTAACAACAACTATGTCTCTCTACAGAGTTGAGATGGACCTGAGAGCTTGAATGGTGAGTGGTGGGTGATTTGCGGTCTGGTGACGTGTGCTGTAGTTGTTGACGCTACGGGGTGCAATTTTATCACTTTTAATGACGCAATTTGCCGCCCATAAATAGCAAATAAACATTAATAACAGTAATCAATGGGACAGCGGGCTGCTTTCGGCTTATGCCATTGGTGCCGTGCAATAACAGAGGCAGAGAACCCTGCAGTATAGAGGTCTCACTGATAAAATATGTTCCGGAACAAAGTGGTCATATCGGTGAGAAGGGAGAAGAAAGGGTTGAGAGTGAGTGAGAGATACAAAAAGGGAGAGAGAGATATGATGATGATGATGATCATCATCATCATCATTTCTGTTTTTTTCTGAGCACATCGTTGTTGCTTTCTGTTGGCATGTTTCTTTTAACAAGGTAAAAATGTTTTCCAAAGCACTTCAAGTCGTTGTTGAGTCACACTTACCGGAGACCATCTAGTTTACTGATCAGATCAGTTGCACCTCTGGTTCAGACTGACGATAGATTGATAGCTAAAGTGGTGATTCATTCAGTTTATAATAAACTTTAAACTTGAGTAGACTAATGATGCAAAAACTGTATTGAAAATTATTAAGCTTAAGAAGAATTGATGAATACATTTATTTCAGATGTAAGCTACGCTTTCCTCTAGTGTGGTGTATCCTAGGCTATATTATATCCATAAAAGAAACAGGCTAAAGTAACGAATGTAGTCCCATAATAATAATAATTATGAAACACGCGCAGTATGAAGAATTACATTCATATCAAAGCAGAAGTATCTTATAATTATTTGCATAAGGATCCTTTAAAAGTATGAATTTTTTTCCAGAATTCAAGATATTGCTTAATTCAGTTTGATCATGTGAAGACCGGTTGTATTCAGCAGTTTTTTTTTTGTTTGGAAGCTGATTATTTCATTTCCCGCACATATTTAAACCTACTTAAACTCTATTGTTTCTAAGAAAAAAAAAATGGTTTTTGTATGAAACAATAAAGAAGATCTGAAAATCAATATCTTTTTTCGTGTGAAATTATTGTATAATTATGCGACAACGACAAAGACAGCGACAACGACGATTGAGAGGAATAGACAAGACAAGATTTCGATGCAATGTGCACACTGCGATCCCATGATTTTTTCTATTTGGAGCTCTTTAATTATTCTCAAACAGAATAAGTTTTTTCTGTTAGATTGTAAGATCTCTATTGAACTCTATTGTTCCTAAGAGAAAGAAAATGTTTTTTGTATGAAACAATAAAGACATTTTGAAAATCAATACATTTTTTCGTGTGAAATTATTGTTGAAGTTGAAGCCTGGTTTCCAATTTGGAATTTTTTCAATTTGGAACTCTTTAATTATTCTCAAACAGAACAAGTTTTTCTGTTAGATGGTAAAATCGAAATTCAGATCTCATCCAGGTGTGTCGTACCTTCACCGATTTACCATTATCAACTAGGCACAAGCTACAGTAGAAGTGAATAACCGAGCGAGATGATCTACGTCAAGTTGATAGGAAAAGTTAGATGTTTATAGTAACCTTGAGGTCATTCTACATACACCTATTCTGTTGGTTTGGGGTTGGTACTTGGGCTAAGTGTTCACATCGTCTATACTTCACTTTAAACCTCCGCTTATTTTTGTATACAAGCTAATTTGTAGAATTTCAACTTTGATAACGGAAATATGTATGTTGTTTTCTCGGTTCACAATAAACTAAGAGAAACTGCTATTGGATAAAAAGAACGTCATGTTCAGGGATACACAATCAGTTTTCTCAAATTCAAAATTTTTTTAATGAAAATTGACTAAAATGAATTCAATGCGTAGTAGCCTTCGTGACGACCTCATCCTTTCATCAAAGTTGAAATATAACTCTTGCTATTAATGATAATTATTTTATTCATCAACTCAACTTGTGACATTTTCACTGTATTACTGAATTCTGTATTATTGAATGAGTATTGGTGAGCAGACAAAATCATAATAATTTTTAATATTTTCCTCATTCCTCACACTTTTGTTACAGGTAAGACCAGCTGCTTCTTTAGGCGTAAGTCAACTCACCTATTATTGATTGCTAGCTATCTATAAATAAATATATTTCTTGGCGCTCAGATTCACAATACTTGAATAATCCAGTGCATTCATATAAGTTCAATAGTTCCAAATTGGTCTTGAATCAATAACCTCTGCATTGCGGTTTAATTTCTTTTTAGATGCTATATTGCTCAATCGATGACTTCGTTCAGCAAGATTTATAGTTCGGTCAATATGGAAAATTCTGATGGTTTGGTGTTTCATGAGCTTTACAAAATATTTTGCTCCTTGATGGAGATTAGCTACTGCTGGGAAAATAGGATTTGAGTCATGTCAGCAAATTGGTTGAGGCGATGAGTCAGATTTATTGAACATTTATTTCTGTCCTACAGATTCTGTTTTGTCAATTTCAAAATGATATAACTGAATGGGAAAATCTCTTTTTCTGAAATATTTTTTTATATTAGGCCTAGGCAAAATTTGAACACCACTCAAGTTTTTTACAGTAATATTATATATATTTTAATAATACTATAATATATTTTTTATTATGGATTGATACCAACAAAATTATTCGTATTATCTTTGTACAATATTATTTGATATTATCTAATTTCTGATTCGCTTACAATATCGTTTGCTGCTATTATCTTTCCAATAAACCAGATTTCATCATTTTAAACCTCTTTATCATAAATCTTAATGCATCCTATTTACTTATTGAAATTGATTACTGTATTGAGATTATTGTAATTTATGAATCACAAAACACCATTGTTATTAAATCTCTTCATTGTACAGTCAAATTCATGGACCTAGAATTGTTTCATTGGTTTTTTGTTCCTTCTATACATTTTGATTGCTATCTGTTCACTCTTGATAACGTTTGCTTGGCCTACTTTTTGTTGTCCTCGATTATTGATTGGCTTCTTTTCTATTAACAACCATTGTGTCTGATATTGAATATTCATTTTAAAATTGGTAGCAGTAACGTAATAAATACTAGATGATCAACTCGTAACAGCGGAACGGTAAATCAATACTCACTTGCTGCCACCTTCTAAGAAAATTTCCATGCCACGCGTTTAGTTTAGAAGACGAACTTTAAAGTTGAAGCTTTATTGAAAGTTGCTGAAACGCCAAGTCATATCCGTCAAACTTTAAGTTTCGTTAATGGACAAGTTTCTCTTGTTTGGAACGTGCGTCTTGGAGCCCTGGCTGCCTCGGTTAGGATAATTACAAGTTTCAGCTGCCTCTCACATTGTTTAACGGTGATTAATGCCTGACATTTTTATACTTACTATATTTCTAGACATCTTCTTCAAGTGAAATTTGAAATTATTATGAAGCACACTGTAAGTGATGTATTCTTTAAATTCAAGTTTCTAATTTCAAATGTTTTCGTTCGCTGATCCAATTATAGTAGGATTTGAAGTATTAAAGCCAAAGCTACACTTATACGTTCCGCTGTTGGAATTATCTTTACAACTTTTTAAGGGATCAATAAATATAATTATAGTGGGAAAATTCATTTCTCCCTAATTTTTCTTGGATATTATATGATTGAAGAGATAAGGAAATAAGTTGAGGTAGTACACTGGAAAAGAGCAGAGTGAAGTTGATTTTTACAACTATTGCATTTTTCAGTTATTTGTCTTTTTCCTTCTTATTATCTGATTTAACATTAATAAAGAGAAAAAACACTGAAAACGAGAAGTGTAGGGCTGATTTTTACTATTATTGGACGAGCGTAGCGAGTTCTTAGTTTTGTATTGATTCGTGACAGGAGGCTTTTTCTGTATGTTTGTGGGTGTTTATGCTCGACGATAGCTTTCGAACGCTTTGACCAATCAACTTCAAATTTTTAGCTCATATTCTTCAAACCTTAATACAGATCGAGTTCGTTTGCTAATGAAATTGACCCACTCCTTCATCTTTTTTGAGGCGAAAAGAAAGGATAGGTTCTCAGCCCTTCATTAATTTGAACGAGCGTAGCGAGTTCTTAGTTTTGACTTCTGACTTGTGACTGGAGGCACGCGGCTTTTTCTGTATGTTTGTGAGTTTGAGGGTGTGTATGTTCGACTATAACTTTCGAACGCTTTGACCACTCAACTTCAAACTTCTAGCACATATTCTTGGAACCTTAATACAGATCAAGTTCGTTTGCCAATGAAATTGACCCACTCCTTCATTTTATTTAAGGCAGAACAAAAGGGTAGGTTCTCAGCTCTTCATTAATATATCTATATATTACTATTGTCAGGGCGCATTCTCTAAACCCCATAGTGGGAAGGAAATTTATTTATAGATTTGTAACAAGAAATATTCTAGTAAAGTATCACACTCATACCTCTGATACAAAAAAAAATGAGTAACATTTAATTAGAAAAAAACTGGTTATATAAAAGAAATAGTAGGAAAAAATTGATTCAGTATAATTTATTGTAGAAAACTAGAAATACAAACCAAGAGCAAAGGCTCTTGTATATTCAAAAGAACCACTCATTGTTTACATTTATTTGTCGAAACTAGGTTATATATGTAGAACTCTTGTCGAGTCCTAAAAAAGCTTAATTCTTCGTCATTTTTAGTGTTTTAAATTTCATTTCAAAGTTACCAGTTTTGTATTTAAATGTCCCTGGAAGATGGAATCTGCTTTTAAGAAAAATTTAATGTGATACACCAATTTTATGAGAACTTTGCCAAATAACGACCACGAGAGGCAGTCTACGATCCTGCCAGCCTAATCCAATTCAAGTTACCAAGGGACAAAATCAAGTAGGAAAAACCACTCATCGCCTGGAACACGTGAGTCAAATGTTATTAAATATAAATTGGCCAATTTACAGTGAAAATGTGCTTCGAAAAAATATATTAAATACGATATTCCACGACCGCATGGAGAAATAAATTTTGTATCAAAGTGTAAAGATTTCATCTTACCTTTACTGCACTAATTAGCCCTTAGGTCGGCTCAGCAAAATTATCATGTATCGATTCATAAACTTTTCAAAAATATTCTCATTAAAAATAAGCCTGAAAAAGGACTTTAACTTTTTTTATTCGAATCTGCCACCATTTTCGATCTATCTCTTGCATGGGATGTTTTTTTTTTTTAATTTTAATAAATTCCGCAATATTGTTATTTAAATCTGTGCCTGATTGCGTTGCCCTGCTCGACAATATTAGATTGGTACTTGTTAGTGATTAGTTTTATTATTTTCTTACTGTGGGTGATCTTTGTCGAGGGTCATACTGCACAATATATTCTGTATGATATTTGGGTCGCTGGTGTCGTCGGTGAGACATACAGCTGCTCGAGAGTATATTGGTGAATTTTTTGAGAGACCAAATTCGACAGAGATCAGCTCCCTCAGTGAACCTTACAGCAATACTAAGCATAGCAGTGGTCATCAGCATAGTAGATATAGGGATTCGACAACTTACAACGGATGATTCCTGGATATCAAACCTGGAATAAATATTTCAGGGAAGATTGAAAGGACTTTTCCGTTTTTCGATCACCCTCGCAATCATCCCGGGGATGAATAGGATAATACCTGAGTGATTCCGGCAGCAAGGACAACAATTAATTTTATTTCAGGTAATTGTAGAGGCAGGTAGAAGTAGTACCCACACTATATAATTATAGGAAATAGTTTTTTTCACCATAATGGAATTCGCTATAGATTTCAAAATATATTTTGAGTTATCAGCTGTAGGTGAATAAAAGCGATCAGACTTTTTATAGAATCTTTATCAGCTGATATACTAATTTCATTGCCCTGATATATAGGTATATGAGTACGGTAGGTCTTTTTTTTTGGAAAATAAATCTGTGTATCAGAGCAAGGATGAACTTGAACTGCAAGTAAAGTAAAGTAAATTCGTATGGCTTTTAGTGGTGGGGAGACCCTTACGGGTAACTGCAAGTGATAGATGTCTTGTGAATTTTATCTAAATCAGTATCTTTAAAACAGCCGTTTTTCGTTACCACCTTCCCCTACGATAAGCTTCCCAAATGAGTTTCCCTTTCCCAAATTAGTTGTTTGCAAGCGAGTTCTCCAGCCCGTTGGGCTCACTAGTATATCTATATATCACTATACAATATGTACATAGAAAATAGTTGTTTTCACCATATGGAATTCGCTATAGATTTCAAAATATATTTTGAGTATTCATTAGCTGTAGGTGAATAAATGCGATCAGGCTTTTTATAGAATCTCTATCAGCTGATTTACTAATTTTTTTGTCTTGATGATTATTGCACCTCAAAAGTTCAACATTTCTCTTTATTTTTCTATTCTAGTCTCTTTTTCTATGATGAGGATTGTATCAGGGCTAAGAAGTCCCAGTTCCGCATTCTAAAGGATTATTTAGGATGAATTTCTGCTCCAGCTTAGTTTCTGTGAGGTTATTGAGCATGTAAAAATCAATAGTCGGCTCCCATGCAGAAAAAGGTCGCTGGCGGTGTTTTGTTTGTTCTGTAAATTGGCAGATGGTGGAGGATAGGATGTGCATCACCCTGTTTATATGTTCTACTCTCCATTAGGCAGGCGTCCATTAATTTAGCCCACAAGGTCGCACAGCAAGCTAGCAAACAAACAAGGCGTAATACGAGCAAATGTATCTACGTTTATGCTTCTATTTAGCAGCCACATTGGCCTAGTTTCACTGTAATTACTTTCAATTATCATGTGCTTATACTCAATCAAACTTCGTTGAATTAATTGGTATCATAATCTACCATTCTATTAAAATCATCCGAGTCTTTTTACATTTCCTACTCTTCCTTGTTCTCGGTCTTATTCCTCTTTCTCCGTGCTCTTCCTCCTTTACTAGTTCATCTTCTCATCCTCATCCTTCTTTACCCCTCATCCCCAATGCAATCATGCTGAATTATAAGTAACTTCACAAATTGAGCATTTGGGGGTGGGAAAGGGAAAATTTACATTAAAAAAAAAAAAAAAAAACGCAATATTTGATAAATTTCTGAATTTTTCATTGGAAGTGGAAGGTAAGAAAGAAGTTGACACTGAACTACTCAACTACCCTTTATAAGGTGAGAGAGGGGTTGGATAAAATTTAAAAAAAAATCAAATATTTTCCTCATTTACATCAGGTACAGCATAAAAACTCTAGAGACTTCCATTCCAAAAATTTGTAAAAATAATCTTTGAAGCTGGGAGCGGAAATTTAAACTTCATTGGAAAATAGGGAGGTGAACAAATTCTGAACTTTTTTGTTATGGGTAATTTCAGCTTTTTTGATTGGAGGTGAATAGTAAGAGTTGCTAAAACTGCATAGTCTCTCTTTATTATGGATCATTTCTAGGGGGCGTCCAAAATTTTGGACTTGAATGATTAAGTAATTGAGTCGTAGGTGCACTTTAGGTTTTTCCGAAAGTTGGGCGAGTGAGGTCTACTGTTCACACAACTACTAGTAAATAAATCACTTACTTGTAAAAGAACTGTCAATTCACGTAAATGATGCTGTCTGATTTGATATAATCTACTTAATTACATTAGATTGATACTCCTCCTCCCCTTCTCATCCTCACACTATTCTTCCTCCTCCTTCTCGTCGTCCTCGTCCTACTCCTCCTCCTCATCCTTCTCCACTTCATAATCATCACAATCATTATCATTATTATCATCACACTTATTCTTCCCCTCGTACTCCTTCACATGATTGATGAATGTTATGTATGCGTGGAAGTAACCACAATGGATAAACATGAAGTATGATAATTATGTGCTCTTGTGCAAGCTCTTTAATTTATTATAAACGAATTATCTCAAGTTGAACGATATAGCCTGAATAGAGAATTGTCATTTGTAGTCCAAGTTCTCCAATGGAATTCACATATTGCTTGTATATTTTCGATTTTGTATGTCTTTGTTATTGGTATTTATCAAGCTTGTCATTGGTATGGATTGTGTACAATTTCCAATTAAACCTATCCTCTATTTTGTAGGTCTTTTCTTTTTTATTATTATCTCTTAAGCTTCAAAACTCTAGGTTATCATTAATTGAATGATCAAAAAGTGTTCGTGTAAAGCTAGTTTGCCATATTCTATTCAATGTAAAAAATAAAAAAAAGTCACCCTTGCATATCAAATGCCTAAGAAAGGTTCATTCATTCATCCATTCGTGATTCTATTCATTCATCAACGAATGGAGCTTTTGCAAGCCGTCCTGCGTTCTGCTCTACCGCAATATCGTGAACATGAACATGGCTCTTGACAGAGAAAGATGAAGCGAGTGCTTTCATAATTTTTTTTTAATGCCATCTGATTTTCCACTCAGGCCGGGCGTAATTAATTACTTTATACACTGATATCATCTATCCAAGTGTACTGCATCTGCTTTTTGTCCAATTTCGGACGGACTGCTTTCCTGCAGAGGTTCGGAGATGGAATGACAGGATGACTATTTCTTTGTTCAACTCAAACTGTAATATGGAGAATGGATGATGCTTCTTTTCAGTTGCTTGGTCGCTTCAAATCGCTATTAAATTGAAAGCGATTTACTGATTCAATTTGTCGCTGATAGGCGATTCATTGTATCAAATTGATCCGTTTTTATCAAGATTTTTACCGTCATGATTCTATCACTAGTAATGATACAGACATTGATGATGATGGCGAATAGCTTTTTTGTACTGAAAACGGTATAGTGAATTACATATTAAAAAGTATAGAAATTAATGTTGTGGGTAAATAGGAAATTCAAAAACTATTTTTACACTGACGTAGAATAATGAAGAGCCACTGTTCTGATAAGTACATTGCAGTTTTTTGTCATATTGTACGTACTAATATTCAAATCATTTTTCATGTCGTACCTTTTTTCATTGCATTATATTTTCTGATTTATGGGAGCAAACTTTTGCTGATTTAAATATATTATTGATTAATTATCTTTGGAACTTATAATTATCGATAAATGAATGTATTGATAACTTTGAAACTCAGCATCTTTGATTCTGAACTCTATTCTCTTTAGTTTTCATTCTGAAACGTTGAGGTGAGACTCTGAACACGTATTATTGATCTTTCAGGATTCCGTTTCACACCTTTATACTTTTTCTTTTTCAAGAATGGACAACTGTAATTGAAAATCGTACATTCATAATATTGTTTTAGCAATAATTTATTGTTTATGAAACAGAGAATGGGTCTCAAAGCCAAAATGGATAGCTGCTATCATTCTAAGAAACTTCAAATTATCATCCTTTGTTTTCTTCCCCCTATTTCAATTAAATAGTTAATCAGAAAACTTGACAAATGATTACTTTATTCATCAATAAGTACTAATAAAAACGACAATAGGAAGAATAAGTACACAATAGGAACTGCTATGTACTGTAGACTACACTGAGGATATTGCTATCAGTCAAAATGAATCGAAATCAATTTCAAGTTGAAGTCAAGCTCTATAATAATTTCCAGTGTTTTCCGCATTTGAAAAATATATGTAGGAAAAATCTTTTGCTCACAAGTCACAACTAAATTTCCTATGTCTTTACCAAGCCCATTCTGAAAGTGACCATTCTTTCAGTGCCACCCAGTTTATAAACCATATTTTTAATTAAATTTGATAGTGTCATATCATATGAGGGCGTGCCTTGCAAATTTTAAAGGGTGTGTACCACTTCGTATTGGACGGTAATGTAATATTGCAATACAGAGATACTGTTGAATTGAACATTCGCAACAGGATAAATTACGTTTCTTGTGTTCGGTCATTTTCAAGATGCAGAACGACGGAGATCCGTGTTATTACTGGTGGCCTTGAGTTATTTTCGGGCTTATAGGATAGGAGACATGAATAAGCATAGCTATTGCGTCAAAGGATTTAGCTTTCGGCTTTTTACGGTTGATAGATAACAGACAATGGGTGAGTGATTTAGATGCATAATATGGTCATTGCTCTAAATTATTTTTTGAACAGCATTCGGCGTTTTAGCCATATTTGATCATGAGTATGAGAAATACAAATAACTGAAATAAATTGAAAAGTGCTTCTAATACTCTACAATCGTGATCTCTAAATGATCAAACCGAAACAAAAACAAAAAAATAATAATAAATAAATTGAAAAATAATGCATTGCTGTAACCAAAGCTTCATGATTTTTTAATTTTTGCAATATTTAACCCTGATAGTAGATTACAGTCTATTTTGACATTTAATCCACGTGATAATTCATTTTTATTTACATCACTTCTATGTGATAATTCTTTTCCAATCTTGACACCTTCCAGATCAGCCTCCTCAGTTCTCTTAAAAATAGAAATGAAATATATTTATTATCTCTATATATAAAAAAGAATGTCTGTCTGTATGTATGTATGTATGTATGTATGTGTGTTCCCTATAGACTCCAAAACTACTGACAGATCGGCATGAAACTTTGGGAATATGTTGTGTGAATATTGGGGATGGTTTCTGACCATAAATTTCAATAGGATAGCTAATAATTATGATTAATTAAACCATTTTATAGACCTAACCTACTAAACTTGCCAGCCAAACAGCTTAAAGAAACAGCTGATATAAGTCTAGTTTTTAATCATATGGCAGGCCCCTTAGTGGCGTTATTTACGCTGTCTTTGAACAGCAATAGACTTTGGAGCCTTGCAATGTGTAGGAGACATACGACTGGGTATAATGAAATGTAATTATGCCAGGTTGATGACATCTGTTAACCAATGAAGCTAGAAATTTGAAATGCAGCCTCAGAGGGAGGTGGGGAATAATAAAATAAAAAACCTAGCTTCTACCCTTATAGTCATAGGAGGTTTAAAATTGAAATGTTTCTTCATTCAGAGGTGGTGATTAAGAAAACAACGAAGCCTCTATGATCAGCTGGAAGAGCCCTAGAACTAACCTCTTTCCTAATTTTAAATGCAACCTCAGCGGGAGGTGGCGAATAATAAAATCAAAGAGAATTTTTATGAGAATGCAGCAACGCGCGTTGGGCCAGCTAGTTCTCAATAAAACAAGATACAAATAAGAGAAAAAAAACAAACTATGAATATACTCCTCACCTAGACACAGGTGAGGGGGGCGTTTTATACTAATTCATGTATTGTCTTATGGCATAACGTTTTTAACATAGGTACCATAATAAAATTGATATACGCAATGTAATCAAACAAAGTAGTCAAGAGTCACTTATATAAACAAAAAATCTAAACTATTTAATAATTCATTGGAGTCTTCATCGAAGAAATTCAGTCTGATATTCAAATCTACTACGCTTTTTTTTATTTTCATTCTCGTGTGTTGAGTCAATAAAAGGATGCCGAACAAAGTTAGAAAGTTAAGTCATCTTCAAAATTCAGGCCCGTTCGCCCACCTAAACGAGGGTTTGACAAAGACCGAATCACAAAACTCCACTCCTGTTGAATATTCAACAAAAATATTTAAAAAAGCAGCAACTACGAGAAGCTTACACGTCGATATGAAGTTCCAAGTATCGAAGTATCAAGTACTCGACTACATAATCCTCTCCACTTCATTCGCCTTCAAAAGTGAACATTTAATCCGTTTAAAACCTCGATGAATATACTCCAATGGATGGATCCCCTGGGCGAAAAAATATTCTCGTTGAATATAAACTGCCCTACATAGATATACCCGTATGTCAAGTCTGACATGTTGGTTCTCTTGCTCCAGTAAAAGAACACTGTGTTTATTTGTTCAAGTTTTTTTCTGTCTGAACAGCTTTATAAGACAGCTCGCCATGTATGATTTAATTAATTTGGTTTATCCGAACATCTGTTTAATAAAACGCTCTCTGACACATTCAATTACTGTAAGCATGATGATACACTGCAAAGTCTCCAACTCTCAAAGATACTTTTAAAACAAACTCATAACATACTCTAAACACTATAATTCTGTCAGTGATTTCACCATATTCTACAAAGGAAAATCCAATGTTCTTGAGATTTGTTTTAGGTTTGACAAGCAGGATGAAACCCTTCGTTCAAAATCGTTCATTGCACGAGGGGTTAGTTTCCAACTTTCAGACTCGGAAACAAATTTCAAACTATTCAGCAACTCAATATGTCCACCTGAATTGTTTAAAACCCCCCAGGGCAACAATCCGGTAGTAGACTATCATCACACCATGAATCAGCAACCGCGGTTCTAATATATACGGATATCGAACGCAATAACAACAGGTTAATAGGTGGGTGGGTATACTACCCACTCCACTACAATTTCATCATTGAACAAGCATTTGTAGGAATATAAAGAGAGAACAAACAGAAGAAATCTTACAAGTTTCTGGTTTGCGAATAAAAAACTGTATTTGTAATCTTCATCTGAATATAATTACTGGGGCTCGGTTCACACTGTCGACACTCGTGACATGTATGTTGGATCGACTTCCCGCGCCTACATGTGTGACAGCACCCCCGCAGTGGAACAGTGTCTTCTCACACCCACCCACCCACTTCGGGAATGACGCTATATATATACTCTACAAACACTTGTATACATAGGTATATGAACCACGTATCGAATGGAATACAAGTCGACGTCTGTTGGTCCATCTACAAGTGTTTGAATATTAATTGAATCCGGTTTCTCCTTAGCAAGTAAGCATAACAAATTACGTACACACCCACTGCAGACAATCAGAGACTATGTCAGCGCGGCTATCTCGGTTCAGGTTGCCAATCTGTCTGTCGGCATAGTTGAATAATCATGTTTCTGTTTCAGAGATGTTGCAAAGGCATGAAGACTCGCATGTCTGGCTGGAGTTTATTATCAGATGGGACGCGCGAGATTCGGTGGCTCGCAAATTTCCACTCTGGAATGCCATTTTTGCAAAAAAAAAAAATTGAAAAAATTACGAGTAGTCATGTCCTGCCGTGTGGAACTTGTTCTCATCTCCGGATCATGTTTCAAAACTGTTTTCGTGTCTTGATTTGTTATTTTTTTGCATAGCAAATTTGAGAAGAAGATGTTGCAGCTTTTTTAATGATTCTCATTCTTAATTTTGAAAGGTTGCAGATTTTTTCAAATGTTCCCCTTTCTAGGTTTTGGTAGACTGCAGATTTTTTATTTTAAATGCTTGTAATATTGCCAGCCTTGAAAATCGTAGGACTTCCAGAGTTAATGGGGATGTTTAGATACTTATTTTGTCGGATTTAGCAGCTAAGTTTAGCATTTCTGTCCTATTATTCGCCTATTCAAGTTGAATGAAACTAGAATACTCCTTTTATTATGTCATATTCACTTTCAAATATTCGGACAATCTCATCTTTAACTGTCTTTCTTAGAAAACATCAAGTATAATTTAGTTGATAAAGCTTTTTATAGTGTACAAGAGTTCCTTTTACATCAAAATTAATCCTCAACTCAACTAATTGATAAGGTATTTAAGGTAACTAGTGTATAAAATTGTATAGTTGTTGATCTGACATGTCTTATACTCCTTAACTCAACTGGAGTCTGCAAAACATAATCTACAAAAAATAAATCAAACCGAAATTTCATTCAACAATCAAAAACTATGTAATCTGTGATATGAACTCGATAGGCTATTTCATCTCATATTTCATAACCACTATTGAATTCTCATTTCATAAATTATTAGTTTCATGATATCCACTGATGTATATTCTGCACTGAAGTATGTACACTTTTGATGCATGATCAAATCGATATAAGTCTGAGACTTGTGCGTGGGTAATGAAAAATATATTATCTATTTTGTTATATAGAATAATACTTTATCATGTACAATCATTATTATTTTACATGAAATAAGTTAATCTAGTTTTCAAAGTTCTAATACATAAGAGAGAAAGTTATCAATCAATTTAATTGACTTTTAGAGGGAATAAACTCTAGAAAACACTTGCAGCTCCCATATCACACAACTGATGCAAATAGTTTTCTTTGTAGTGGCGAAGGTGATATTGTGGAAGGTATCCATAATGAATAATAAGACAAAATTGTCACAACCAAATTTATTAAAACTTAGAGAAACTAGTTTCGGTTGTTACACCATGATCAATCTCTATCAACTAAAAACCAAAGTACAGAGAAGCTTAATATATACTAAACATGGAATGATACTATTGTATTAATCCATGTTCAGTATATATTAAGCTTCTCTGTACTTTGGTTTCTAGTTTGATAGAGATTGATCATGGTGTAACAACCGAAACTAGTTTCTCTAAGTTTTAATAAATGTGGTTGTGACAATTTCGTCTTATTATTCATGATGCAAATAGATTCTTGCGTAGGATAGCCTTCTATACTTTCTGTAACATAAGGAACTACGATGAGAAATTACTGAAAGTCCTTTGCTACGGATTTCAGCACTCTAGCTCTACAATGTGATCTCATCGTCAGCACACCTCTACCTCTTTGCACAAACATTTTACCTGATAGGGAAAGCTTGAGATGAGAAATGGGATGGTTGTGACTGACTGGACGCTCGAGTAGTGGAGTGCTGGAGCTGGAAGAGAGACGAGCTGGAATCCAGTCTCATAATAATAATTGAGAGCCGGAAAGGCGCGTCCTTGACCCGGCAAACCTGAAGGTCGTTCAAGGGGACAGCAGCTGTTAAATCAGGGTCGCTCTCAATGCTTATCTTTCTTTACGTGGAATGAATCTATTCCATCAGGCTCGCTTTCCCTCAGTTTCTCATTGTCACTATCATTCTCTCTTTTTTATTTGCTCATTCTCTTTTACACTTCTTCGCCCTCCTAACACTTTCATCCTCATACCCTCCAAAGCATTCTCTTTTACTCTCTTTTTCTGATTCTCATTCGTATTTGTTTCTATTTCTCATTTTCTTTTTCACTCTTACCCCCTCATCACAGCAAACGCCCACCCTTTAGGTGAGCCGGCTTCTTCAAACGATTTCCCCCATACATTTTTTTTGTTCTCCTTCTGATAACCTAATGAACGAAAAGGAATCCAATGTTCCCCTTAATTTACCCAATCAAGTTGTTGGCTTTCTCATTCCAGAAATGTCAAATGCCCGACTCTTTAATGTGCATTATCTTCTTTCGTCGTTTAACTTTTTTTTATCAAAGGGTAAATTCAACGACGGAAAAAATACGGTTTTTTGTCAATTTGTGAGCTTCCGATGTTCTTAGATCTTGTAGAGAAACAAAGGCTCAGTTTTCATTTAGAACAACACATTAAATGGAAAATGATGCTAAACATAATGTTACGGGTTCTAATAGCTAAAATAAGGCTGGAAACACTAAAGCTCACACTTGCACTTTATTTACACAAATTAGTCTATTTACACATACCAATTGTAAGTTCAATTAATAAAGAAAAACAGATCAACAAATGACAAGCTAATACTTATTTTTTAGTAATTATTTAATGAATAATTAATTTCAGGCTCATTAATAACAAAAGAAACTAGAGTCCAATAAACTATACAATAATGTAGAAAGAAATTATAAAAAAACAACTAATCACTTACAAAACACAGTCCAATTCGTTATTTGACAGTCCCAAATAGTATCACTTAACACAACGTCTTAAAACTATTATTGAGCTGCACAAACAGTAAACACTTGTCTCTGCACTTGACACTGTCTAAAGACTGAATAAAGCACTGTTTACTCCACTGGCACTGAAGTCTGAAGAAACCTCGAGAGTTCAATTGAGTGAGAGAGCTGCAGACTTGAAGAATAAGAATGACAAAGACATGTGAAAAGTAAGAGAACGCAGATTGGGTTTCAAGTCACGTTCGACCATGAATGGAATGATCTAAGTAGAACAACGTAGTTCTATGTGCGTAAATGAATGCTTTGCCTGCTTTTGTAACATCAATATTATGTAATATTCTTAAAAACATGCAGCGATTAATTTC